>SRSE01000107.1:0-162749 GCA_005024645.1 Planiliza haematocheilus
TTGAGGAAGATAAAAATGTGGAGATGGAGGATGAGAGAAGAAAAGGAAAAGGGATGAAGAGAAGAATGACAATGAAAGAGTTAGGGGGGACGAAGACGAAGAAGGCGTTGAGGAGAAGGATAATGAGCAAAAGCAAGCAGAGAGAAGAGGGGGCAGGGAAGAGTTGAAGGAAGACCAGATGAAGGAGGAAAAGGAGATTGGAGAAGATGAAGGTAGAGGACATAGATAGATGAAGAAAGTGGAGGAGGAAGAAGAGAAAGAAACAGAAGAGGAAAAAACTGAGGAGAAGAGAAAGGGCAGACGAGAAGATGGAGGAGGAGGAGGAGAATAAAGTGTAGTCAGAGTAGGGAGTGAGGAAGATGAAGAAGAAGAAATGAGGACACAGATGAGGAGGAGGAAGAGGAGAAGAAGGTGGAAAATGAAGAAGAGGATGTAAGAAGGATGACAAGAAGAAGTGGAGGAGGAGAAGTTGACAAAGGAAAAGAGAGAAGGAGGAAGGAAAGAAGAAGAAATGGGGAGGCGAAGAAAGAGGTGTAGAAGAGAAGAAGGTGCAGGAGGAAGAAAGAGAAGATGAATTTAACACCTCCACAAACTTCATTCTGATTATTAGTTGATACTAGTATCTATGTAAATGTCACCACTGACGTTTCCTATAAATTACCAGCTTTAAGTCTTTGTGGGACGCTGCTGCATGTCTGAGGTCCAACAGGGACGTCTCCTGGCAGCAGAGATAAACGTCTCTTAACCCAGCAGGAGGACCTCCTTCCTCCCTCGGCCCCTCGGAGCGAGGAGGGAGGAGCGTTCTGTTGTTTCACAGTCGTCAAACGGAGTCTGGATGTCCGGGTGGGGGATGGTAACAGGGTGCTCGTCTCTCCCTCTTGTGTCTCCCAGGGGACCGTGGACTGATTTGTTCTCAGTCAGCCAGAGAAAATGTAAACGCCCAGAGCAGGAGAGATTGAAGACTGAAATGTCCTTGTGTTTGGGTTTCCCCTCACGTTTTATGGTTTGTTTCAAACGGCTTTCATGCACGGTTTCGTTTTGGCTGCAGTGCTTAAGACAGATAACAACCGAAATATGTGCTCGCATTCAAAGTATTCACTCTACAACATTTAGGATTGTCCAAAACTTTATTTTGTCAAACTTCACTCATCACTTGCACCTAATCCCACATATTTAAGAGATTTAAACATAAATCTGTGACATCTGACAGGAAGAGAAGAAGAAAAGGCTGAGGAGAAGAAGGACTGAACAGGAGGAGGGGAAGAAGAAGGTGGGAGGAGGCAGATGAGGGAGAGAGAAGAAGAATAGGATAAAGAGAAGATGGGCAAAGACGGTGGAAAGTAGAGTGACGGGAAAAATGAGATGGTGGAGGAGGAAGAGGAAGAAAACAGAAGAATGGGATGAAGAGGACAGGGGAAAGAGAAAAATAAGGTGGAGGGAAGGAAGAATGTGGAAGAAAAGAAAATAAGAGCCCGACGAGCTCCTCGTGCTAGCACGGCTTAAATGAGCTTATCTGGATAATAAAAGTCTAATAAATGCTGAAACTCAACGTGAGAAAGTAGCATGTGGGGAAAAGAGCACAAGCATGGTGTGTAGACAAAGGCCACGCCGTGCCCGCAGCGGCGGTGCCATTAGCCGGCCTGCACACGCTCATCGCCCGTCATGACGGCCACGGCGCGTCGGTGGGACCGCAGGGAGGTGCAGTCCCACCGGTCAGACATTCCACATATAACCCTGGGCTCAAATGGCAACTCTGGCCGGCTCTCTAGCAGAGCTAAACCGCGACAGCTGGGCGAGCACACGGCCCCCAAAAGTAGGGCGAAAAGCTGGAGCAGGCTAAAGCCCCATCCCCAAACACGTGTCCCTGGCTGGTCCCCGGCCACACTTTGGGCCAAATTAGCCGGGCTAGCTTCACCGAAACGAAGGAGGGAACCTAAATCAGACGAGGGAGTGTGTTTAATAACTGGGATATGGTGGAATCGCGCACGTAGGGGGCTAAGACAGGCAGGAAGGGAGGGAGTCCGACTGAATGAGAGCCAAGAGTGGGCTACACACGGGCCGCGGCTATGTCCTTGAGGCAAAGTGAAACCAAGCTGGTGGAGGAGGAAGAGGAAGAAACAGAAGAATGGGATGAAGAGGACAGGGGAAAAGAGAAAAAATAAGGTGGAGGAGGTGAAGATGTGGAAGAAAGAAAATAAGAGGAAGAGAACAAGGACAAAGAAGGAGTGAGAGAAGGAAGAGAACAGGAGAAAGTAGAAGAAGAATGAGAGGTGGAGCAGGAAGAAGAGGAAGAGGAGAAATGAGATGTGAGGAGGAAGAATGAGAAGAAACAGAGAAGATGAGACAGAGGAGGTTGAGTAAGACAGAAGAAGACCAATCGGATGAAGATAAGAGGTGGAGAAATAGAGAGAGGAGAAGAAGGAAGAGAAAAAGGTGAAGGAGGAAGATTTGGAAGAAAGAAAGAAGCTGAAAGGAGGAAGAGAAAGAAAGACAAAGAAGACGTGAGAGAAGGAGAGAACATGAGAATGTAGAAGAAGAATGAAAAGGTGGAGCAGCAAGAAGACGGTGGTGGAGGACAAAGAAGAGAAGAAGAAGTAAAGAGATGAAGAGTTTCTCCTCCATCTTTCTCTCCAGTTCTGAATTGCTAGAAGAAGACGACGAAGATGTCTCCACGTCTCCATCGTTGGGGTCCACGTTGTTTGCAGCTTGGTTCATCTTTTGATTAAAGTGTTTTTATTCTGATTATTAGTTGATACAAGAGCCCATGTAAATTAATGTAGTCACAGAAATTAGTAGTCTTTCAGCTACTCCTAATTAATTATAAATAACAAACAGTTCACTTTAAATCTAAATAAATGAGGAAAATGTTTTAGCAGCTTGTAAAATGTGTAAAATTCATGGTCTAAAACTAGACTGCAGGGTTTTAAAGGTGTTTTAAACCCAATAGATAAGTTAAGTGACTCCTAAGACGAGCTGTCTTGTCTTTTTAAGTCCAAAAATGTGACAGATAAAGACACGTCCTGTCCTCCTGATGTCTCACAATGACGCCTCGTCAGATCAGTCTACATAAAAACTCGTGGAGGAGGAAATAAGAAACGCAGATATGAAACGCATGTAGAGATTCCCACATCTTTTCATAGTCTTTTATTCATGGATAAGAGTTCGCCCGTGCTCTCAACCGTCAGTAGAAACATGTAAAAACTCTCAGCCTGCGAGATTTTCCTTCCTCCCCATTGAAATGTCCAAAGAATAAATGCTCTTTATTGTTTTGTTTTGTCCTTTTTAAATATCAGTACACGTGTGTCCTCTTAAGAAAAATGAACAACTCTTGCAGCAGTAGTCAGAAACCAAAATACACACAAACAAAATGATTTCAACTTTAAAAAATAAAGAGCCCAACACCAAAAAGAGTGCAAAAAACTAAAACAGTTTGTTTAGTAGAAAGCAAGCAGAGGGAGCATTTATTTAGAAACTTTATTTTTGACTTTACACTTTTTTAGTCTTTGTCAAATCGATCTCCAATTAAAGCCCTGAACACATGACAGCATATATGTATCATCGTGTCGCCAACAGACATTTACATCTTTAAGTTTTTCTTTACTGGAGAACTAATTCAGGATGTTAGTGTGTGTGTTTTTAGTGGTATAGGTAGGAAAAGATCATTATTATTTTTTTTAAAAAAAGAAAAAAAACAATAAAAAATATCAATTAGCACCTTTACTGTGATTTTTTTTCCTTTCTGTTTTAACTTAGGGATCAGCACCTTGTCCCGTTAGTAGCGACTAGGAGTTGTCATACTGCTGCTGGTCGGAGGAGCTTAGATGATGAGGTCTTTGTCCACATCCTCTGCAAACACAAAAGACACAAAACATGCATCAATAATATTAATTGTTATAACAAAAAATAAAAATGAATATGTGGAAAAACGTGCAAACATGACACATGCAAATGCAGACCAATGATGTCTAATATTATTTTAATTTAAAATAAATAACATATGCATTTAACTAACATCTGTAAATAATATTTGTGAAATGTTAAGGTACTATAAAGTTTTAAACATTATTGTGCAACGAAATTGTGAAAAGACACAAATGCAAAGAAAAGTCGTCTAAAATTATTTTAATTTAATGTAAATTGTTAAAACACATGCCTTAAAGTGCACAGTACAGTATTAAAGTATTTAGAGTGTTTTTGTCAAGCATAATTTGAATTATATGGAGGGGAAAGTATAAAAATAAAACTACCAACATCAACAAGATCAACAAAATATAAAGTTGAGCAAAATATTTGATATATTTGGACAAGAATGGATTTAAAAACTAGTTTGGGCTAAATAGTGGTGACAAAAACTGGTAAATGTCAGTTTGTGATGTTAGATGATATTACTGACACGTTAAAGCTGCTAAGTGATCAGTATTTCAGCAAAGTGTTTTCTAATTTGCTCCTTCTTTAAGTAGAAGCAAAGATATGTCTCTTTACAACTACATTTATTGAGTATAAATAACAGTTTCAATGGCATCAATGTTCTTCGGTGTCATAAGCGTCATATACTCACGCTCCTTGATGCCGAAGCATGTGGCCCATTCCTCCAGGGCGATGTATTTGTCACCATCGGTGTCGCACTCCTCGAAGAAGCGAGTGGTGCAATGCTCCATGGGAATGAGAGGGGCACGCAGGGGGGCGAGCTCTGTGTGGGTCAGATACCTGATGGAGGGGGCAAAACAAAGAGAAATTATTCAGTGTATGACAAGAAAACCATACTCGTCATGATACTGTAATAGGTATCATGATCAAAAAAGTGCACTGTGGTCTGGAGTCTCATGGAGTATCATCACCTGTCGATTAATTTGGGCTTTGGTTGATGGATACCCTAACATACCCAGGTGTCATGTGAGTTTCTGAAGTTGCGGAAGGTTCCCAGTCATTCAGGTCATAGTCTAGCCAAAGAACAAAGTTGACTTATAGATTTTAAACTCTACAAGTGAACTTGTCCTTGTTTTTTTGGATAAGCTGCTACCAAACTCCTGACCATTCTCTTAGAACTGATGACTTTGGTTGAAATGTCTTCAAGAACCTCTACAAGTCCTGTTTCCCTTGTTGTAGTTTTGTATTTTTGGGTGTACAATGACCTGGATGACTGAGAACCTTCAAAGACAGAGGTGAAGTAAGCTGCGTTTACGTACCCGTCAACTGGGTGCTGGTCAAGCTGGCCGAACTGCCAGTGGACGGGGAAGATGTACATGTTGTAGTTCTTCTCGAAGTCGTGAGCCAGCAGGTCCAGAGTGTGGTCACCGGCCTGCAGCCTCTTCTCGTTCTCGTAGATCTTCTTCACCTGGATCGACAGATAGACACGGTCATCAGGGTCCATGAACAAGAGAAGACTGCTATTTCAGTCTAAACAGAAACTCAACCATTGGTTTTATGTGATGGTGGATGCGTCAAAACAAAGGCCTTGAAAGCTTTCTGCTCTTAAAGATGACTGCGTTAAATCAATGTTATGGCTGTGGAGCTGTAAAAGCAGCATCATTAACCTCCCCCTGGTATTCATTGTTTTTTAGTCAGGTAAATATTTCTGCCCTGCTCTAAATATTGTCGTCATAAACGTTCGGGTACTCAGCATTAGTTTAAAATACAAGACAGAGCTGTTGATTCAACTGGGTTTTCACTGTGAAGGTCTACCAGACAATACTACTAATATAAATAATCTGATCTTCTTCCTGGTGACAGGATGCCTGAGAATAAAAACAATAACTCCCACATTGTTGCCTTTAAAGAAGTCTTTTCTCACCCTGAGCTTCTGCTTCTCAGTCAGCAGGTTGTTGTCCTCATCGCGCTCGTACAGAGTCACCAGGACGTTCTTCAGCCAGTCCCTCATACGCAGGGGGAACTCGTTCAGCTCGCTGTCCAGGCAGTCCTCAATGTCTGTGGACACAAAGAGACAGTGAATTTATGTTTAATGCACAACACGTGGACTTTAATGACTCTGTAATGGAGAGAAAAGATCGTGTAAACTGTGTGAATAGTAAGCACAATGGACAAATTAAAGAACTGCAGACAACGAAGACCAACTGTGGCACTGGCTTCCCTGTATCTGGACCAAAATCCAAAACATAGATAACTGTTTATACCAGCAGGTGGCAGTAGTCTGTATTAATTATTCAAAATGGAAAACAGGAAGAGCTACTATTAGCCATTAGGCTAAAAAGAAAGTTAAAGCTACTATTAGCTAGGAGGCTAGGATGCTTAGAAGAGCTACTATTGGAGGATAAGAAGCTAGAAAGAGCGGCCCTTTTGCTAATCTGGTGGTCTACAGTTTATTTATTCTAGATGATCTAGATGTTGTGGAAATATTTGTGGATTTGAAAATCGAGAAAAGACTTCTGTGTGACCTATGACTTCTTGTTTCTCTTCCCCAGCTCTGGTTCTCTGAGCTCAACAGCCAATCAAAGCCAAAGCAAAGCAAAGGAGTCAAGACGCTTTACAGAATCCAGAGCTGTTGTGTCATTGTCCTAAAATATAGTCAAAAGCTCTAAAATCATGATACTTTAATGTTTTTTTGAAATAAATTACTATAAAGTTAGTATTTGTATCTTGTATCATCTTTACATGCATTTCTTTAGAAAATAACTGCCTAGTGGACACAACAGACACCAAATTAAACCTGCCTTGCACCAAATAAAGACATATTTGAAACAAGAAGCATAAAAGAAGTCTCCATCAAAACATTCAGGTTCAGTTTTCTCAAATATCCTCCAAGTCTCAGCCTGAATCATGTTCTATTCTGATGTGTTAAGCACTGAACATGATCTCCATTTGAACCTTTCAGCCCTGACTCATCTGCTCTGACGTGTTGAGTTTGAACAGTGGAAGAAATGCAGCCAGCGTGTCTGGACGGATCCTCCGTCCTCCGACCTGCCATCAATCACAGCATGCCTTCAGACTTCAGAGTCAAGACAAGTGAAAACTAAGAGTCCGCTGACAGACAGACAGACCGAGCTTAGCTTCGGCTTCGCAGCTTTATCACACACGAAAACGTGTTCCCTCAGGAGTCAACAAACAGAAGCAGATTTTGAAAAAATGCCAAAACAGAGGGAACCACAAGATTCAAAATCTAAAACTAGAGATAAGGAGATAAATCATCAGATTAGTTCAGAAGAAGATGAGAGATTCTGGCTTTTCATCGTATTGTGCTGCCTCTGAAAACAAACAGGGACACACCAGCCTTTTGGATTAACTATTTCATTTAAAGACATTTGATTTCCGTGAAATAAAGTTTGCAGAAATCCTGATTATTTGTCCTTTATTCAGTCTATTTTGATTTCTTGCAAAATTCTGATTTATTCTTCTTTATTATTTTTTAATTTCCATAACCATTTTTATAATCATGTTTATATTGTGCAAATAGTTTTAATACATGTAATTTATAGAATTAGATGCATGAAGCCAGTATTAGGATATGAATGAGACGGGCGTGTCCAGGGTAGAAGCTACATGCACTTCATCATTCAGTACTGATTCATAGTCTGAATAATCTCCATTATAACTCATGATATTAATCTGTGTTCAACACCAAGCAAAAGACAAAGATCACAGCTTTAGATGAAAGGCATGATCTACCAACTCATCTGAACAGGTTTTGAGCATGAATCGGGTGAATCAGAAATGGAGTGGTAGCAGATTTAGGAGAAACTTGGTTCACATTTCTACGTCTATGGTGAGAAAACAGTGGCAAGGAATTGGGACTACGTGGTAAATGTCTCTGGACACATGTGACATGTTTTAAATGGAGAATACCAACATCTGCATATGGAATAACGTATTTCTTTTACACGTTGTGTTATCTCATATCGTATCTCATACACTGCAGTAAATCGTATGATTATATATTGTATTGTTACGTATGTTAGTCGGAATGTATAAGTATCGTTACATGTTATATGATACAATAATATCATTGTATCATATAGTTATCGTTACATAACGTATCGTATTGTTATGTATTGTTACGCATTGTTACGTATCTTATTGCATCGTATTGTTACATATTATATCGTATCATGTTGTTACGTATCGTATCACGTTGTTACGTATCGCAAGGCATCTTATCGTGTTGTTGCGTATCGTATCATGTTGTTACGTATCGTAAGGCATCTTATCGTGTTGTTACGTATCGTATCATGTTGTTACGTATCGTATCACGTTGTTACGTATCGCAAGGCATCTTATCGTGTTGTTACAAATCGTATCATGTTGTCACGTATCGTAAGGCATCTTATCGTGTTGTTACGTATCGTATCATGTTGTTACGTATCGTATCATGTTGTTACGTATCGTAAGGCATCTTATCGTGTTGTATCATAAAATGTTTAATGAGTGCTCACGTTTGCAGGGTCCGATGTAGTCCAGGTGCAGCTTGTGGCCCTTCTTGGTTCCCTCCAGGGTGCACTTGGTGGCGAAGAAGTGGCAAGAGGTGTCGTAGGTCTTGTTGTCAGTGCCGCAAATCTGGAAACAAGAAAATAGGGCTCAGTTTCAAAAACTTCTGTGATGACTTAAATGTTTAACACAACACCACCAAACTCCTAATAAATAAATCGTCTCTGCTCTTCATTGTTCTTGTTAAATATATATTTGTCCTTCCAGACAGAAAACATTTCATTTCATCATTTTGCATTTGAATTGTGAAGAAATCCTTTGTGCCTGACGTTTCACCAAAATAGATATTTGCATGAAAACATACAAATTAACAATTACTTTACAGAACCATCAGGCTTTGGATTGTTTTTAAACTCACATGCTCAAACTCTCCATCGGCAGCGGGGCAGGTGGAGGGGTCCTGGCACACACACATGGGGGTGTTGTCCTCGTCGACCTCGCAAACTTTGCCCTTCTTGCAGTGGTGGTTCATGCAGGGATCTGTGGAAAAAAATAAAATAAATAAATGGCAGAAAACAGAAGCCTGGCTGAGCCATGGTTTGTTTCTTAATGAATAAACGAACACACATACTTTCCAGTCCTTGAACGCACCGTTTGTGCCAAAAACAGAACTCAAATTAAAGCAGCTATATACAAAAAGGCTTAAAAAGGAAAATGAAAATCACAATAAATGGAGTTTTAATTTAGTTCTGGTTACTTTAAAAGGGGGATTTTTCAGTTTATGGTCCAGTGTCAAAGGCGGGTTGCTTTTAGAGAAAAAACTTTTTAAACAGAAAGAAAAGCAGGTTTACTCAGTTATATTCATGTTTCTGTCATCCGTCCTCCTAGTTGTATGCCCAAAGACATTAATTCATTCTGTATTATTAGGTATTTTACTTCTAATGCCACCTTTAACAGCACTTTCCCTTGTGACAGAGTGTCTCTCTTCTGATGTAATGACGCCATGGTTCAGGATCGTAGTAAAGGAGCTCAGAGGGAACAGCCTGTACAGTCTTGGGCTGTTTTCCTGTCATCTGTGTTGCCTGTGACTGAGCCTCTTAAAGGAGGGTGGAACATTTAATTACAGCCGTCTCCTTGCAGAACGAGGCAGTCTGTTATTATGACCGTCTGATTTGCCAGCTTGAGGCTTCAGTAAACCCAGAACCCGCTGTAGCTGGAGGATAGATTCAGCGAGAAGCACCCAAATCAGATGCTGGCACGATCGGAGGATGCCGGCGTGCAAGGCTTCGACCACATTTTTATCTTTAGAGTTGTTGAAACTTCAGAAAAGCTTAAGATTTATGAAAGTTGGAGTAGGAGTTTTATATCTACTCTACTACCTTTTTTCATTTTTTACATGTTTACTCATTATCTAAACTTATTTTGCAAAAGAAACCAAATTAACTTTCTAAAAGTGAAATCTTTCTATTAAAAAAGCTGCTTTCCAGAATAGCTACAGAAAAACTGCCAGATTTCTGCACAAAAATCTGTAAAAAGACCTTGTGAATGTGTTTTTATGAATCTTAAAAGTTTAAACATTGTTTCACATGGAAATCGGGTCAATTGCTCTTTAAACATATTTTTATCTTTCCAGTTTTTGGGCGTGTTTCATTATTGTATGTACCTGTTACTAAAACCGGACTTTTTATATCTTAGTTATTCAAAAGTACCTTACAAAAACATTTAATTATGAAGTTTATGTGAACAAATTCAAGTTGGATGTTAAGATATTTTGACCTGTCTTGAGATGGTGAGGGGATATGGAATGTGTTTTGTCAATGAAGCTCCTAAACAGGCTTTAAAAATACAAACAAACTAATTTAATAAAATACTTAAACTGATGCTTGAGGCGTTCAGTCAGTAAAATGTGTTGATTGAGACTTATTTTTCTGAGTGGTGCATTTGTAAACTTACTCTCAGTAACTTCTTCTTCTTCTTCAACAACCTCAATGGCCTCGTCAAACTCTCCAACCTCCACCTGCACGGGGTTGACCCCTACCTCAGCCTCCTGGGGAACAGAAGAGGTCAGAGGTCAGACATTGGAGCTAGGAGAGGGAAAGCTCTAGCTGCAAACAGTTTTTTTTTTTTGGGTCTATTTCTGCACAACCTCCACACCGAACACCAAACCGCTCAAATGCGCCTGGCTTTCCTCTTAAAAACTTGAAACGTCACCACTAAAGAAGGTTCCCTCCCCCTAAACCGAAGGCCAAACAGAGTCTGGGTGCAGCGGGACCAATAATATCCAACAATAACAAGCAGCTGGGTCCACATGTGGTGAAGCCAAGAAAAAAAAAAAAAAAAACACGTAATGGCATCCTGGTCCGACTGAATGAGCGACTAAAATTAACAGCTGTGGGATCTCTGGTCCCGCTGGACCTCTGGAGCAGGAAATGATAAAAACATTCACATGGAGGCTCAAACGTATAATGCATGGATACTTCTGTGGTGTATAGTAGGTTACGGCAAGAAATAGAGAAGGAGAAGGTCTTGTTGCAAAGATTTAGTCCCAAGATTCAGATTTTGGTGGAATTTGGTGCAAAGATTGATGAGAGTAAATATCCAGCATTATTTAAACTCTCATCAGGGCCTTTTATTGCATTATAGCTTCAATGCAGAACATTTTACAGAAGCTGCAGCTTTGAGATTAAAGTTTAGAACCTAAATTGTCAACTTTTACGTCCGCAAGTCTCATGAAATACGTACAAAATCCCTCTAAAACACGGAACTCATTGTTTAAACCACTGTTGCTGTGTTTCTACATTTCTTTAAGGATGCACAAGCTAAAAAAAAGGGTGGACACCAGTTTTTATAACTCCTTTTATATACTTCTTTCTATAGTAGGCATCTGCAGACTCAGAATCTGACAGAATGATTCATCTGCAACTTGACACCGTTCATAATTTTCTGCATAAATGTGAGTTGCTCAACTTTGGGTCGTTCACAGTAACGTGAAGAAATACCACTTTGGCTGCTGAGCCCAGAACGCAGAGCTCCATTACTGATCTGATCATCTATCTGAGCAGCTGCGTGGCTGTGACAACACACTGATGAGGCCAAATTAAACTCACACGAGAGAAGAAGTATATGTCACGGAAAGCTTGAATGAAACATTCGCAGACCAAAGCGGTTTAAGTAGATTATATATCAAGTTTAAAACCAAAACTGAGCCTTGATGATGGCTTTAATAAAGAGAGCTGTGCATCTAGAAAGTTTTTGTAATCATTTTTGCATTTGCTTTGTTCTCTGGTTCGTGGAGTTTTTCTAAAAACCATCTCACTGCTCTTGTTTCTATCCCATTGATTTGGTTTTAGTGACGTGGTCACATTTCCAGATCTGGATTAAAAGTGAGAACATCTAGTCAGTCTGCCTCAATTAGCCCCAACAGGTGTCTCATTGTGAAAGCATGATTATAAAATTAGTGTCTGTTTCTGTTTTGGTGGTTTGGTGGCTGTTGATTGAGGTTATAAGATACACTGCCTGGATTTAATTAAGCAAATAGGCAGGAGCCTCCTATTGGATAATTACTGCATGGGTGATTATCTTTCAGCTGGAAACAAGGTATTTAAGCCCAACTGATGCAATGAGTAGCTTCTCATTTCTTCAGGAACCATGTCTAAAGACACATCCTTTGAGAAGGGTCAACATCTAAGGAGATTGTAGAAACTACTAAAACTGGGTTAAGAACTGTCCAAGGCATTATTAGAAACTGGAAGGAGAGTGGAGAAGCATCAGGGGACGAAGAGAGGCAGATGAAGTGATGCAGCCATCATGCCTAGTGTCTACTGTACAAGCCTGTGCTATGGGGCAGTGCTATGATCTGGGTCTAGGTTCATTAGCTGACTACCTGAATATACTGAATGAGCAGCTTATTCCATCAATGGATCATATTCCAAGATGACAATGTCAGGATTCATGGGGCTCAGATTGTCAAAGAGTGGTTCAGGGAGCATGAGATGGATTGTTCCACCACAGAGTCCAGACCTTAACCCCATTGAGAATCTTTGGGATGAGCTGGAGAAGCTTTGAGCAGTGGTCAGACTCTCCATCATCAATACAAGATCTTGGATAAATTTTGTTTATTTTGTTTGTGTTTTGGATTCTTCTTTGACTCTAAGACTCTAAGTTTTAAATGTTTAAATGACTTTTTAAGATAAGACTTCTTGAACATCTGGACTGACCTCAATGACTGGCTCCTCAGTGACTGGTTCTTCCACGATGGGCTCCTCCTCAGCCTGAGACGCACAAACATCCACATTAAAACAACATTAAGCGCACATGTGGCTGCAGAACAGGGACCAACACTTAAATGAAGGAACAGGATATCTAATCGTTCACCATGCAGACACACGGTATCTCACACCGTCACATGTGAACTGACGGGAAAAGCAGAAGGGATGTCGCACAAAGACAGGAAGTCAAAAAACCACCCAGCAGTATAACTTACAGGAGCAGCCATGGCGTGGCCAGCCAGACACAGGAGGAAGACAATCCACACCCTCATCTTCAAAGTCTGTGGAGACAAACAGAAGAACAGACACGAGTTATTGAGTGAAACCATGCGCATTAGTTCTTGCTCTAATAATAGTGTCCACATTCTTTCCCGGAGGAATAATAATGTATAAACAGAAGCAGAAAGAAGAGGATAGGAACGTTCCCTGACTGACGTCATGGACCTGTGTTGGAAAATTATTTTTTATGGATTTTGAAAGAATAAAACATAAACTATACATTGATTCTTTTTCTGTTTTTTGTTTTTCTCGTAACAGTTTGTGTCGGATAGGGTTATTCAGTGTTAAGGTAGTAATGTCCATAAAAGTAAACATTAAGTGAAAATAATGGGCTTATTTAATCTTTTAAAAAGGAAAAGTAAAATAAGTAAATCAAACTAACTTCTTAAAACAAAACCTGATAACTACAAGGGCCCAAAGAGGGTTCCCTGAGGAACGCCTAAATGCCAGTTTGAGCTAAAATATTAAACCAGGTTTAAATAATTAACTAATGACTAATAGTCATCAAGTTCAACTAACCAACTCCTCAGAAATTAAATTAGACTTTTTCTCAAGCGTTTTACCGCCAGTCAGGCACTTTGCATCTTCATTTTCCTTTTTAGCGGTAGGAACTGAACCGTCATAGCCACGATTCAAGTTAAGAATAAGTTTGAAAACTGACATTTCTTTATGTCACGTTACATAAATATATATGTATATGTATTTTAACTAAAAGCTCTCTTTAAGAGAAAGTACTTTTTCTGGCAGACTGGATCTACTGAGTAAAGTACAACTACAGGGGTCTGCAGAAGGTTCCCTGAGGAACACCTATGACAAACGAAGCCAATTTATGCTTGAAAACCAAACAGTAGCTTCCAAAGTAAATCTTGTTTTTGTATCAGACTCATTTTAATTTCTTCGCTTCAGGTTCAAGTGGAAACAACCATCTCTAATCAGACACTTCAACAGAAGCATCTGGACACAATATGGTGCACAACTCTCACTACAGACTAGTGGACGCTCTCCAGCTTCCCAAACAAAACCCCTCAGTGTCTGCTTTGTTTACCAGGACGTTATGTTAGAATTGTTTGTGGTTTCACTGAAAAGACTCTCCCCGCCGGAAACATGATTTCACCCGCTCAAAGGGGATTTTTTCTTTCTTTCTCTCTGGAGCGTACATCAGAACAAACACGGGAGTTGAATGAAGCAAATTAGGCTTCAGATTCTCAACTATAACAGGCTGAGTCGTCCTCTAGCATTCAGGTTTAAACAGGCACGTAAACAGCTCCTGTCTTTGTATGCAACAATTATGTTCGACCCGAGGCAACATACTTTCACCGCTCATATTTCAAGCTCTGTTTGGAAAAAAAAAAATAGCTCCTGCAAAGCTTTTTAAAACTCATGTTTAAATTCCTTATGTATGCATTAATAATGGCACCCTGATAAATTAACTTTCCACTGACTCTACACTCAGAAGAAAATGTGTATTTCTTTGCCTTAAACTAGACTCAGAAAGATTTTAAAGACACAATAAATAACTACAGACTCCCATGAAGAGATTTCTGTCTAAAAATGACAAGAATGTGACAAATAAAGTTGCGTTGCCTCCTCGTGATGTCTGACGGTGCCGCACTGTTATTAAAAACATGCATTCTCAGGAGTTTATGTCTCAAGACGAGAGGAGATGTGGTCGTTTTATTGTCCCGCTGCCGTCCTCAGGGTCTAATAATAAAAGTCTCTTTCATACATATCAACATTTTCACATGAATGTTTTTTTTTTTTAATTTCCTGTTTATAGATCTTGTCTGCTATGTGTCTTCTGTCTGAACATCTATTGTTGTACATCTTCTTTTTTCCTCTTTGTGTCTCGGAGATGAAGGAGGCATTCTTCTTTGGTAATGGAGCAAAGCATTGCTTGGTCTTCCTCTCTCGTTTTCTTGTTAGTTATCAGCATCGCATACGTACGGTATATAGGGGTAAGTTTAAGCGTCTGGAAAGATCAAAGTCTGCTGGAGTTTGTTTTTCTTGTCTGCTCCGAGGAGAAACATCTCCTGCAGGGCAGTAACGGTGAAGTGAGCTGACACAGTTTGTGCTACAAAACCGAATTCTGCAGGAGCGAGAAGAGATCAGCGGCGGGGATAATGAGATTTACAAAACAGAGCTGTGCATAGTTTGAATTCCTGCACCGCGGATAAGAGGGCAGCAGGTTTAAAACCAACAATAGATGAATGCAACCTAATGATCCGATCTCCTCCAGGAACATTTAAGTTTCCTCCAGCGATTATCAGGCGAGGAGGAGAAAACATCGCGTGAGGAGAAGAAGCAGAAAGCGACATGTTCGGACATATACGGCTTTACATGTCAAACTCCCCCAAGCGGAACAATTTTCTGACATTTAGGCAACAAGGATTCGCCTGTAGCTGCTCATAAGTCTCTTAGAAATGACTGACATGTTTGTTTTTAGTTTGCTCACGTGAAGCATTGCATTCTTGTCCTAAGAGCAAGTTACGACAGGAGGTAAAAGAATCTGACCATGAGCTTCATACAGAATCTGTTTAACAACCAACCCAATCAAATGCGTACCCATACAAACATAATGGGGCACTGCAAACAGCAGCAAGGTGTTTGCCTCCGCACAGCCCTTCACATGCCAGCGTTGTAACATGTTTGTTATGTTGGAGTTAATTGTGGCTTCTGAGTTGGCCGCAGGTGTGAGCTGCTGTTACTTGTCTTTCTGTGCTTGTCTTGTGTTTTGACATGTGATAAAAGGATGTAGTAAACTATTTTATTTTTAACTGAACTAAAATTCATTTGTGTGACTTGGTTGTTATCTGTTCTTATACCAGCATTGGGCAGTACTTTTTATTATTATACTATTAAAAAGCTACTATTAGCTGGAAAGCTAGGAAGACAGGATGACCTACTATTAGCTAGGAAGCTAAGATGAGCTACTGATGGCTGGAAGACTAAGAAACTAGGATGAGCTACTATTAGCTGCCAGGCCAGGACTGCAAAACGTATATTAGCTATGATACTAGGAAGCTAGATAGAGCTACTGTTAGCTTTGATGCTAGGCAGATAGGAAGACCTACTGTTAGCTAGGAAGCTGGAACAAAATATTTTAGCTGGGAGGCTAGGAAGCTAGAAGAACTACTACTGGCTGGGAGGCTAAGAAGATAGGATGACCTACTATTAGCTAGGAAGAACCACTATTAGCTGCCAGGCTAGGAAGCTGCAAAACGTATATTAGCTATGATACCAGGAAGCTAGAAAGAGCTACTGTTAGCTTTGAGGCTAGGCAGACAGGAAAATCTACTGTTAGCTAGGAAGCTGGAAAAAATATATTAGCCGGGAGACTAGGAAGCTAGAGAGACCTACTTTTAGCAAGGAGGCTAGGAAGCTAGGATGAGTTACTGTTAGCTAAGATTAGCTACTTATAGCTGGGAGGCTAAACATCTAGGAAGAGCTACTATTATCTGGGAGTGTACAAAAAGCTACTATTAGCTAGGAAGCTAGAAAACATTGTTCAGAGTTGAACACAAACCGCTAAGGAGATGCAGAAAATAAAAGTCGGGAAATCCACCTCTCCTGAAAACCACGACGCAGTTTGATGCAGAATAAAATTACACAGAAATGTTGACAAAGGACATCGGTACCATGCTAGATTTGGCAAAGCACATGTGCTATCTCTATCAAACATTGAGCATACTGTTGAGAACATTGTTCTTTTACACCTGTCAAAAATGTCTGTGTGCTGAGCTCAGCGTCGACGCAGGACTTCCGCAACGGAGCCCAGTGTTTGTGGGTTTGAGCGAAGTCGTAAGCAGGTCTGGACGTGGAAAAGTACAGGAACTCTGGCAACGGACGCAGACGGTGACGTCTCCAAACAACCGGCACACAAACGTCTCTGTACCTTTGAAAAACGCTCGACTTCAAAAAAAAAAATACGTTCTGCTGACGGGAAATTAGATAAATTAGATCTAAAAGACACAAAATAGAAGCGGGGCTGAATGTAATTGCAATTGGAGGAAAATAAAAGCAGGTCTCATCATCTGGAAGTCAGTGTTTGATTTGGACGGACACGGTGTTCCCGTCGTGCGTCCGCTTTAAAATATTCCTGTTTGGTCAGAGAGTCTCTGGGCTCGGCGGGACGGAGGCTGGAGGCCCGGTCGGACTGACGCAACAGCAAAACAAATTATTTTATTTGGAAAGCGGCTCTCATAATCAAACATGGCCGAGGCTAAAAGGGAAACTTCAGGCTCATAAAGGGGCCCTTCTTCCCCGCAAAAAAGTATTTAATTTGGGAGTTGGTTAGCTCGGTAAGCAAGTGTAAACTCTCGACGGAGGAAAACAACCTGGACCGGACCAACACACATATCTACCTAACATCTCCCTCTCTTTTTTTTTTTTTCCTGTCCACTCGCGGCTCTTTAAAAAGAAAAAACAGATTTAGAGGAATTCTTTCTCCTTCTCCTCGGTGACATAACAGGCCTGGATAAACAACCTGTCGCAGTCTGGCGTCCAGCAAACAACGCTGGCATGTGAAGGGCTGTGCGGAGGCAAATGTGAAGCAAAAAAAAAAGGAATGAACAGTGATTTCCTCTGTCTGTGCAGAGCTATGTGGACGGATGGAGTGAGATTTAATTATATACTGTCAAAATCAGGATGAAAGTAAGGATTGAGCAATTTATTTCCAATAAAAGTTTGCATCAAAAACAAATGCAAACTCGATCGTTCTTCTTCTTCTTACTTGAAGACAGCTTCTTCATCAAAACAAAAAAAAAGTAAACTTGTCCTTCCACTTGGAGGAAGATTCCTCTGTGACAGCTCCCACCATTTGCTCTTTGTGATTATTTTTGGGACTAAAGAGCAGTGCCAAAGGGTCAAACAGGTGTTAGGAACCCCCCTGAGGAGATCTAAGTAGCAGGAATACATCTCTGAGGCCTTTGTGGTGAGTTAACAGAACCATCTGATGGATCAGACTCGTCCTTCCAATAGTACGACAAAAACAGTTCTGTTAACTTCCTTTGATTTGTGCCAATCGTTTGTGAGTGTGTTGTGAATTTCGATTGTTGAACTTGTCACAGAAACTCAAACTTTCCTCAGATTGGTTGGATCAGAAACGCTGTTGACGAACACGGAAAGCAAGAACTAAAAAATACGCTTTCATCCACATAACGCGCAAAAAGAAAATGAGTCGGAGGCGTCGCACATTTGATCAACGTCCTTTCTTTTCTTTAGTTTCTAACCAACGATCAAAAGATAATTTAAGTTATTTGTTCATGTCTGATGTTTTGGTTTTTTGAAGAAGCAGGAAATAAAAAGTCAATACGTTTTTAAAGTCGTCTTTAAAAATAGTGTCTCCACATTCGTCCCCAGCCAGAACCTGAGATCTGATCTCAGTTTTTTTATGTAAATAAATGAAGTAAATCATTGTTTCTAATGGATCTCTACCTACTGTTGGATCAGAACCATGAACAGTGTTTGTGTCATGACTTGGAGAGATGGTACGTATTTTGAAACAAGCTGTAAAGCCTCATTTCTCAATTTAGAGACAGTTCATTATTTAGCCGAATGTTCTTTACTCGACTTAATCTCCGTACTTCACTGCAAACTTTGGTCGGTTGGTCAAGCTCTGGTCAGTTTAACAGATCCGATGTCTCTCCAGAGGGAACCAGGAGGGAACTCCCTTTACGTTTCTTGGACAAAGAGCCGTTTTCAGACCAGAGCGTTATTCACCTGTATCACCGAGCACAAAGAGCACAAACAAGAAGAGTCGAGAACGGAGAAGAAAAGTCTGTAACACGAGTTCCTCGTCACCTGACCTCAGTTTTCCTCCCCCTCCTCTTCTTCATCCGGACAGATCGTCTATCTCTGCTTATAGCTGAAGCTCTTTACTCTGTCTGCTCCCAGCTGCATGTCGTACAACACTTCATTGTTCTCGGGTTGAACTTTTCATGAAAGGCTGCAGAAAATGACAGCTCTAGCTTTAATTCGCCTCGCTTTTATCGTGGCTCTTTCTTCTCTTTGCGGCTTCACTGATGTTATTATTAAACAGCGCTGAGGTTCACTGCTGCTTTTATCGGACGTCGTTCAGCAATAAAAAGAATCTTTGTTGTCAGTTAAAAAGCTTTTGTCGTCTGCACAGACTCACACGGCCATGAACGCTGTAAGAACAGGAGACTGGATGCAAAGGAGTCGGATAGATTTGGGCTTTTTTTTAAATTTTAAATTTCTGTCTCATGCTGCAAACTCCTTTTAAAGCGACCTAAAGGAAGATTCAAATCAAACTGTCCTTTAAAAGCAAACAAGAACTTTTGAAAAAGAAGAAAAAGTAAATTAGGAGATTGTTTACATTTAATAAACTTTTCTTTAAAAGTAAAATCTCTTCCCTGCTGTTAAGTCCTGGGTCTCTGTCCACGTCTCTTTCTAAAACAGTGGACAAATTAGGGACAGCAGTAACTAGACCCTCTAATTACCGTCCAGATTAGACGCTCTGGCCGCTTTCACCTGCATGTGAAAGCTGTAAAGCCAGATTACATTAGTGAATAGAAGAAGATTGATGCTGGGATCCTTTGGTCTGGAGTCTCTCCGCTGGGAGCTGATTCTGCTCCTGCTAAGATCTGAGACCATTTGGGGCCGTGGCTTAATGTGGTGATGGACAGAAGAGTAACAGTAGTCATACACGTCATCTCATAGACACATGTACCTGAATTATTTTACATCTAAATGCTTCTGATTGGTTGGATTCCACCGCTCTGGGCCCTGATACAACATCCTGCCCTGATTTTCTCGCTGACGTTAACCTCCATCCAGATTTTCCTTCTCCAGCCCAGACAGCAGCACAATCCCTCCTTCCTGTCGGGGGCGGGAGGCGAGGGAAAAGGGAGGAGGGGTGGGATTAGCACCGTTCTACTGAATGCCAAACTGGACCTGGTATTTCACAGCATCCTCTCCTCCCTCCTTTTTTTTTTTTTTTTTTTACTCCTCCTCTTAAAACCGCTCCAGACCTGCCACCTCAACAATTACGCCAGCCAGAGACGCTCGGCCTCCACCGCGCTCATACTAATGCAGACATTGTCCATGTGTCCGGCTCAGAAAGAAAACCCAGACAGGTGTGACGAACGCGGAAAACAAGAAAAACACTTTTCTCCTAAATGTGTGTAATTGAGTTTGAAGGAAAAGTATTGTGCCCCTAAAAAACAGAAAGACCTCAAATAACTCCAGTTTCTGGAAAGATGCAGCTTCAACAAACGTCTTGTGTCTTCAAAACGACGTATCTAACGCATCTTAAAGTCCAGACGTATTTTAAGGCTTAAACCACGGGGACTGTTTGTTCCACACCAAAAAAAAAAAAGTCTGAAAACCATTTCTTCGTAAAATCTTTGCACCAAAGTCAAAAAACATCGCTGCACGCCCAGAGACCCCTCTTAAAGCCCCGACCAAAAATCAAAAGCAATGCGTTTCTGAGAGTTAGTGCATCTGCACTAACTCTCAGAAACAGCTGGTAACCGATCGCCATGGCAACCTGCATTCCTTTACACGGGAGTAATGAGAGAGAGAGGGAGGAGGAGGAGGGGAGAAGCAGAAGGGATGAAGGGAGGGAGAAAGAAAGAGGGATATTTGTGACTTTGTCTTATATCCACTGCCCTCTTTCCTTTCTTTTGTTTCTTTTGTTTCTTTCTGTGCAGAAATCTCTTTTGCAAAAGTGGAAAAACATCCAAACTAAACTTTCACGGCAACCCCTAACCCTAAGCCTTGGCCCTCAGCCGCCCCTCCTCCTCCTCTTCTTCCTCCTCCTCCTCCTCCTCTTTCTCCTCTTGCCGATGTGGCACACAATACCTCCACAGAGAATGAGTCCTCATAGTCGCAGACTGTTTACCTGCACACAGTGATTTCCCTCGCAGCCTTTTTTCTTTTCAGAAGCGTAAAGTTTAAACTTTAAAAGAAGATTTGAATCGTGCAAAACTGAGGAACTGCCACCAGCAGCAGTTTAAGCAGTTATTAGGTAACCCCTCTGCAGGAATCTGAGGCTGCAGCAGGTGAACTGTGTACAGGTAGAAGATTTTACTGAGTTCAGCTTCACAGAAAAGTTGATTTTAATTCATCTGCTGCAGCTAATGAGTAAATTTTAAATAATTTAAATGAAAACGCTTCCAAAAGGTTTTTACAGCCAAAAAAAATAATAAATTAAACGAATCCCCGTGGCTCTTGTTCACGCTGTGTCCAGAAGCTCAGTGTCAGAGCGAGCCGGGGGATTCTGTGCAGAGTGAGACCTCTTACCTTGAGCTTTGCAGAGCAGGGACACCAGGAGAGAAGTCAGCTGTGTGCGGGGCCCGGGACGATCTAACACTCTCGCCAGTTCTCACAGAAGACATTTCCAGTGGGACGTCCCAGTTTGGAAACAATCCCCCCCCTCCCATTCTCCCTCCTTCCATTACACACTCTTTCTGTCCTCCTGCCCCCTCCAGGAGGCGGGGCTTAAGGTGGACTCTCCATGTGAAGCTGAGCATGTTGAAGCATAAAATTTATTTCACATGTTTTATTTAAATTTCAAAGCAGTTAAAAGCAAAATATAAGTCTTAAGTTATGAGAATATCAGAGAACTGGAAGTTGACTACAAAGAGAAAGTTGCATGGATTTAATTTAAGGGAACGTTTTCCATGCCGTGTGTTACTCATCTATATTTCCAGCTGGTCCCTGAGGGGGTCAGAGATCAAGCAGAGAAATGATTCAGCAGATTACTTTGTTCCTTCAGTGGAGTGGAAAAGATCTGTGAGCTGACTAACGTTAGCCACTCACTCGTATCTAAATCATCAGTTATAGACGAGAGGACCGGACTAAAGGCCGAGTGCGACGTTGCCTCACGTCTCCTGAGTCTGGACCATAGACTGTATAAAGATGGACGGTAGAACAAAGCAAGTAGAGCTCCCCCTGGTGGCTGGCTGCAGTGTAGGTCATAAGCTCCGCCCCCTCCATGTTAGTGGGCGGGACTTGCGCTTAAAGAAAACACTAAAATACAATTTTTTTAAAGATGATTTCAGTCGTTTTAGGTAGATAATATAATGATGATGAATGTTCAGGAATGTTTTACTTATTTGGCGCAATAGATGTGACATAATGGTGACCACCAGTTACCATGCCAACCACTCCGTAAAATGGAAACATGAGGGTCCAGTGTAATATCCAACATTTCCTTGTAGCTGGTGGAGGTAGAGCAGAGCGTAGGATTAATTAAATGATTATGAACAATGCTAGAGGAAGTGTGGGGGCGGGGCATCAACATCGTGGCTCCTCCCTTTGGACCGTGCTGATCAGACTCTGATGATGGCGCCGCCCGTATCCCCGGGAAATTAGCGTCAGTTTGGCCCAACGAGAGGAAGAGGAGTCGTAGTGTACATATTTATATACAGTCTATGCTCAGAACCAAAATAGTTGTACTTAAACACACCACAAAGAATAAACTTCAGTCTTGCGTACATGGTAGTTTGGACTGCACAGGTCCTAGGGACGCTGGAGGACACAGAAGATAGATAGATAGATGCATTCTGGGATATCTGGATGGGATGATAAAACGGGCGGGGCAAGATCACATCCGAAAATGTTGTGTAACTGAGTCAGAAGGAAAAGTACTGCTCCACTACTGTTAAAATGCAGCTTCTATCCGTCCTCCAGACACGTTTTAAGACACTTTAATTTCATCTCGAAGCTGCTGGACGGGGGCCGAGGTCAGGGCTGTTTGCACGTCAGTCAAGTTGTTCCACAGCAAACTGTGAAAATCGTTTCTTCGTGGAGTTTTTCCACCAAAGTCTAGAAAACATCGCTGCACGTCGCAGACCTGAGCGGGTACGTTGGCCCGGCACCGGCCCACAGTTAAATGTTTTGATGACTGCAGGATGTAAAGCAGTAACTCGTGGATTCGGTCTAGAAACACCTGCCGTCACGCTGACAGACAGAAGCGGTCAAGATTCTCATACTCCTCCCTCTGGATCGCCTCGGCCTGTTCCCACACTGCAGAATGGAGCAGATGTGAACAGCTGGATGAGAGAGGAGGGCAGGAGGAGGGAGGATGAGGGAGGGGGGGCAATAGCTGCAATGCAACGTGGCGTTTTCCATTCTGCCTGGAAACCACAGTCCAGCCGACGATGGAGAGAAGAAGAGGAGGAGGAGGAGGAGGAGGAGGAGGTGTTGTTATAACGTGAGACCTCCTCCTCCCACATCATTTATTCTTTTAAGAACTTTTTCTTTTATTTCCTCTCCTCTCTCTCTTTCTCTCTCTCTGCATACGTGGCAGTCGTCTCTCTGCTTTTGTCTTGACAACATGTCTCAACAGTTTTTCTTCTCCTACTGCAGGTTTAGATCTGAAAGACTTTAATATCAGTCTGTGTTCAGGCCGCATTCATTAAACATAATGACAATGACAGACTCATCTGTGCCACGTCATAAGTGTCTGAAAAGAAGACAGAAAACACGCTTTTAACCTTCTTCTTCTTCTTCTTCACCTGACGGCAGAGGACTCTTCCATGTAAGAGTTTTATATCTCTGCAATAAACCAAACTTCCTCTGGAGTAAATCAGTAAATCAGACGCTTTGCTGCAACATGCAAACCTCACGTGCAGCAGGACTTCCAGACTAAACAGCTCCGTTTTCCCACGGTCTAAACAGCTGACAGGACTCTATAATGATGGACGACCACGTGTCTCTGTACTTGACGGTAAACACTTTATTGTTGACTGTTGCACATACAGCAACTGTAGTTTAGATCAGGAACTCAAGGGATTGGGACTGAACAGCTGTGTAGCCTTAAGAAAACCACTAATCAGTGAGGCTAACTGGAAATAAAGGCTTCAGTTTGCTAGGGAGCATAAAGATTGGACTCTGGAGCAATGGAAGAAGGTCATGTGGTCTAATGAGTCCAGACTGACCCTGTTCCAGAGTGATGGGGGCATCAGGGTAAGAAGAGAGGCAGATGAAGTGATGCAGCCATCATGCCTAGTGTCTACTGTACAAGCCTGTGCTATGGGGCAGTGCTATGATCTGGGTCTAGGTTCATTAGCTGACTACCTGAATATACTGAATGAGCAGCTTATTCCATCAATGGATCATATTCCAAGATGACAATGTCAGGATTCATGGGGCTCAGATTGTCAAAGAGTGGTTCAGGGAGCATGAGATGGATTGTTCCACCACAGAGTCCAGACCTTAACCCCATTGAGAATCTTTGGGATGAGCTGGAGAAGCTTTGAGCAGTGGTCAGACTCTCCATCATCAATACAAGAGGTTGGAGAAAAATGAATGCAACGACAGAAGTAGGCGTGGTGGCCAAGTGGTAAGGCGTTGGTCTCGTAAACCAAAGATCATGGGTTCAAGTCCCATCCATGCCTTTAAACGACCGGTATTTACAACCAATCTATGTTGTGGTGTCCAGAGCAGAGATGTAGAGGTACTAGTGTAAACCTTTACTTTTCTCTCATGTCTCATGTGAACATCAGGTGAGGAGAAACATGAAGGTAGAAAAACAGGATGAACCAAGATGGAATCAATGTGGACAGAGACGATGGAGACGTGGAGACATCTTGGTTCATCTTCTTTCTACTCTAGACATTCAGAGTTGTAAACAAAGATTGGAGAACGAGAAAAGAGAAATAAATCTTGTTTTATTTCTGGGTTAAATCATTCTCCTAAACTCACAGTGAGGTTTTCAGAGTGTAAATGAAAGCGTTGGAGGCGGAGGCTGCAGAATATTTAAACCCAATAACAAACATCAAAGCTGCTTCTTTTTACCACTATTTCCTCTATAAAGTCACACTGCCTCTTAAAATGATGACTACTGTACGGACACGAGGCCTTTTCACTTTGATAAATGTTTTGCCTTCACTCAGCCTCCGCCTCCACCGCCTCCACCTCCTCCTCTGCTGCAGCTCCACGCAATATAAACACACACAGATATGAAATTATACGGTGTTTTCTTGCACAAAGTAATGCACTTTAAGGTGTAAATCACACGTTTGCTGCGGTACCGCGTACTATGAACCATAAAAGTTAGAAATAGAAAACTTCACAGAAATATAAAAAGCTGAGTTTTTTGTTTCTGCACGCTTTTCCATTCTTGTTTATTTTTGTAAATACGTCGAGTCCGGCTGCACTGTGGGTCTTAAGACGTCGTGTTATGAGTTTATGTTTTAAATCAGATCTGAGAGTACATTCAGAAGTAATATTGTTTATATCTTGAATATCTGACCGGAGTCTAAATGTACCGAGCCGTTCTTCAGTCTGGGTGAATGCTTAGCGTGCGTCAGAGCGTTGGTGCGTTCGAGGGAAGTCTGTTATTTGCTCGTTCCTCAAAAACAGTCTGCCTGCGCCCGGGCCGGGCCGAGCCAAAGCCGCTGATGGAGGGTTTCAGGCTGTAATTACACCGACTCAGAGGAACGGCAGATGAGCTCAGAGCCGACCGCCGGGATTACAGCTCAGGTTTGAGAGGATCTGTAAAGGACACGCTGCCGCCAGCACAAAGGTGTCCGAAATCAGAGACTGTGGACGGAAACAAAGCGGTCTGAAGACGTCTCCGAACGTGTTTGAGCTGCGTGTGGTTTGACTTTGTACACGGGTGTAGTTTGAAGATGTGGTAAATGAAACAGAGCGTAGAAAAAGAGGACTACGAGTCTCCACTCTCATTGGTCAGAGTGAGGATAGAGTTCTGGGGACATGGGCGCCACCATCTTGGTGCATCATAGGAAGAAGGCGAGCAGGGCGAAGCAATGTGATACTACACTGGTCATTGCTCTTGCTTGTGTCCTGTCATTCATGTAGATGTTACTTTGACATGTAGCACCTACATAAACATTGCTGCAGACCACCTTTCATGGAAACAGTATTCCCTGATGGCGTCTTTCAGCAGGACAATGGTTTGAAGAACAACAAGAATAAGTTGAAGATGCTTTCTTCCAGATTCCTCCAGATCTAAGTCCAGGCCTGCATCTGTGGGATGTTCTGGACAAAGGAGGCTGATCCTTGGAGATCCAACCTCTCATCTCGCAGGACTTAAAGGATCTGCTGCGTCTTAGCGCCAGATACCACAGAAGAACTTCAGAGGTCTAAAGAAGACCAGGCTTTGACGGGTCAGGGATGTTCTGGCAGTAAAAAGGGGACATGCACAATATTATGCACACTGGTCTTTGTGATTTATCTCAAAATTTAAAATGTAAGATTTTGATTAAATGACGATTAAAGTATAAGCTGCATGTGGTAGTTGGCTAGTTTTATCTGCACCAGATTATTTAATTCATTGACTAAATGTTTAAATGTCTTCACGTTTAATCAGAATCTAACGAGCAACGGTGCAAAATAATTAGTTGTAAATGCAACAAATTAAAGACAAGTCATAAAATCGACTGTTTAGACGCAGGAACTGTGAAATTTGAGACATTTTTTGCATCAACATGCAAATTATCTTTATTATTTGATCAATAATTTGATTTTCCGCCTAGTAACATTGAGTCTCTTTTTAAAGTGCATTAAAACATTACTACTGTTTATTTCAAGTCCATTAAAATGCATATAATATCCTCAGTTCCCTGTCAACGTCATCTGGTCCCAGTGAAAGGATGAAACCTTTGAGTCAGCAGCAGACAGACTTTGGTGACGTGTAAACCGGAGAACTGAGCTGCAGCTCGGACATACTGTACCGACACACTTCAACACACACACACACATCTGAGGCTAGGACTTGAGGCGTGGCAGTAAAAAGTTTAAAGTGTTTTCAGTTCTCATTAAACTCACAAAACACTTCTTTCTTTCTTCCTTTCTTTTTTTCTTACAGTGAAGTGTGGATTGACAAACAGCAGACGTTTATTTTCGCCTCTGAGAACAGACGCCAGGCGTGAAGTAGAAGAGCTCAGGAGTTTCTGTTCATATTTAAAAAAGAAAACAAAAAACTGTTAAATGTGGGTCTTTAAACGTTTTATATGATTAAATCTAATCTAGATAAGATTAGTCTCTGTTATATAAGAATATAAGAGAGTGTGTCACATCAAAGAGACAAAAAAAACCCCTGGATTTAACTAATCAAACAGGTATTCACCTCCTGTTAGATAATTACTGCATTATCTGATTATCTTCAGGTGGAAACAAGTTATTTAAGACCAACTGATGCAATGAGTAGCTTCTCATTTCTTCAACAACCATGTCTAAAGACACATCCTGTGGTCGTCTGTTTGAGAAGGGTCAAAACATCTAAGGAGATTGAAGAAACTACTAAAACTCATGACTTGAAGAGATGATTCGTATTTCGGAACAAGCTGTAAAGTCTCTCAAACGTTTTGTTGCTACTTATTTATCTCTAGAGTTGAAATTTAGATCAGAGCTGAACCCTGGAAGCTGGAGAAGATTAGAGAATCTGTGACGAAGGCTATCATGGAGATATTACGTTACATTCCTTAAAGTTAATTCATGTGGACAGAGGCGTGGTGGCCTACGGGCGGCTGTGGGTCGAGGTCCCGCCGGCCAATCACGGCCACAAAAGTGACCACGAATTGGCCAATGACGGAGCTGCCTGCGACCACGAATTGCAACCACGTCACGGCTACAACAGCTAATCACGGCGTGGGTAGCAACCGCAAAGTGACCACGAATTGGCCAATGACAGAGCCGCTTGCAACCACGATGTACAACCACGAAACCGCTAGAACAGCCAATCCCGATCCCCACCTCTTTCCGGCGAACGATGAGCCAATCAGAGAGAGGTTACCATGGGCGACGTCATCCCCTCAACCCCGTAGCGGGGTTTTTAATTCATTCGGCGCATCTCAGCTAAATGGAAACGCAGCCTGCCGGCGTTTCTGCTTTACCTGACTGTCTATCTGTGGATATTTGAGGAAATCGACTGCTTTGGTAAGTGTTTTTTCGTTTTACATTTTAGTATTTGACCGTCACCAAAGTTTATGTTAGCGAAGGACTAATTTACTGAATAATCGCCGATAACCCCCTCATTTAACGTAAGTTCAAAGTTACCGAGTTACCGATATGTGCTGTATTTCTAAAGCTTTTACTGAATGGAAAATTACGTTTTTGCCAATAATACCACGTTAACATTCAAAGCCACATAGGCGGCAAGTTAGCTACGAACGATTGTTACATTAGGCTAAGTTAACGTTGTTATCTAACCTTGTCGGTAGACTATATTTTATTTTTATTCGATGTAATTTTGTGTTGGACCTTTATAACTTTATTATAACACCAGGCTATGGTATGTGTATTGGAGTCTGTGTTTCAGCACAGCATTTTGTCTGTAAAAACACACAAGTAGTTACTTGCACCTCCATTATGTCTACCTGTTCATAACCTGTGTTTGGTGTTTATTTTATACATTTTTGTTTTTATCATTATATTTTTGTCTTTCAGGAGAACTCATAGGGGTTGAGTACTTGTTTGACCAGACTGGCTGTGCTCTGGAAGATTACAAGCTCACCCTGGCTGCACTGGAGACAGAGGACGTGACAGTGGCCGAGGATGAGGGATATGTTGAGCCTGAAGAGTTTGAGGACTTCACTGTCCCCATCCTAGAGGCTCCTCTTCCCACCGTACCTGCTCCCACCATTCCTCCACCCACTACCCCTGCTCCAACAGTGTCTGTTGCCACAGCTCCTCCACCCACTGCTCCTCCTCTTGGTCCTCCAACCTCTGCTGCCACTACTTCTGCCTGGGCATTCCCTCTCCCATCTTCAGCTATCACAGCAGCAACTCCTCCTGCTGCTACAGAGTTGTCTCCGCCTGACCTTGATTTAAGATTCCACTTTATACATGACTGATTAAAAAAAAAAAAATCCACCCAAATATGCTGTGCATTGTAAGTGTGTGAATGTGTTTTATTTCATTCTTTTAAGACTCTGTCCGTCCAGATAATATCCCGGGCTATGCACTCTGTCAGGGGGAAGACATCCTTTATACAACCCAGAAATACAGGAAGAGGAAGATGGAGATGGAAAAAGCTGGCATTTATAGACGGAAATATGTTTAAAAAACAACAGACCAGGTAATATGCAAAAGTTGCCTGAAGAACCTCAGACCTCCTGGGCACCAGCAGTATTTTTTGGAACTCTTAATGTAGTGAGACAGCCACAGTACCAGTTTGGAAATGGAGGCAGCAGCTGGCAGCCAAAGGTTATGGAAGAAGAAGGGCAGCGGCGGAGATGGGAAAGGGGGGAGACTGAAAGGAGGTGGAGTAAATAGTGTAAATGAAATAATAATAATTAATACCTCTGTAAATAGTTTTTAAATCATTAAACTTCTGTAAATAGTTTGTAAATAAAATCTTGTTTTTCACCCCCTGTATGATTCCATTTATGTTTGATCTACTTCATATAATCTGTAACTCATTTCCTGAGGTGGAAATCAGTGGTGGAGTAGTTCAACTATATTGTTCTCTAACATGGTTATGGTAAAGTAATTGATAAGGACTTCTCTGTCATAATTCATCGCAAGTCTGGAGCCATTGGTGAACCATTTACTGTAGAAAATGTAGGTATTTATGAAACTTCGAAGGCCATAAAAAGCCAGGGTTTTTATTTTCCATCTAACTGATCCTAGTTGTATGTGGGACAGGCGTCTATCAGACAGGCCTTTAATTAAAATTCGACATCTCAGCAACAATTGGAAATATGAAATGCATAAGAATTAGGATATCCAAATAAATAAGAAATTATGCAAACCAAAAATAAGAAAACAGACATAGAACAAACTTCTATTTTCAGGTTTTTAATTACTGCAAAATAAAATTATTATGCATAATACAGCTAACTGTTAAGAAGAGATTATTTTTAAACTGTTCTGTCCCTCTCAGTGCCTTCATCTTTCCATAGTAGCCAGCTAGTGAGCAGATTGTATTTAAATTTACTTCAATTTAAATAAGATTTAAATTAAATTAATATTAAGTGAAAAATAAACGTGAATATCATCTTTATTTCTCTTAGTGGCGGTCATACCGTAGCATGTATGACACGTTAGTATTATTCCATACACCGATGGACAACTGTAACGTAATATCGATGCAAATATGAACGTCCATGGCGGGATTCGAACCGGCGATCCAGGGGGCGTTCAGGCGGCGTTTCGTGGTCGCAAACGTCGACTAACAAGCGATAGCCTGGTGGCCAAGTGGTAAGGCGTTGGTCTTGTAAACCAAAGATCATGGGTTCAAGTCCCATCCATGCCTTTAAACTACTGTTCTTTACCAATTCCAAGATGACAATTCCAGGATTCATGGGGCTCAGACTGTGACAGAGCGGTTCAGAGAGAATGAGATGTCATTTTCACACATGGATTGTTCCACCACAGCCAGACCTTAACCCCATTGAGAATCTTTGGGATAAATGAATCTTTGATGGAAATGTATAACAAGTAAGTAAAACATCTGACCTGATCAATCCGAATGCAATCAACACTACTCTTAGGTGTAAGAGTAGTGTGACGTTCATTTACAGTCACTGGGATTTAAATCTTTAAGCTAATTTAGTCACATGGCTGTACATTCTCTGTGAAACCCATCATTAGAATCTCCTTTCTCATCTCTGTTCCACTAAATTTCCAGGTAATGAACCACACAGATTGTTATCTTCACCTAAAACACAGAAAATAAGATAAAGACAAAGAGCCAGAGATCAGCTTGTTATGTTTCCTCGTTTTTTAAAATGAATTTTAAAACGCTTCTTCATAACTGAGCCCGAACACGTTCCTACATGCTTCTCTGCTTCGTCAGCAAACTCTCTAACCAGCTACCTGAGCTGTTAATCTACATCAGCACAGACGCAGAGCGCTGCTGCTAAATGCCAAGAGGCCGCTAAATGTCACAGTATTTGAGTCCAGAACACAGAAATGAACTTTAAGTTTCAAGTAAAAGGAGTCACGTTTTACACCAGCAACTTCAGAGAGTCGCTGATGCAGCATTCAATCAATAAGTGAGTGTGCAGCCTCAAACAGCGCTCAGGGCACCTCCTGACATTATGGGCTCTTCTGGAGACTTATTAGTGTAATTAATCTCTGCCTGTGTCTACGTTTGGACGTTGCAGGCTTGTTGCGGCGACGTCCTGGTGGCTGCAAGGCGTTCAGCCTGAACCCTCTCATCAGATAACACCACAGACGGAACATGTACATGTGTTTACATTCATGTTCCCGTACATAACGTCTCATCCATCTCTCTGCAGATGAATGACGATTAAAACTGGGAACACGATCTTCAAGCGAGCCAAAACAAGGCGAGATGAACGAGGCGACAAGGCGACTTGAACGTGTCATGATCTGTTAGTTATGAAGTGTACCTGTGAGAGTGCACCTGTTGATGATTAATGTTGAGCTCTGGTCGTGGATACAGGTGGTATTACAGGATCAAGCACCAGAAGATATTAAATGAAGTTTTCACAGTAGGTAGATAAGTGCTAAATAAACACAAGACCATTTATATGCTTTATCTACATATGGCTGTGATTGGTCCATAAGAAAGTCCCTCTACTCAGTAGCTGGACAAGCTCAGAAAATTCTCCTTCTATCATCTACCAGGGTTAGAGTTAGGTTAGAGAGAGTTTGTCTTTCCTTAGTCATCGGTTTTCTTGTCATGTTTTTTCCTCATGAAGATTGATTTTTAGTTTTTTTCCTCAGAATTAAAGACTGAGTAAATTTGAATGTCTTCTCTGGGTCATGCATTTGGATTCAAACCTTGTACAGCCATGACATGGAGAGCCTTTCCTGGATTTTAATTCAGTCTTTGCAATGTTGATTTGAAAAGTCCGACAGGTTATGAATGTTATTTCCTGCACTTTAAACCTCTACAAATACCTAAGCTGTTCCTTCATCCAGCAAAATAGTTTTCTGCTGTCATATATAAAGACCAGTATTCTGTTTTCCTGCTGTGTAGCATTAGAGAAGGCAATTCAGTTTTATTTGCATTAAAGTTCATTTCATTTTCAATTTATTCCACACAAATATCGTCATTTTCCACTTTCACCTGTTCGTATAATAAACCTAAACCTGATCCTTCTCCCCATGCTGTGATGGAGCAGGAGGATGTAAGTCCACAAACAAAAAGTATTAATTTATTTATCCACGTCCCGCTACATAAATTCTGGGCAAAGCTCCGCGTGAATTTCCACCCAGAACAGGACGATAAAGTTCCACCAGAACAGAGAGGAAACACACGGCGGAGAGTCACGAAGCCGCAGGGTTGACGGGCTGTTTGCTCTCGGCAGTAAAACGGCACATTTCCCCGCCTGGCTGTAACCTCCTGCTGATGGGTGTGTTTGCTTTGGCGCCCCGGACAGGATGTGACAGCCCTAACTACACCTCACCCCACCTCACCCCAACCCACGGGACGCAAGCACGCATGCACAGACATATATATTAGTGATTACTGGTCAACTGAGGACACTGTGAGAGAGCTTTAGCACATTAATATACCAATATGCTACCGTTAGCACAGCTGGGGAAGTGGACACATTGGCACTGAGCTCAAAACAACCTCCATTCATTCTTGGTCTCAGTTGGGATTCGCTCCCATTGAGACACTGATGATCCTAAAGTTGATTGATGCAATTAAGACCAAGTTCTTCTGCACAAAAACATTTCTCTATGTAGCTGAAAGAAGCACCAGTGCATTCACGCCAGCAGTGGGAAACATGAAGTGGACAGCGTAGACAGCTGAAATGTCCCTTTAACTGGTAGAGAACCATTTTTTTTAATGATTCATCAACTTGACATCTTGATGAAAAACGATGTCATGACTCTGTTAACCATCATCACAACCAAATATTTAGTCAAAACTGGGTTCAGACTTAAGTTCAGCTCTCTTATATAGCACCTGACCATTTAAAAGTAGCTTTGTTTTGGAAGTATGTAATTTTTCAGAAAATAAATCATGACGCTAACTAGCTAGCTAGCTAGTGGGGAACTTTATTGGCAACAACCTGACAGTTACGTGACTTCTTGGATCGCATATGTGATGCTCAAACAAAACAAAACAAAAAGATAGCTAGCCTAGTGTAGCAATATTTCTGTAACTGCCACATCTGTAGTCTTCAAGTGCCCTGACAACGATTGACGAGCTAGCAATTGGCGAAGCGATGATTCATTTAGCTTTGTGTGATATTCAGCAATGTCAAATTTAAGCTTTATAAAGTCTGGATTCATTGTCGGCCCATTGTGCTGCGGTTTGTCCATTTTTAAGGCTGACATAAAGACCCGTTGTTTGCACGGCTAACAATTTAGCTAAGTAGAAGCCAATCACAGAGTTCATAAAACAAGGATCGCTCACAACTCCTGCGCTGCAAACATACAAAAAAAAGTTAGGCCCTGTTCACAAATAAAGCAATTCACTCATTGTTTATCTCTTTGTAGCTGATAGACGGACGCTAATCGATGTTTCCGGCTTTGGTTGATTAGTTCACCGAGTTTTTACCAAGTGTAAAACGCAGAACATAAAATGACTGATAGCGTATGGATGGAGCTGGCTGCTTTGATTTTAAAAAGAACATACTGTCATCTGGGTTCACCAGAATCTTCAAGCTTGACATCAGCGCAGTTCATTTGGTGGTAGGAACCAAAGTCGTGGACATTTCCTGTTTGTGTCATATCTCAGTCAAATGACGTCATCTGGTCATCGCCTCAAACTTTGGTACCCACTTTGTGTCGCTGAATGTTTTCTCGTCTTGCACCCCTACAAGTCCAGTAATTCTATGGTCTCTTTGTCGCCACATTGCTGCTAGTTCCTTTGTGTATTGTGCAAGACATGAAGAACTCCCTGCAGTTTGTGTACTGTAGCATAAAGATGCTCTTTCACCAAAACTAAAACCAAAAGTATGGCCACATAGCTCTGACAGCAGCTTTACCCATTTTCCTGTAGCTGCTGTTGAATTAAAAGTAAATGTTGTCCATCTAGGCTGTGTTTTCAGTCAATGTAAAGGTCAAACCTGCTGTTTGTTCATTTCATTTCATTGCTCAGCAGAGGCTCAGCGTGGCAACCATTAGCCGGTCAACACTAGCTTCATGGTGAAAGCAAACATGCTGTATTTGCTTCAGAATATTACATTAATTGTATTAAATGTGGAACAACAGGAGCCAGCGGACACACGGTGAATGCACACTTATATCACACCTAGTTACACAGAGCGTGTCAGGAGTTCAGGTGAAAACACAAAATGAACTTTCCCTGGTTGTCCAGCTGCACTTAGCTTGGACGCCTGTGACAGTGGCTTTTAGAGGACAGCTCCTGGACGCTGCTGAAGAAACCTTTTCATCAACCTTCGATCAATTTACACATTTAAACCAAAACATCTCCCACAGCACCAAACTACTCTGACTCCAGACTTCTTCTACAAACCGTTAGAGAAAGAGCCAAGAGTTTGCGTGGGAGGGTAATATGAGGAATCCAGTGACTGTGCTGACAACCCTGTTATCTGTGGAGTTTGCGCTGTATACAATGAGTCTCTGTTCCCCTCAGTGGCTGGTTCGGGCCGAGGGGGCCAGCGTGGGACTCTTTGCCCTCTGCAGCGCCTACGAAGGTTTCTCCAGATGCACCATGTTTCCAGCGTGGCTGGGTGAGCATCCATTATCCAAGATGCTGTCATTTGTTACTGGACGTTCTGATTCATGGAACTCATGTTTTCATGATGTAACTGGAAAAAAAAACAATAAAAATAATGCATTTTACTCTTTGCAGAATCGTTTATTCAGACTCAGACTAATTTATTTAAAGTCTACAGTATGTTATCTTTGGGTTTTTAATGTTGTCTTCTAGGGTTTAGGGTAAAAACTCGTTATTTATGAGCTACTAAGTGCTCATTAACACTGCTGCAATAGTCAGAATATTTGGTTAAAGTTGAGTTGAGAGCAGAATCTGACTTTCTCACAGTGCATCGCTGTCACATATAAATATATATTGTCACAGAAATCTGTCATTTTTGCAGAAATAAATCACAAAGTGTTTAAACAAAAACAATTATGTCACAGTTACCACAGTGGTATCATCTGACTTGTTAAAACAATATGTAATGTTATTTGTAATTAGCTAGCCAGCTAATATGTTAGCATCCCAAGCTCTGAATCATAAAAACGAGCTATGTTGAATGCTAAAACTTTCTCTTTAAAACGGCATCTTAAAGATATTTTTGACATTTTTCAGCAGATCACCATCACCTGTTTTGTTATAATTTTAAATCTAACTTAAATCTTGTCTTTTCAGGTAGCTACAGTTTGTCCTGGATGTTTCTGTCTGCCTCCAGTCTGCTATCTCTGATCGCTCTGCTGACTGTCAGACCTGCTTTGACTACAGGACAGAAAGCCATTGTTGCTCTGCTCCTCAACATCATCTCAGGTAAGCACGTTGTCGTTGTCTTCTAATCCAGCTTTAGTTTTGTGTCACCAGCCTCCAATCTGATTAGAACATGAGTCTGGACCTCATTGTTGTGTGTTAACTGATTCTACAAAGAACTAACAGGTCATTCAGACTGTTTCTGTCTTGCACTACATCCCTCCAAGGGATTTTAACCAGTTTTGAACACTATAATATGAATTTACCTTAAAGGTTTGCATTTAAAGGCATGGATGGGACTTGAACCCATGATCTTTGGTTTACGAGACCAACGCCTTGCCACTTGGCCACCACGCCTACACTTCCACCTGGATGGAGCTGGATCCAGCTGAGATCATCAGTTTGAATCTCTGGCCTCATATATGACTATTTTTAAGGACTGCATCTTAATATTAAGTCAGAACTCTCTCCTTCCTCTTCAGTTGCCCTCTGCGCCGCCGCCCTGATCACCTTCTTGGTGTCCATCCAGCAGCAGGACTCTGAGCTGCTGCACCACCTGGGCTGGACCTTCTACCTGTGCTGTGCCACCTTCTTCTACGGCTCACTGGTGTCCGTCCTGCTGGGCGCCGTCGGCGGCGAGGGGTCCCGGGTTGTGCCTGCTGTCAGAGGAGCAGGTTGGGGTCTATCGGTGATAGCAGCCTGATGAAGGAGCTGATCCATTTGTGTCTTCAACATGTTAATGTGACTTTAATGTCAGGTCTGTCTGCGAGTCCACAATAAAATAAAACCATTTAAGGAGACGTATGATGTCTCTTTAAAACCATGATGTTCCTTAAACCTGAAACTCATGTAGGAACGTTCGTCTTGCACAAAATCAACTGTATGACACCTTCAGCTCGCTCTCATCAGGTTAAGAGAAGCTAAATCCTGCCTGTAATGAAAGGCGTGTTGATCACACAGCTCCTCCTGGTGGCCAAAGCGTTGGGTTATAATTAAACCTGAACATTTTCACACCAGTTTACCTTAAAGGTCGGCTTTAGAGGGCACAGACGGGAAATGAACCCATGATCTTTGGTTTACAAGACTGCTACGTGACAGGCAGGGTCAGGGGTCAGGGGTCAGGGGTCATGTGTGTTTATCCCTCCTCCTTCTTACTCCTCAAAGGTTAACTCAACCCGATTAGAGTACACCTGTGGATCACACCTGACCAATCACAAAAGGACCATGCCTCTGCCTGCAATACTTTGTTTAGTAAACTTTGCAATTAAAACAGAAGGTTTGTGTGATTAAGTTTGGAGTACATTATCTCATTCACGTAGTACTTCCTTGTATATACACGCTAGGTTTTAGGGTTGGTGCCACTTTTGTATTTATTTTTGTTCAGCTCCATTTTACAGATAAGAGAGACAGGTTTTTGTTTGTATTTTGTTCCAGCTGTAGCCTCACTATAGGCCTTGTTCTTTATACGCCACAAACTCCAGCATCATTTGTTTTGATTGTTGTGTTTACGTCTCCTTGTCTTTAAAAAACATCTCAGGAGTCGTAACACAAGCGGGGGCTCGCCTTCACCGCCGTTCATCATCATCATCAGATCCCTGTGACAGTTTATCTTTCTGCACAAACAGCTGGATGTGTGTAAAACACGACGTCACAGTGCAGGGTGGTGTGTGGGCGTTTGTGCAGCAGTAAAGAGGAACATTAAACATTAAACATGACTGTTGGGGAAAAAACAAGGGCGGGGCATGAGTTTGTGTTCTCAGAAAGGACATGATTATAAGAGATGATGTGGAAAGAGCCACGTAACAGATTAAAAACATTACACTGAGAAGCTTCTGATATACTTAATTTATTATTTAAACTTCATCCTGGATGTTTTTTTTATCATCCCACAGATACTTAATCAGTTTGGGATCTAGTGAATGTGGAGGCCAGGTCAACACCTTGTGCTGTTCTTCTTCCTAAAGTGTTTTTGTGGCTGCATCCTGCTGGGGATGTCTGCTGCCATCAAGGAGTGTCATTGCTATGGGGTGGGGGTGCCTGGTCTGGTCTAGGTGGGTGCTACATGTCTAAGTAACATCCACACCAATGAATGAAGCCAGGTCCAGAAGTTTCCCAGCAGAACACTGAACTGGAGCAAGATGGTTTAAATGTTACTCACTTCTCCTCTCAGTGGTCATAATGTTGTGGCTAGACGTTACTGTCTGTGTAAAATGCTTAGTATCTTCCTTCTAACCAGCATTTATAAATAAAAATAAACAAAAAGCAATAAAAGAGTCAGAGACTGAGGCAGAATCTATTTTATTCGTGTGCGTATTCGACATGTAAAGACAGATGAGAATCAGAAATGTCAGGATAAAGGCGGTTGTCTTCAAACCAAAGTAAAAAAAACATGATAGGAAGCAGATTGTCCCCGTAGGGAGACATGGACAAAGAGACAGTTCCCCCCTCTCATGTTACAGATCTAGAAACACTTTCAGATTCTGAGCTTTAATGAACTACTTTTAATTATTTTAAAATGATTTAATTATTACCCAAAAACATCACTAATACTCAATCAAACAGAACCTATAGCTTGTAATTTTCAAAATGCAGGGAATGTAGTAAATGCACCAGAGACTTAGACCTTATATCAGACGCCAGACCACAGCTTTGAGTTACTGCCGGTTATTTCTCTGAACTGAAAGCGTTGGCGATAGAAACCTGGCCTGGAGGACGACGTCATTGTGGAAAGAAAGTAGAGGATGCTGGGTGTAGTGCTGAACGTAGATGAGGACTTTTCTTTCGGACGTCATCATTTGGGCGTTTTATGTTGTCGTTCACTAACAATGAGACAAGGTCTGCGTCCAGGGTGTGATTGTTTTGTGAAGCTTGAGGGAGGTGTCATTATCTGTCACTCTGTGGCAACAGCAAAGATCTCTCCTGCAGAACACACACGTCATTATATTAGTGGATCCAGAACGGATCCTGCAGGAAAAACGTGCTGAATGTAAGTATGGAATAAAGTTAAACCTGTAGGGAATAAATGTCACCTGACCTACATGAAGCCGAGTCATTCATTTAGTGCCGTTGTACTTGACCTCCTTTCCGCACTTCTTTAGTGTCTCCGTGAGAAAATCCACGTCTCTGTCAGACTCGATCCAGACCAGCTTCTTTGGCAGGTCGATCTCAAACTTCACATCTAGAAAAAAACAAAACAAAGAGTCTCTTTGTTTGATTCTGGGAATCACCAAGCATCGCCTCGCAGCGCTACACCTGCGGTGAAGTGGTTTGTGCAAAGACACAACCAGAGCTTTATTTCTGGACCCAGTTCTACAGCATGTTTTTAAATATTTTAACTTACCGCAAATTAGATCCAAAATAAAAAGTCGCCGATTGTTGGACTTGGGACAATGTGAGAAAAACAGAACTTGGCCACTCAACAATTTAATGACTAAACCAAATTAAAGTACTGGAGCATCAGGTGACCTGGTAGCTGACTCAACACTCAGAGCCAAGAAGTCATGAGTTGCATGTGATGCAAGATGCTTCTAAATGCTTTTACTTTCATTAGTTTCACTGTGAAATATCTAGTGAAAGTAATAATGAGGAGTCAGACCCAGACTCTTAACCCTCTTAACACACATTTCACTTGTTTTTTTACCTGTAAAGATTAAAAAGTAGCGTCTTGGTTTATTTTAAAATGCATTAGACACTCGTAGTTGCTGGGAATACATCAAAAATTGCGTTTCTAACTTCATGTCTTGATCATATAGTTCTTGCTTTCATTTAACAAAATATAAAGATTTAGATTTGAACGGATTTGTAAACTAGCCTTAAAATCAATTCAGAAGAGAAAAAGTAAAGTATTTTTTGTCAGGTTCCAGCTTCTAAAACACTTTAATTTTCTTGCTGTGTCAGTTGGACAAAGGAAACCATTTATAACTGTCACAAACTGATTCTGTGCCTAATTTTAATAACAATTATCAAATAACCCCGTGTAATCCCTATTAATTGCGTCATTGTCTGCAGTTACGGTGCGATTAATCGCAAATTAAATGCATGTTATCTGTTTTAAATGGACTTTAAGGGGTTGTTTTTACGCTCTTACTAACATGGGAGTGGACAAATATGCTTGCTTTATGCAAATGGATGTGATTATTATTATTATTATTGATAAATTCCCCAAATAAAGGATGGATGTTTTCCCTGTTAATTGTTTATAAAGAATAATAATATGTACATTATAAAAGTGCTCAACAAAGACAATAAAATACACAATTAAAACCTCAGTTACAAGATACTATCCTAATGTGAACTCTGAGACATCAGCTTTGTATGGACTATGAACCGAGCCACGACTGTTGTTTTCATGCCTCATTCTCTTACTTAACAATAAAAAGCTAAACTATATTCAGCCTGATGTCATTTATAAAAGCAATAAAGGGGGAAAACATCAAAGTGGGTTGAACACTTCTTATACACTTCTCCCCCAAAGTAAAGTGGGACTGGTTGGATTTAAAATCCCCCCAATGTTTATGGTTGATCTTTGCTCCAGTTCAGAGGAAAGCTTTCTGGTTTGTGTATCCTCTCTGGTCTTGTTCTTAGATGTGTTGTTGTTGTGGCGGAGGAGAAGACAGGAAGGAGGCGTCAGTCTCACCTCCCAGCTTGTTGAGGATTCTGGTGACAGCTCCCGAACATCCCTCACACGTCATCGCCACCTCAAACTCGTGCTTCTGTCAAAAGCAGATTAAAATCATCTTAATATTCATCTTAACACCTGACGTGGCATGTTGTGGAGGACTGGTTCTCTGATGTATCGAATGATTACAAACTTTATCCAGAACAGTTGCAGCCTATAAACTAATCTATACCTGACTGATGTTATGTTATAAGCTGGGAAATTATCAGTTTCAGCATTACAGCTATTTATCTCACTGTAACTGATATAAAACCTTATTATTTAACTGATTTGTTCCTGTTAACTATACGTGGTCCTCTATTCACAGTATTGCTCAATTAGGTCAGTGAACTTAATCGATTTTTGCTGATTCATTGTCTTAGTTTAATCAATGAAAATGATGACCCAACTAAGTTTCAAAGCTAGCTTACAGCCTCAATAGCAACACGTAGAGTAAATGCTAGCTGCGTACTAAATATAAAATGTAACTTCAAATAATAATAAAATTAAATTCTCGTAAGAACTCACGGTCATGTCTGAAGTAATGTGTCGCTACCTGGTGACCTGAAATTGTGGACTTTGGCCTTCGAGTGATTTGGAAGTAGTGTAAGTGCTGAGAAAAGGTTCAGTAACGTTAACTTCCTGTTTAGCTAAGCTAACTGTCGTCAACAGAACACCATTTCCGGTTTGGAAGAAAAAGAAATATATATTTTTAATATATATTTTTGCTTTTTTATATATATATATATATATATATAAATATTATATTAAGTTAATTATAAAACATGAACAACTTCTAATAATGAATACGTAGAACAAAGAATATAAATAAAAAATGTTTTAGTTTTAAGCTGACGGCTGTCTTCACTTCCGCTTTATCCTGAGGACATGTATGACTAACTCGGGGCTCATTTCTAATCAGATTAAATAAAGATTGGGTTTATTTAGAATTAATTATTTCACAGAGACAGTAATTTAAAGTACATTGCTCGTAAAACCCACAAACGTAGCCTGCGTTTAGTCTGGATACCCCGGTGCGGAAGCGAAAAACTTATTTTTCCAAAATAAAAGCCCTTAGAGCGATACCGCGCTCTCTCACCAAAGTGACTTAAAAATAAACAACTTTTGTTAAAATGTTTGACAGTTTTAACTAGTTTTTGATATTAAATAAAAGGAATTTGTATTATTAATTTGTTGTGGTCGGTCTGATATCACAGAATGTGTTTCCGCCACGATTAGGATTTCTTCTTTTTATTTATTTATTTTTTTACTTGTACGGTTTATATAATATTAATAATATTTCATCTTCATTCATTTATTACTGTTTTTATTATTTTATTTTAATTCCGGCTACTAACGTTGTCGTTAATAATGCGTCTCTATGGCAACCGCTGGACTGGTGCGACACGTTCTCGGTCGGGTCATGTGACCACCAACTGCTGGCGGTGCGTGACGCCCGAGCCGGAGCCGAGTCCCGTCGGTTAGTTAGAGTTCAATCTGTGCAGCGTCGCCGCGCTGGATTCAACCCTCCGATATGAGTACGATACGAAAATAAGAGGTCTGCGGCGCAGGTTATTAGCCAGATAAGGTTCGACATATACCGGAGACGAGGAGGAGGAGGAGGAGGAGGGGGAGAGACACTGCACTGTATCTCCGAGGTAAGGCTGGCGCTCGCGATGAGCAGTTAAAGATGGCATCGGAGCCGATAGCTAACGTTGGCTAACCCGAGATATGACACATAACATTCAGCTAAGCTAGCGTTAGCTCAAGCCAAATAAACTGCCTATAAGCTGTCATATTCTTAAAACAAATGTGAAAACAAGTAGTTATCCCTCTCCGGCTTCATTTCCTAGTCAGCGCCGACTGCCTGTGCGTCTTTCCCGGAGGTAAATAGCAACTGACCTGGCTATCACAGCTCTATTTAACGCCTTCCCGAGCCTTTAACAATTAATCATAAGCTAATTCATTTGATAAACTGATTCAATCACACCAGCGATGCTTGTCACTTTTGTCTTGTCTTATCGTGTGTTACTGAGGCGACACTGTCCCCCGACACATCACCCGGCCAGTGATAGGTTTAAAATGATGGGATTATCGACCCTGTGCTTTGTGTTTTTGTTGTTGATGTCGTTTATAAACGCGGTTTAAAGAAGACAGCAGCTGATTGAGTTAGGCCTCACCCTGGATAAACACGGAATGTGCTGTGTGACAGTTTTATCAGCAGCAAACCACACAGACTGTCCACATTAAAAATCGACCCCCAGCCCTTTGGGTGTAAAAGGTCATTATTTACACATATTTTCTTAGGTGTAAAGATTAAAAAGTAGCGTCTTGGTTTATTTTAAAATGCATTGGACACTGGTAGTTGCTGGGAATACATCATAAATTGCGTTTCTAACTTCATGTCTTGTCAAAACTTCATTTAATCATGTAGTTCTTGCTTTCATTTAACAAAATATAAAGATTTAAGTTTTGAATGGATTTGTAAACTAGCCTTAAAATCAATTCAGAAGAGAAAAAGTGTTTTAATTTTCAGGTTCCAGCTTCTAAAACACTTTAATTTTCTTGCTGTGTCAGTTGGACAAAGGAAACCATTTATAACTGTCACAAACTGATTCTATGCCTAATTTTAATAACAATTATCAAATAACCCCGTGTAATCCCTATTAATTGCATCATTGTCTGCAGTTACGGTGCGATTAATCGCAAATTAAATGCATGTTATCTGTTTTAAATGGACTTTAATGGGTTGTTTTTACGCTCTTACTAACATGGGAGTGGACAAATATGCTTGCTTTATGCAAATGGTTGTGATTATTATTATTATTATTGATAAATTCCCCAAATAAAGACAAATACAGTCGTGAATGTTCTTCAGAATAACCTCAAAGGTCTCTCTTTTGCAAAATATCTGAGATGTGATCTCGTTTTTTGAGGGAGGATGAGGGCTTTCGGTATCAACTGTGTGTTTGTCCAGCAAGTGGTATTTCAGACTAAACATACTCTGGGTAAAACTCGGTTCAATGCGACAGTAAATGCAGATAACTTGCAGAGAAAAACGTGTCTGGGATTTAAAGCTGAACCTTCTTTTTCTTTATTCATTTCTGCAAAATGAGGTTTGTTTGTCCATCCCTACTGTAGCCTCGTGATTAACTACTGTTTGTGCATCAACCAAATTAGTTCCATTAAAAGAAATCTGTGTTATTGGTGCGTTGACAACCCATTTTCAGATTAACCGATCAGCTTTAGCTCCACCTGAGGTCTAAGCAGACCAGATTTTGGAACAGTCTACCACTGCACATCAGACAATCCTCCTCACTGTCCATTTTTAAACCCATTTTTATTCCTTGGCTTTCAACCCAGCATCAGACTCTTAGTGTTGTTTTTTTATTGTTTTACTGTTTTTAATAGTTTGTCTTATGTTCTTATCATCTTACCTAAGTACAGCACTTCATTTCGGCTGTGGTTGTTTTATAATGCTTTATAAATAGTTTGAGTTGAGTTGAGTAAAGACGGGTGCCCATGACCACCTAGACAAGTGTGTTTACACTCAATGTCAGTTTTTAACTGTAAGCCACAGCGTTGAATTTAGCCTCGAGGCTTCAACTCTGCCACAGCCTCTTTTTGCTGACAAGTCTGTAAAGAACATAAAGATACCTAACGTACTAAGATTTATAATGGTAGAAATTGCACACAGTGCTGTTTGTATCTCCCTGTTCTTGGTTTACTCCCCTCATGTCATGAAACACTGTGAAAATTGCTGAATTGCCGGTAATGTTGACACTTGAACCCACACACAGTTACACTGCAGCGGTTTTAGAAGCCACACTTTGTTCCTGCACGCTCACTGAACATTGACTTGTCATCCTGGAGAGGAACTGCCAGGAGAAATCAAGTTTCACTTTGTCTGGACACATGAAAAGCCTTTTTAGTTCTAGGTTAAAACACATTTATTTAGTTGTTAAGCTGTTAAAGGAACAACTGCTTTAATGTGAGGTAGAGGCAGGATAAACTCTTGCCGCATGATTTTATTTGCAAGGGCAGCAAAGCCTTGGTGCAAAACCTCGTGTGTGAGCTCACTGCAGGTCATAAAGTCTATCTGAACAGACATTATTCTTATATAACATCACATCACAGCATAGCGGGCTGGGCTGCCTTGCTCAAAGGCTGTCAGAGCACAATACTGCAGGAGAAAATAGGTCATTATTTACATCTTTTAATATCAGACTGCATGAGAAACAGAAAGATTATTAACTCACAATGACTGAAGTTATCAGAGGGAGTTTATTGTGATGATAAGAACCAGTGAAGGTGAACATTTCTTGGCCAGGACGTTAATGTATTTGTAAAATTTCACAACTAAACAAACTACACAACTAAATGAAGCTTTGAAAATAAATGGCTTTTCACTGGAAACAGAACACAATTACTTTCTTAATGCACACAGCAGCATTATAGCTGTTATTGATATATTATTATAGTCAAACTATTTTAAGTGATAAAATGAATGAACAAATGAATGAATAATTCAGTTTGCTATGAAATGACATTTGTTTTGAGAACATACACCTGTAATAAAGTCTTTTATACATAAAAGAATTACATTACAAATACAATGTTGTTGTTTTTTTGTTAATGATTTTTGAGCTTCACTATGTTTACCTGTGTTTAACTGAACCAATGAAAGAAAACTTCCTCTAACACCCTGTTAAACATGTTACACTGCTGGTAAGATTTACTTCGTTCATCCATTGGATTGAGGACAGGTTCCGTTTACGCTGTCAGAAGCTGAATTTACTATTTATTATGACGTTATACTAATACTATTAACATTATACTAAACACTAAACTGAAGACATTAAGACACAAACAAATATGAGGTCCAGTATAAGATTATTTTATATATGTAGGTTTTTTTAATTTCATTTTTGGAGCTGAATCTAGTTTCTGTTCTTTTCCAGTGGGACTTAGTCGATGCTGTGCTCCCTGATCTCCCTGCATTAGGATCTGTGAGGCTGAGAGACACGACACCACCTGACCCAACATGATGGCTTCCAGCGACGTAGACATCCGAGGAGAAGGTATTAAAAATCAAGCACGCAGTTATGTTTTATTCAGATATCTGATCACAATCAATGTTTAGCAGGAATGATCCTGTGGATTAACTGTGTCCATTGTCACAGAAGGATTATTTGTAATCCCAGTTGGCAGGTAGACACTCAATCACCAAAGCAGCTTTTACTTCATCTATCAGTCTGATACTCCGGCTGGCGTCTTCTTTGACAGAAGGTCACAACAAAACAATCCATGCAGCTCGTTCTGCAGATTAGCAGCGCCTTAAAAAGTCTGATGTCTCCAGATCATCAAAACCTGCACCTCTTAAAACTGAAACTATAGAGACTATCTATGATCATCTCACAGAAGGAGAAGTGAAACAGAAAGTGACAAAAGTAAACAAAATGATGACATTTAACATCACCTAGAATAGATTAAGCGTAAACCAACTGATCAGCATCATTCAGGAGAAGCTAGCTCTGCACGACGCTTTGTAGCGCCTCTTTGCCTCTTAGCTAATAGCAGCTCTTCCTATCTTACCACCAAATAGTAGCTTCTCCTAGCTTCATGCCCTCACAGTTTATGCTTTTGAATGATGAATGCAGACTGGCTGTAGCCTTGTTGTGTAGTCGTGGGTTTCACAGTCATAGATGGGTCTCGGTTTCATTAGAGTGTTTGTCTTCACACTATGAGTAGACATTCCTCCTGCTCATGTGATAATGGGTACTCCGCTCTTGTTCTCATTAAAAGGTAATAAGAGTCATGAAAGACTGGTGTGAAGTCCACTTGTCAACTGTATGCTAGATATTTAAACACAGTCTGCATGTCACACAGCAGGTACATGAATGTAGCTGCAGGGCGTCTTGTCTACTCTACAATTTCTGTATTCTTTGGAAAATTCAAAATAATGACATAATTGCTGTCGTGTGTCTGTTACAGTCAGCTGCTCTGGAGAAGAGAAGAGTCTTTTCTGAAGGTCATGAGATTGTTTTATGGGCAGATAAAGCTCTGTTGTGAATGATCCGAGCTGCGTCTTAAAACCTACAGAGAACAAAATGGTTCTTCTAAGTTGTCACTGTGTTCACCTCAACTCTACGGGCATTTGTCACATCTTTCAACCTCGTGTTTTGGGTTTCTGTTCAAGCAGATTCACCGTATCGTTTCACTTACACTGCTTTCCTCAGCAGCTTTTTCAGACAAAAGCCTAAAAGATTAGTTGGTGACGCATTCAGCACCCGAGCATATATTTCCATTTCAGGAGCTGGCAGAGGTAAAGGACAGTTATAATACTGGATTTGCTTTCATCAGGTGAACAAATGCAAATTTCTGTCAAACAGCTGCTTATTTACATGTTGTTGAGATATGCAGTGACATTAAAATGTTTGCCACAGTGATCTAAATGGCAGCATAGATCTCTGGGTTCAGTTCTAATTTGTTTTTGTTCCCTAGATGATTGAATTATCGTTTCTCCTACTAAACATAGACGGGTGTTGAATTCATTTACGCTGCAACGCTCGGCTTTGTAAAATCTTTGTTAAAAAAAAAAGACAGCAAAATGTCAGCCTGGTGTTGTTTTTCATGTTGGCGGTTAATTTCCCTTAAAGCTGTGCCAAGCTGTGAACACATATTATTGTAATGCACTGAATCTGGAATATTTTTCTCCTTGATGCTGCCTCCAGGAAACTTGTTGTTTATTTTAAATGGAGCGTTTAGTGTTTGTTGTTTCGGTGCAGCTGTTTGGTTTTTGTATTTTGTTTTTTGTCTGGATGTCGGGACGTCCCCGCTAACAACTTTAGATGTTGCTGTGGGAAACTGTGAAACAATGCTATCAAATATGTGAGCCAAGTCATTAACTCTGCCTGTATGTATTTAGTGTCATATTTAAAAGGTTTTCCGTCTTGTTCTTTTTGCTCTTGTCTCAGGTTCTTTGTTGTCCGACCAAAATCCATCAGAAATGGACGCTCTGTGTCCGTCTCCTCCTTCTGGACCATCCAGACCCCAACGTAACTATGAGAGGATCGGAGGAAGGACGGGCACCTCGTAAGTAAAGCACTCAGCAGTATGAAGTAAAAACAAAAATAAAAGTTCTAATGTATTTTATTTATTTTTTTTCCATCCTCCAGTTTTTGTCAGACGCTTATCCACCTGTTGAAGGGGAACATTGGTACAGGGCTGCTGGGTCTGCCTCTGGCTGTCAAGAACGCAGGGCTGGTGGTAAGCTAACAGAGATCTTTATCATCCACGTCACAGGACAGGTCTGGACGCAACTCATTAGATTCTGCTGCAGTTTACAGACAACAGTCAAGCAGGTTTAATTTAATAGCTTCTGTAACATGTCCAGGTTCATTCTTAAAATGTTATCATTTGATGACTATCTTCTCCAGCTGTGACACGTCCACGACAACCTTTACAAAGTGACAGAAAACTAGTTGTGCTGATTAACAGTTTGAGGGAAACAACATCCACTAAATCTAAATGCTTGTTAGACTGAGAACATTATTACTGGGGTGTTTTAATCATACTTCATGGTTTATTGTATTCATTTTAAAGATTAAAAGAAAACTTTAGACAACTAAAACCTCCTTAATATTCAATTTATTATTACTGTATTTCTTTGGACCAGTTTAACAATTTATCAACCAGTTATTCCAGCAGCCCATTAATCAGTATTATAAGTAAATGTTCTTATTTGAGAATTTAGATCTTTAATTACACCTGTCTACTGTTAATGCAGCTCCTTTAAACCTTTGACTGTTTTCCTGTGCTCAGGTTGGACCCATCAGTCTTCTGATCATGGGGGTCATTGCAGTCCACTGTATGAGGCTGCTGGTGAAATGTTCCCACCACCTCAGTGCAAAGTAAGTAAAAGAACAAACAAACGCTATAAATGTCAGCAGCTGATCTATTTTATCTGTTCATGAATGCAGTGTAGCTGCAGTCTGTTATGCTTTTGACGTAAGAGATACTCCTGGGTGTTACGGTCTCTAGTCACGAGAGTTTCAGGTGGGCACCACCCACAGATAACAAACAAAACCGCAGCTCCACCTGTCTTTGAGAACTGAAGAAGACACATGAAATGTCCTCCAGAAACTCTACAAGTCTAGTTCAACCGTGAATATACCATGACCTGTAATAAAGCCAAAATTACTTCCATACTCTCGTTTTCAGGATGTAAGATGCCATTTACAGTTTTATATATAATATATTTAAATAAATGACTGAAGAAGTGCATTAAGTACACAATGAATCAGTCCAAACAATCAAGCAGGATGAGAGCAAAAGTCAATATTTGCTTATCGGTTAACAGCATAACTAGCCTGGCATATTTAGACTCAGATCTTATCAGAATATGAGACTTCAGTTTCATTATGGGCCGTGCTTCAGTTGATACAGAGAAAGAAATAACTCTGCAAACAACTGGACCATTCTCCAACCAATCAGAGACGTTTTGTTATCAATGTATTCAGCTCCATGGCGCTCAGATGACGTGTACGACTACTGTTACTGTTACTCATACAGAAGATTTTGCCCAAAGTTTGATTTTAATGTTATTAGCCATGATCTGAGAAGATAAGCTAACCAACGAGCAGCCCTTTCTGAGTGACGGTAGTCTCTATAACATGGCTTTAGTTGATTACTGAAGACAGTGAAGTGTTTAGGAATTGCAGAACCTGAGGACAACCTTAAAAGACATGTCAAGCCTGTTGTTTGTCTTCTTGCCTTAGGGATTATCTTCTTTTCAGGTTAAAGTAGACGGAGGAAAAGTCAGTTTTAGATAAAAACCTGTTGAGTTACCTCGTTTTCTCTTCCCCCTGTAAATGTTGTTTCTTTGCAGACAGAAGTTAATTTCTGTCTGTACATTCATTCATTCTGCAGCAGAGTAAAACACACACAGCGTTCTCTTAGCTGCCTGCTGTGTCAACCATGACTTGTTTGAACAGATCAGTCTCTGTTTAGCCTCGTCTCTATATTCCTCTATGCAATCAGTAGCATATGTGCAGTTTAGACGGCACACACTGAGACTATTATCAGTGCTGCTGTAAATACTGCCACCAGTCCACTTTTAAACCATTAGATTATGTAACTGAGCCAGTGTTGTCATAAACCCAAAGTATAACCCGGTATCTGTTCTACAGCTGCTTGTGTGTAACAAGCAAGGAGATTAACACACTCGTTATCAGATTTCAATTAGTGTGTGTGGGCGTATGTGTGTGTGTGTGGGTGCAGTTATGTCCACCGTGTCTCCCGCCCTTTGGTCAGTTCACACCGGGATCCACAGCAGCACCGCCCTCAGCCACGCTAAGAAGGATTTAACAGATCAGGAGCATGAATGAAGAGCCGTCAGAAATAACTTCTGTGCAGTCAAGTCTGAGACACGAAGAGAAAAAGGGCTTGTGGGAAAAAAAGGGCCACTCTTCCCGTTTTTAGTAATTTCAATGTTGCAGGGTCATCACTTCCTTCTTCTTTTAGACACAGACACGTTAACTGAACCCACCAGACACATGCTTATCTAGCTCGTTCTTTCCCAACCTAAACTATGTCTGCTGCTCTTGGTTGATTATCATTTTATAATCAGATCAAAATGTTTTCTTACAGGTTTAGACTTGTTTGTTGGTGTGGTTGTGGTTGTTTGTACTATTTGGCAACGCACAATGTATGAGTCAGTCAAACAAAATACAGGAGGCACAGAAAACACAACAGCTGTTACCTAAGTGGTAGTTTCTGCTGAAGAAAGTCTTTATTCACATGTTCTTGGACGTTGTTTCCCTAAAACCAAAATGTTTTTTTCTGTTCAGGATGGACAGGCCTTCTCTGACGTACGGCGAGGCGATGCAGTATGGGATGGAGAATGTCACATGGCTGAGTAGACACTCGCAGTGGGGAAAGTAAGAGACTCAAACCCAGAATATTTCACAAAGAGTAATTTCAAAGCTCAGTGGTGGCTTCTCTGGCCGCTGCCATTTTAGCGTGGCCTGACCACAAACTAACTCTCAGTGGACAGTAAAAAGTAGAAAATGTACACCATCATTCATGTGCCGACTAGTTCAGTCTCAGCATCTCTTTCAACTCTTTTCCTCCTCCATCTCTTTCTTCAGACGGACGGTGAACTTGTTCCTCATCATCACCCAGCTGGGCTTCTGCTGCGTCTACTTTGTCTTCCTTAGCGACAACGTCAAGCAGGTCAGGATCTCACACACACACAAACTCTTTTCTGTCTTTGAAAAGACTTTAATGTCATAATGCATGTGATGTCATGCACCCACAAAAGCTGATGGGTTAACAAAACACAGGAGAAACCAATCACATAATCAGAGGGAAACATAGACGGGCAGTAAAGCAGGAAACGAAACACCGAGGATGAAGCCTACAAAATAAAAACAGGAAATGCAAGAAAACCAAACTGGGACACAGAAAATATTCAGAGCTCAATCTCATCCCTTAAGTCTTAACCTTCATTTAAAGAGGTTACTTTGTGGTTTTGGGCGTTTTGGTTCCTACGAACGTAGACAAAACAGGAAGTCCAAATGCAAGCCTTTGTTCAAACAGGACACGTGCCTGCAGGACATTTGAGCTACATCTTAAACAGTCAAAACTGTTTGTTTTGTCAGTAGGACACACAGATGACTGTCCTCTGACCTTTTACCTGCACTACCTGGCCAGAGAAGCACGATAAATAGATAAAACAAGTTAGGAAAACACGTCTGGACGCTCACATCCCACATTTCATGCAGTCCAACAGTTAATAATGAAATATTTAAAGCTTTATGAATCGTCAAATAGATGACAAAAGCTGCACGGTTAATGGAAGACAATAAGAGGGTTATTAAGTTATTCTCTTTACTATGAAACACACCAATGTGATTTTAATTCCTGCGTCACTAAAGCGTGCTATCGTCTGTTTGTTGTCATATCACATGTCATGTTAGTTGACTTTTAACCCCCGTTCTCTGTTTGACATATTGATCCCGTCTGTGTGATTTGTAACAAGCTATAATGTGCACTTCTTTTGTGTTTGCATAATGTCAAGTGCACTTTAAGGAGCTCACATAAAATTAAATACAAATCACACTCTTATCTGTTTCTCTTTGCAATGTAAATATTGGATTTAAAAATGGAAGCGGTTCAGGGTAGATTTCATTTAAGCACTACAGCTTCTTCCCACTAGATGGTGGTGTCTGTCTATATTCATGGTCTCATTTCCTCAGTTGCACATTGTAGTGAAACAATCAAAACTTTTTATCTGAAGGTTCATTTATTAATTAAACAGATGAGATGAGGAACTGTTGATTTGCCTTCTTCCAGGTGGTAGAAGCAGCCAACGCCACCACCGTCAGCTGCCAAATAAACAACACCAACCAGACCCAGATCCTGGTTCGGAGCTTCGACTCCCGCCTCTACATGCTCTGCTTCCTGCCCTTCGTCATCCTCCTGGTTTTCACCCCCGACCTGAAGTACCTGGCTCCCTTCTCTCTGTTGGCAAACGTGCTCATGACGGCTAGTTTGATTCTCATCTACTTCTACTCGCTCACGGTAACAAACACATTAGTGTCTCATCTCTCTTTTTACCCTCGCTGCTTTACTTAACCTTCATGAAGTCACACAGTTTACGTGCACAGAAGAGAATCAAGTTATACATCCTCAGAACATGGACTGAAGTCTTTACTGACTTTGTCTGCGTCATATTTTTTAAACATTTGAAACTTAACCTCAGTGTGCCTTGCACGGATCAGTCATAACATTATGACCACTTTCCTAGTGTTGTCTAGATCTCCCTTGTGGTGACTCATCAGAGAATGGACATGGACCTTCTGAGGGTGTCCTATTGTTAGTGGTGGTCCTTTGAGGGGAGGGGCCTCTGTGGATCATCCCACAGATACTTGATCAGTTTGGGATCTAGTGAATGTGGAGGCCAGGTCAACACTTTGAGATGTTCTTCATGATTTTTCTCCAACCTAAATCTTGACACTGAATTAAATGATTAATCTGGATCTGCTGGAAATATCACAGAAGAAGAAGAAGCATGTGGAGGAGGAAGAAGAGGCAGAGAAGAAGTGAAGGAGAAGTTTGTCCTAACGTTATTGACAACACTGAATTGATACACCGAAAGAAAATGAACAGTATGTCTCCACGTTTCCAGAAGAGAAAATATCAAAGAAGAGAAGAAGAAGGAGGAGGAGAGAAACAAAAAAATGAAGAGAAGAATATTTTCCTCCATTTTTCTCTCCAGTCCTGAATTGCTAGAGTAGAAGAAGACGATGCCGAGACGTCTGCACGTCTCCAGCGTTTCTGTCCACACAGCTTCCAGCTTTGTTCAGCTTTTCAAACACTTCTTGTTTCAACAACTGGTTGTTTTTCTACTTTCATGTTTCTGTCCCTCACCTGATGTTTACCCCACATGGAGCAGACATGATCAGAGAGAACGGATTTATTCCAGTAACCAGAGAGAAACCAGCAACATCAAGAGTTTACATAGTTATCAGGATCAGATGATCACAGGTTCACACCTCTTCTCCTCTGTCTGAACTCTGCCTCTCTGTTTCTGCCCAGCTGATTGGATCCTGGCCGTGTTATGGATAACAGCACAACTGGTACCGACAGAGTCTCTAGATTACCTGTTTTCTGGCTGTGGGGTGTTTTCATCATGCTGCTTCCGCGCTTTACTGATATATACAGTGCCCAGCATAAATGAGTACACCCCCTTTGAAAAGTAACATTTTATACAATATGTCATTGAAAAACAAACAATATTTCCAAAATGTGCACAGATTACGTTTAATACAGCATCTGTTGAACTTTTGACTTAAATCAAAGGTTAATAATATAACTCAGATGACATATTTTTCAATTTTAGTCAAATTAGTGTGGTGCAATAATGAGTACACCCCACAACAAAAGTTAGTACTTTGTATGGCCTCCATTATTTTTAATCACAGCTTCAAGTCTCCTGGGCATGGAATGCACAAGTTGGCGACATTTGGCAACATCAATCTTTTTCCATTCTTCTACAATGACCTCTTTCAGAGATTGGATGTTGGATGGAGAGTGATGCTCAACCTGTCTCTTTAGAATTCCCCAAAGATGTTCAATTGGGTTCAGATCAGGTGACATACTTGGCCACGGAATCACTCTCACCATGTTCCTTTTCAGAAAGCCAGCAGTGGCTTTAGATGTGTGCTTAGGATCATTGTCGTGTTGGAAAAGGGCACGACGACCAAGGGCAAGAAGTGATGGAAGCATCTTAGTTTTCAGTATAGAGCAGTACATTTCTGAATTCATGATGCCATCAATGAAATGCAGCCCCCCAACACCAGCAGCACTCATGCAGCCCCACATAAGGACACTACCCCCTCCATGTTTCACTGTGGGCACCATGCACTTTTCTTTGTATTCCTCACCCTTGCGACGCCAGACAGTTTTGAAGCCATCGGTTCCAAAAAGATTGATTTTGGTCTCATCACTCCACAGTATAGAGTCCCAGTAGCGCTCACCTTTGTCGGCATGTGCCCTGGCAAACTCTAGACGGGCTTTCTTGTGACTGGGCTTTAGGAGAGGCTTCTTTCGAGGACGACACCCATGCATGCCATTCCTCTGCACTGTATGGCGTATTGTGTCACGAGAAACAGTCACTCCAGTTGCACTTGCTACTTCCCTGGATAATTGCAGGGAACTTGCATGCCGGTTTTCTTCAACCCTTCTCATCACAAGACGCTCCTGTCGTGGTGTTAACTTCCGTGGTCGACCTGGACGTCTCTGTGCAGTGGTTGCAGTTCCATCTTTCTTAAATTTTTGAATTACTTTTGCAACTGTATTCTTACTAATTTGTAAGGTTTTGCTGATATTCTTGTAGCCTTTACCTTTCTGGTGTAAAGAAATGATTATCTTTCGCAGATCTGGTGTCATTTCTCTTCCATGTGGTGCCATTGCGGACAGCAGGAAATGGGAAGGGGTGGTTTGCTTTAGGTAACCCCCTTTTTGTAGCCACCTGCGTAATGAACACGTGTGTAATGACCAATTAGACTCACCTGTGGTTGAATGCTTGTTCAATTACACATTGGGAGCCTAAAATGTAGCTTTGCTCAGAGACCTACAGTGGGGTGTACTCATTATTGCACCACACTAATTTGACTAAAATTGAAAAATATGTCATCTGAGTTATATTATTAACCTTTGATTTAAGTCAAAAGTTCAACAGATGCTGTATTAAACGTAATCTGTGCACATTTTGGAAATATTGTTTGTTTTTCAATGACATATTGTATAAAATGTTACTTTTCAAAGGGGGTGTACTAATTTATGCTGGGCACTGTAGCAGTCGTGTTCACTGAGGAACGGCCTTGCTTTGGAGAAAAAAAAAGCAATTTCTTGCATCAGAAACTTTACACAGATTTAGTTCAACGAGATGTGTCTTTCCCGTGAGGTGTTTCTGCAGCTGATGAATGACCCAAGCAACAAATTTAGGTGGAAACTAGAGCATGCAGACAAAATCCTTTCTTTTGTTGTTGTTCCATTTAGCTTGGTCCCGTTTCTACGTTATACTCATATACATGTGGTATTTGATGTCTCTACATCATGTAATTATGTACAATTTAACTTCTCCATCTCCTAAATTTAAACCAGAAGTCATTGTTTAGCTCAGGATTGTCCTACAGTGATCACATTACCTCGTATTCTCTCTGTTTACATATGACCCTGCTTGTTTCACAGCTACTTGGTCAAAAACTAATCATATTAAATGATTATTTTATTTTATTTGCAAGCTCCGGGCCAACAGGAACGAGGAACAGCGTCCTCTTGGCACAAAGTCTTCTTACTTAATGTGATTGCCAATTATCTGTAGAGAGAAGTTCTCATCTGCAGATTATTACGGTTAGATGTGAGATAGTCGTGTGCGAGCATCTGATTTGTCTTGGATTATATTATCAAAGAGAGTGGAGTTATACTTTTATTTCTCTTCCTCCACAGAACATCCCGTACCCCATCGATCTACCAAAAGCCGGCAGAGCTAAAGACTATCCACTCTTCTTCGGGACGGCCATCTTTGCCTTTGAAGGGATTGGAGTGGTATGTAGATGATTGTTGATAATAAATCTGAAGAAAGCAAGTATGCTGCTTTGACCCTTTTTATACCCATCAGTTTATTGTTTTTGTTTATTTTGGAACTAGACAAAAACAGGTTCAGACTTCTTCTATACTTTTAAATGTGTTTAGTTAGGAGTTAATATCTACCAACCAAAAATGAATACACAAGCTGAGAAGAAGCAGAAATGTTGTTGAACTGTCACTGTTGTTTTGCTAACAGTGCGCTCGTGTATTTGTCTGTGTGGGTCGGCAGGTCCTTCCTCTGGAGAATAAGATGCAGAGGCCTCAGAGCTTCTCCCTGGTTCTGTATGTGGGGATGGGCATCGTCACCTTCCTCTACATCAGCCTCGGTACTATTGGTTATATCTGCTTTGGAGAGCACATAGATGGGAGCATCACTCTCAACCTGCCAAACTGCTGGTAAGAAGGAGTCATTGATCTCTGGGCTAAAAACAGAAAAACCTTACCAGTGGTGATCGGATGAACTGGATGTTAGAGTTGGGTTTTATTAGACTAGCGACGTTCTAGTCGATCTTTTTTTTTGCCCCATTGACATGAAACCGATCTTTTAATATTGTGTATTGACTGGCCTGGTCTGTAGCTTCTTAAAGTCTTTCCTTGTCTTCTCCTAGAGTCGACTGGATTCAATCCAATCATTTTTTATGTGTGGAGAGCTTTGCTCGTATCTTGCGTTCTCTACTTTACTCCAGAAATGTTCTGCTCATCCAACACTGCCATAAACTCCCTAACCCTGTTTAGAAGATTTTTCTCCTTGACGTCGTCTCCTGCCAGAACTTAAATAAATAACTACAAAAAATCATGCCTGGCTGAAGCCCAGTCCAATCATTTTAAAAAACTTGGAATCGGCTCCTACACCGATCAGGACATCCCTAAGTAGTATGCTAGCTAACGTTAGCCTAGAGGGCAGGAAATGTTTGCTGTTGCTTGGAGCTGCTTCGTGTCTGTGTAAACTTGTTTCTAACACTGATTATTGTAAAAGTGCTGACATAATCACCCAGGTTTTAAACATTAAATATCAAACATGTTTTAGGTTTAAGAGCAGATCTGTAAACGTCTCATGTTTACCAGGTAATCTGGTCAAACCTGTCAGTGCCGAGTGATTGTTGAGAAGGCAGTATTCAGATATTCCTGTTGCCAGAAACCAGAATTACTTCATCAGCTGATATTATGGGCTAGAGGTCGACATTTACCCTGATCAGGCGTTTACGTGTAACTCTTTGAAGTCGGACGCACAACATTTAAATTTTGTGAAGACGGTAGCTTTACATTTGAAGGAGCCCTGGGGGCGAGAAACGTCCAGCACATTCACAGCAGCTCAAGTTTTGTAAATAATTAAACACATTCAGCAGCTGCAGTGTTTTCCTGCTAGGGGCCCTGAATATGACAGAACCTTGGCTCAGTCTTCAACTGGCATCAACCGCTGAGCGCCACGGCTCTGAAGTACGTTAAAAGAGGTTAAATTAGCTGTTGGATCATAATCATCTGTGATTATATGGTCCCATGTGGTCCTGTAGTGAGTCCAGGCATTTGTAAAATGATCAGTCAAGCTCAAGGAGAGGAAGTTTAGTTTATTTTAGATCAGATGAGAATTTGAATTAACTGATATTCAGTATTAAAAGATTGGGAACAGGAGACAACGAAACTTGTTCAGGACGTTTGTACTAGATATTAAAACCTACAGTTGAAATGTTAACATTTTCTTATCCATACCAGTTCTTCTTCTTCTTTTCATTTAATTGGTGAACTAACTTAAAGGTGCATTACTAAACAATGTCCTGTAGTAGGTCTAGGTATAAAGAAAGGTAAATGAAGTTCATGTAGATAAACAGTTTTATTTGGCTGGAGGTTGTTACTCCACTCTTCTCCTGTTCACAAACACATTTTGAAACAACACTCCCCATTTCACCAGAGGTTCTTTCAGACACTCGGATAATAAAATATAACTAATTAACTCTGTGATCAAGTGTGTTAAATGGTTAGCATTTTAAAATACACAGTCAAACATCTCAGATTATTACTTCTCCCTAAATTATGACTTGTCCCCTGTGGAGCTGAACACACACTGACAGGAAGCTAATCACATATCTGCTCTAATCACACATAAGGTAGGAAGACGGTCTGCATTCGCGCTGAACAAACGGAGACGAATGCGGTTTCGACTGAAGCGTCATTCTTATTCTAATACAGCTAGTATAACCAAACACTGTTTGCTCATTACTTGTTGCTATCATCACAGCTGTGGGAGAGAGGCGTCTGTGTAAATGTTTCCCGGTACTGGACTGATGGCACTAATTAGTGAAATAGATTGGCTGTTCAATGAGGTTGAAAACTCAAAGCCTGTAATTACAAGCATCTCCGTTTGAAACATCGAGCAGAAGACGTGTTTGTCATTTAACAAGGACCGCCGAAGGATCCCTCTCCAGCTAATATGTTTCTGACAGACCTTAAACATGAAAATTGGCGCCTTGTCTCTTTCGTCAGAGTTCTTTGCTGGCTGCAGCTCAGCGTGCTTTTAAATTTCTGTTTTTATTTTCTCCTTCGTTTCCAGGACATACCAGGCTGTGAAGCTGCTGTACTGCTTCGGTATATTCATCACCTTCGCGCTGCAGTTCTACGTCCCGGCAGAGATCCTCATACCGCCAGTACTGATTCGCGTGCCGGAGAGGTGGGAGAAGGCGGTCGACCTGTTGCTCCGGAGTGTCCTGGTCATCTTCACCTGTAAGTATAAACCAGTCATTTGGTATTTTTTGTATTTAAAGGTCCAGTTTGTTGGATTTAGCAGCATCTAGTGGTAGGTTTGCAGATGCAAGCGTTTATGCATTACGTCCTTGTTTTGTCATATCTAAGGTAGGAACCTTTTTTAACCTCTGGAACCATCGTAAGCCCTCTTCACACACCTCTCATCTCTTAAAAGGTTATGATGTTGGGATCCAAAGTCAAGGTTTTACCGCAGAGCATCCAGAATTTCATTCACAGAAATAAAACCCAAAACCACCAGAAAGCAGAATTTACTAAGTCTGTGCAAATTAAATTAGTCCTGATTGGAAGATGAATTAACTGAGTGCCGTCCAGTGTCATTCAGAATACTCTCTTTAAGACCCTTTAGGAGCTCTGTTGGAGCCAATTTTTAATTGAGTCATAATTTGCTCAGACATTGCTCTTTAAAATTATTCTTCTGACCACAATCAGCCAGCAGTTGCATTTAGCATGTGTGTGTATTCCTTATAGTGAATATATTTACATAGCTTCCCTATTAGGATCTATAGTTTTGTGAGTTTACATCAACAGGTGTGTGTGTCTTCTTCAGGTATTTCTATCAATTGACTGAACTGTAGATTCTTGCATGCATGCATCCTTCCAGCCATGTATGTGTGTGCTTGTGGTCGTCTCCTTTGTTGGTGTGAGTTGGCAAGAGAAAGAAATTGAAACTCAAAGTCACGTGCGTTCCCCCCGTCCCTTCATTCTTCCCTCCCTCAGCAGCAAACAGTTCCTGTAATAGCCCAGCTTGACTATTTATAGCACCAGTGCTCCTCCAATTGCTATTGATTCCCATCCAGCCAGGACTGCGGATTCTTTAACTCTGCCGTCCTCTCATGATTCATTGTGGAGGTGCTGAAGCACGTTTAAGTCAGCAGGGGGCATACTTATACCTACTTATTTAAGCATCATTAATGTCACATTAAAGCTGCTGGGGCTGAGATTGCCAATCCCTGGAAGCAGGAGGACAGCAGTGAGATGAGAATGGATTTTTTTTTGTCTTTCCCAACCATAAAATCCACTCCTGTAAAACAGAAACATGTTCTTCTATACCTGAGGTTAATATTTAATTACAGAGAAACATCCTTTAAGCAGTAGTAGCGTCTTTGTATAGACAGTCATTGTTCAAATGCACAGGATTTCAGGTGAAGCGTGCATTGTATTTACTGCATTTACTCAACATTTCAACGGCTGATGTTCAAAAACAAAATTGAGGCGAAGACAGAAAATGAAGTTGTCTGCCTGGCTGGTTATTGTACTGGATGGCCATGGCAATGAAGAAGAAAAAGCTCTCAATGAACACTGAAAAACACAAGACTGTTCATTTTAGTGGCACCGTTTTAAAGATGATATTGTTCATTTGGATTCCTTTGATGGCTGCGCGATCAGTTTTAACTTCTCTAAACTTACAGTGCTGGCAGATGAAGCAAAAATATATATAAAGAATAGCTCCAAAACTCAGGTCCATATGAATGACTATGGCCTCTGTGGATAGGAAAGACCTTAGTGGATGTATTATGGCTGCATACTGAAATAAAGGTTCATAAATGAACAAGTTCTAGTCCTCACCAAGCCTTAATGAGCTTTGTGTAGCTACAGAAGGCGTAAGACAAGGGGCTGAGATAGTTTCTTTCTAGGGGCAGAATGAAAACGCAGAGCATCTGCAAGAAGGTCACAATACAACTGCTGCTCTCTCACATTGAAAATGTGTAGTTGAAATGTCCACATGTTCCTTAGAGATCTAAAAGATGACAAATAACAGGAAGGTGTGACTGAGAACATGGATTCTGACAAAATTAGTGCAACTTTTCCTACAAACAGTTTACTCCAGTCAACGCGTTTAAAAAACTGGATTATTTCATTACATTCTGTTGCAAAAATCTGAGCACTGGCACTAATGAATCCTGGATGGACAGACTGTGATTTGTAAACTGACACGATGCTAACCAGTGCCTCGAGGCGGTTCACCGTTGTTCCTGTTGACAAGAAAGAAAAACTAAACGAGGCCTTGAAAACAGCTTACTCCGTCAAAAACAAGGTCCTGAAGATGCAATCGAGTTTGCAAGCAGGCGGCGGTGAAATCGATGGCCAATCTGCAAGTAATGAGGAGGATGGAAGCTCAGGCCCATGTTTCGTTGTATTAACAATGAATTTAGGTTGAGGCTCTGGTATCAAATCAGGACAAGAGTGGTTTGTTTTCAGGAGAATACTAATTCAGGTTATCCTTTGATAACCTCAATCACATTTTCTCCTTCATAAAAACCTGCAGAAGAAACTTTAAAATCAGCATCAAATTAATTATTAATTTACAGTATGTATTATTTAAAGTAGTTAAACTTTACTTCTTTCATGAAACTGACCTTTTTTATTTTATTTATCTGTATCTAAAACTAAGATATCCCTTTATATCGTAATGTTTTCCCTAACAGCAACAGTAACGGTTTATATACCTCTATAAATTTGTCTGGAAGTGGAAAACTAAGTGATCCATAATGCAGAGCACAATGTTTTAGTGCTTTTTAATGTTTTTCTCTTCAAATATTGGATATAGTCATCAAGTTCTTCCAATGAAACAGTCAAACAAGGTAAATCATGATAAACTGACGGTATATAAACATGGTCAAACCTCCAGTGGCGTCGCCCATAGGGTTTCCTGCAGTTATGAAGTGCAGTGTGGCGTCTCTGGTCGTCTCCATTTGACTCAAACTAACCCCTAGCTAACACAAAAATAGTCAAAGAGGTGGAGCTGAGCTTGAGCAACCTGTGAGGACACCTACCTGTCCCTCAAAGCACCAGTGCCCATACATTTATATTTATATTTAAGCAGGTGAAGCCAGACTATAGTGACCAAACGTGAAACTGCAGCCCTTGAGACTTTTATGTTAGCTTAACTGTTTTGCCGTGTAGGTTGCTCCTTTAAACTGACATGACTGACGTGAAATTAAAGGCGCCTAGAAGGTTTCACGTTTTATAAACTCTGTCACTGCAGCCTGTAAAGCCTTCTTATCAAACGTGGATCAGCTGCATCAGAGGCGCTTTCATGTACAATGAGTTCTTGTCACATTTAGCATGTGTAAGGGGTCATACGTGACCTCGTGGGTATACAGCGGTACGCAGTCCCAATAACAAACAATATGCAAAAGGTTCCGCTCTCTGGGTAGGTGTGTTTCGTGTCCTACGCACTTGTGAAGCTGTGAAGTGCTTTGCATAAAAGCCTCTACAGAATGATGGATGTTCAGAGTTTAAATGAGCCTGTAGGGCGATGTGAAGGGTTCATAACGTGGCAGATTCATTTGAGTTTGATGCAGATGCTGGTTCGAGTGCTTGAAGTCTTTATATTGTATATGCTTTATTGGACCGTGCTGCATGTGTGGGGGCAATAACTTGGAGGGTAAATAGAAAAGTCTTTCCCCTCCAAGTAATATCCAGCCTCACTCCATTGTCTTTTCCCTTCTTCGCTGCTGCATATCATAGCCATAACCGTAGCGCTCACTAGCCTCGAGATCTTCATTTCCTTTATTAGCTGCGATTTGGGCCTGATAGAGAATTATGCAGGAGTCATTTACCATGCCGTACAGGTTTCTTCCACATGCATGCTGATAAGCTAATGAAAGGGAATGAATGCATACATGTGCCCCTTCATGCCTGCAGGTCATTTGCAAGGCAGCAGCCCCTTGGTTTCACTGGCACCGCGTGAAGTGTTTGTGGATGTGGACACGGTGCTGCAACAAGAAAAGACCTGCTTCCAGTGGGATCGCACTGATGAATGCTCGAAGGAAGGAGGCGGGGGACTAGTATTAGCATGAAATTACTTTTATTTTTGAATCGGAATATAAGATGAGACAGAAGCAGAGCATTGTCATCTGTGAATGTATAGGGTAAATCTCAAAGAGGATGCATCAAGAGCAGACGTTGGTTCTATGCTCTTTGGAGAGAGAGAGAAGCTTTTTTTCGTTGTTATCCTCCTGCTGGTGTATTCTTAGCGATTGGTCTGCATCTCAAAGTTATATGAGAGTGTAGCGAAAGACCGACAGAGATATTTTAGTTTTTAATCTTCTTCTAAATGTGAGAGAAGTACATTGCATCACTATGAAATTTCAACATGTACCTAGAGGCCTCTCTGGGTGTTTATAAGAGTAGTGTATCCCTAACATTCACCTGAAGGATGTTTCCTCTTCAAAGTTTTAATCTTCAGGAACTGAGAGTTGAATGTTTTAAATCTTTAGTGCAGTGTTAATTTTGAATGGATTTTTTTTTCTTTACTCACGATGACTTTTGACTGGCACAACAGTAAAAAGAAGCTTGATCTTACTGGTTGCTCCAACAACAAAGCTTAACCAAAACAGTCAGATAAAAGTTAAAAGAGCCGACGGCCGTGAGCGAACACTCCCGCTCACTGCCGATGCTCAGCTTTGACTCGTACTCCCACTCGAAAGGTCAGTTCATTTCGGTGCAGGGAGATTTCTTTTGAAGTGAGCACTCTATTCTAATTTACTTGAGATAGGCTCAGCGGCGGAGGAGCTTACTGTTGCTGTTAGTGCTGTTTTGGATCAGAGAGCCTCTGAGTGGCAGCAGTAGAAATGTTACATGGCTTTACCTCCGTTAATCTCGCTGCATTAATCAAGCTTTGGCTACTTGTGGGGGTTCTGCAACACATTGAAACTCAAATATTTGACACTGAAACACCTGATTACAGGTTCTTTTGGCTCAACCGTTGGTTATTTTTAACACGGTGCCAAAACATTGACAAAGACAAAATGCAGTAATTTAAAAACCATTGCATTTAGTTGAAAACAGCACCAAGCGAACACATGAATTGTTGAAACTCATTTTGAATCTGATGACAGCAACTGGTTTCAAAGACGCTGTTACAAGAGTTTTCCATTGTGGCCCCGTGTGGACCTCGCATTAACATCTGTCTTGGGGAATGTGATCACAAGTGTTCAGCTCTGACTACACTACTGACTTAAGGAGCATTTCCTTATTTACCAGTATTTCCTTTTATTATCACAGATCATAGAAGCCCTGCGATAGACTAGAAACGTGTCCAAGATGGGCTCCAGCCACCCCCCATGACCCTACAGAGGACAAGCGGTTACAGACAATGAATGAATGAATAAATGATTGACTGAATAGAAGTTTTGTGCAGTTTCAGAACAGCAGTCGGTAGAGATCCATTAGAAACAGCCACTGTTATAATATTTTACTACAGTTCATTTACGTAGAGAGTGATTGAGACAATGTTTTGGCTGGAGACGCTTCAGTGCCAGTTGTGATTTAAAGATGGCCACTAGCCATCTTTAAATGGCTAGAACAACACTCTAAGCATTTGGGAACTGAAAGCTCAATTACTGTCGTTTTGGGAACAGAGTTTTTTCGTTTTACCTTAATGTTGAACTGCAGAGCTCAACGGTTCAGTTTTTTTTTAGTATTTTTCAAAAATTTTTAGAAACGTTGCTGATGAACAAAAACAGTAAATTTTACAACGAGCTGTAACGCCATGAAACACTCATGTGGAACTTAATGGAGCTGCAGACATGCAGCCATGTTAGCCATTACTCAGATAGAAATATTGATGAGTCATACCTCAGTATTGATCTGCATCCATCATCGATGCCATCTGTTCACTTTGCAACATGACAACAAGGCCAAACATGAATCTAGAGTCATAAAGAACCATCTTTAGCAGTAAAGTGAATAACTTCTCAGAGCCCTGACCTTAATGTCACTGAGTCAGCCTGAGATTATAGAAAGGGACAGGAGATGCAATATGTCTTCAAGTTGATTGAAATAATTCTGATTAGAGATTCCAGCTCAATTGTCTGCTTAAGAGACATGACCAAGATGTCTCCACGTCTCCAAGGTTGCTGCCCACATTTCTGCTGATAGGGGCTATAGGGTTTTTTTGTTCGTTATTTTCAAGCTAAAATCAGTTTTTCACCAAGGGCAACTTGGGTTTATATGTTGAATACTTCAGTATTGAAACTTGAAACCGCTGAAACTTCAGATGAACTTCAGTCGTCACGTCTGAGCCTGACTGTTGCGGTGTCCTCTCTAGATGAGCTGGAGTCTTACATGGCCTTGTTTTCTGAAGACTGTTTACTACAAGCTTCTCTCAGTAACTTTTAATGTGTTCACTAATCAAGCTTTTACCTACTTTAGCCGTATTCACAGTACTGACAAACAAGCCATGAAAAAAAGATCAATGTTTTGTTCCTCTCAGTGTGGCAGCTATATATTGCCTCCACTGGTCATTACGTTTTCACTTCCTTTCTGTGAGTCACTTTGCCACAGGCCTGAGCTGAGCAGCTAGCGTGTGTTGTTAAGTTGTTGATGGGAACAAGAGAGGACATGAGGATGTTGCGTGAGCCTCCTCCTTGTCTCTTGGTTGTTTTTTTCCCCTTGTACTTCATTCCCAGAACACTGGTGGACAAAGGTGGAGTGCCACTAGGAATTGCATCCTGCATGTTGTTGGACAGAAGTCCTGTCATATTTTTACCTTTTGAGAGACCTTTCTGTCTTGTGGAGCAGATTTACCTCTGCTATTTGGTCTTTTGCTTTAAGTGCCTGTTTCAGTTTGTCGGTATTACAGAATCAAAGATCAGATGTGAACAATAAACAATAGCAGTTAAAACCTTAGTGCTACTGAAACGTTTGCTGTATGTGATTGTTGAAAATATCACTCTAGACACCTTTGGCTTGAATCTGCTGCAGTAACAGCCAGTAACTGGCACCTGGCTGCAGGATTATTCTTGTTTTCCCTTTTAGCTTCAAGAGAAATGGTGAGATCCGGATGTTGGCCAATAATGCCTGGTCTGTCCCAGTTTTCACAAAGGTGTTGGAACTAGTCATCGGTGAATACCAGTGAAGCTCTTCCAGTCAACGTCTTAATCGTCCCAAAGGGTCGTAGCCAAAAGGATAACACAGGTGTTTGAAGCTAAAAATAGTCTTAAATGATGGTTCCCAGGGAGGTGGTCGAAGTCATTTCACCTCATAATCACGTATACTGTATCCTGTACCACTGTTTACTCATGTAGCTTGTTTTATTGTGATTTTACAAGTTCTCAACCATAAGACGTTACATGTTATTCTTCTCTTAAATATATTGGAACAGGATGGACCACTTCCACCTGCCGACCTCTCATCCACCTACATTGGGAGAATATCTTCAAAACCCATTTAGAAAAGCATTTTGCTGCAGATGAGTGTTTTATGAGCTAACATGTTCAGTTTAGGAGGCAACACAACCTTTGAGCATTTAGCAAACCTTCTCATGTTGTTTGACATTGACATCTGTCAAAACAAGTGAAAGCAACCTATAATTGTCTTTGTGACACACACAACTGCTTGAATATCAGAGCATACGAGTCAGTAATCTCTAAGGGCCATAGTGCAACAAGCCAATTGGTTGGCTGCTGGCATTTACATTGTCTGCCCACATGGTCTACCCTGTACTGTGGTTAGTAGCTCTATATAGCTCCTTTCCTACTCCTAGCTCGACCAGTTTGTCGTTTTGCAGAATACAATTGTTTCTTAAGGCCTCATACATGTACATTTAAATGGAATATTTTAAACTTGCAGCTTGTAATAAGCTGTCAGAAGTTGACAAAACAGCTATTGGGCCCAGACCACGAAAAAATAGTATGTGCTTAGTTGCGTTGACGCACCTTTGGTCACATAGCGTATTCAAACTCCACTAAAGGTACCACTCTTTAAATGGACACCAGAAGGACCTAAACGTCTTTGAATTAAGCCAACTTCACTGCTGTGGTGTAAACGGTGGCACATTACATTCATCTGCTTCAGCCTTTGTCATTATCACAGCCCGTGGTGGCAAGATAAGATGATGAAAATGTTCCTGATCCTCAAGTGACAGGGAGAACAATCCGCCCTAAAGGTTACATCCGAGACTCAAAGCACTGCATGTTTTTTCTTTTTTTTGAAACTAGCCTTTTCTTTAAATGACAACCTCTGTCCTCAGACGCCCAAACCAGCAGCAGCTCTGTTACTGTTACTGTGTCAGTCGAGCTAAAAGAAGCACAGCCAGACCTGCAGTAGCAGACAGGTCAGCCTGAGGATTTCTGTCTTTAGCATGGACCTCCTGCTGGGCAGGGAAGGTCAGGCTCGCCCTCCAACTCCCATCTTCCTTCTTTTTCACCCCTCCTCCTCCTCCTCCTCCTCCTCTCCTTTCACCCTCTTCTCTTCCTCATAGTATTTTTTAATCATTATGCTAGAAAGAGAGCTATTTTTGTATTTGGGTTGTGTCTAAAGAAGGAACTTAAAATACATTGAAATCACGACATATTTCAAGGTATTTTAATATTCAGTGGTCAGTATCGGTCACATAAATGTTTGGACTGTCTGCGCACCATTCCTCTAAACCCACTACTTTTATTGATCCAATACTGACCTTTTAATATTCAGTATCAGCTGATTTGGCATCAAAAGTTTTTCCCTTGTGTCTTCCCAAAGTCTGTCCTTGTCTTCCTTGTCTTCTCCTAGAGTTGGTCTCCTGTGTCTTCCTAAAGTCTGTCCTTGTCTTCTCCTAGAGTTGGTCTCCTGTGTCTTCCTAAAGTCTGTCCTTGCCTTCCTTGTCTTCTCCTAGAGTTGGTCTCCTGTGTCTTCCTATATTCTGTCCTTGTCTTCCTTGTCTTCTCCTAGAGTGGACTGGATTCAGTCCAATAAATCTTCCAGTCAAAGTTAATGTAGTGTGGAGAGGGTAGCTGGTACCTTGTGTTCTCTCTGCTCATCCAACGCTGCCATAAACTCCCTAACCCTCTCTGGAAGATGTTTCTCCTTGACGCTGTCTCCAGGAAACTTTTCTCTTCTTTTAAACGTTCAGTGTTTGTTGTTGTTGTTTGGCTGCAGCCTTTGGGTGCAACCAGGTCATGGTCTGTCCAAAAAAAGGTTCAAAAAAGGCAACTGGACTCGTATCGTTTTTTGAGAAGACGTTTCACCACTCATCCAAATCCAGTTGCCTTTTTTGAACTTTTTTTGGATAAGCCTTTGGCAGTCGGTTAGGCATCTGCTATCAATCTTCAGATACAGAACGGCAGATCCCTGGTGAAAAGCTTAACTTGAAACCAGGACTTGTATTAAGAAATGTTTTGGTATGCAGGTGCTTTTAACAGTCTGTATGTCATCAGTGTCCTTTTAACCGGATAAAAAATGTTTTTAAAGCAGGACATGCAGGTCGACACTCTGAGAAAGTGCCGTGGTCATTGAAGTCTTTCTTCCACTTTCAGAGCCTCTTAGAAACTAAGAGAAGAACACAAGGACTCTCATATACAAACGGGTCAGTGTGATGTCAAACATGAAAAAGGACAACAGTCTCTCTCTGATTCTGTGGCTTGTTTATCCTCGGCCTTGTTTGGTGATGACATTAAAGTTAAGTGTCCAGTGGGAGCCTCTTTGCCTCCAGCGCTGGGCTCTTCTTGTTTTCACTGTATTGTCAGAGGATGCTTACAGCTTAATTAGTTTGTTGTTCAAAGGAAGACGCTTTTGAATTTTGTCAGTTCGTTTTTTCGTATATCTCCACAAAAAGAACAGCAAAGCATTGACAATGATCAGAACAATGACCTTCATGCACTCCAGAGCATAAACCCTTTTTGATTTCATTGATCATTTGCCCACTTCCCATTCCATTTCCTCTTTCAGATTAAGGAAGGCACTCAAACACTTTGCAGCTTTTAGACTTCCCGTTTTTTTTTATTGCCATTGGAATCCCTCCACTACCTGTTTGTGTGTTTCGTTATTTTTTATTTTTTTGGCATCTAGCAGTTTTCGAACAATGAAATGTTCCATTTCCAACAGATGACATGGCAGGTTGCAAAGGTCTCCTCGTGACATTTTCTTGTCCTACAATGCTCCACAAAAGAAGAATGGCAGCTCATCATGCTGTGGTACCGGAATATGGCGTTTTGTGTTATCAAAATTACCTTTGTTGTTTGCTTTTTTCTGACCCTTTTGATTTCATTTCTGCTCTTTCCGTCCATCAGGGCAGCCAAAGCACACTTTTGTGTAATATGTAATTGCATTTACTTTTTTTTTTATATACAAAGCTTCTACCAAGTTTTCTTTCTTTAAGATTTTGCAGATTTCCCGCTGAAACTGTCTCCTCTACGCCACTCACTGCCTGCTCATGACCAGTTAGTACTCATGAACCAATGTGACCTCCTCCATCTTACCCAGGGAACATGATTGCCCACTTTATGTCCAGCTTTCCATTTTGCTCAAGATGTACGTCAATTATTTCAAAATCATAGATTCAGAAGAGATTGATATGCATTTATTCATGAAGCCAGGGTCTAAACTAGAAGCAGACGTCCTTGTTTATCATACCTCCCCTCACAGCTATACAATTTAGAGCAATCATTTCCTACGGTTATTGTCTTTGCGACAGAAGGTAAACAGTTGTCTTGCATTTGTTGTAATTCCATCCTGAAGACCATGAGGTGACTTTTCTCACCAACACTGTCTCTTTGGGTGCTTATTACTCTGCTCACACATAGATCCAGACAACTGTTCAAGGCTCTTTATGTAAGATCAACACTGAGGTGTGTGTTTTCATATGCCAGGGTACTTCAGACTTCATAGCCTCTTAAATGCTCCAGTAAATAAGTATGTCCTTGTTTTTTCCCAGAATTTATTGTGAGCTGGTGGTGTGTTGTGGCTCTTTTCCTCAGAATGAGTGCAATGTGAAACCGAGAAGTTTATTTGGTTGTAATAATTCAGTGCATTTTGTTAACCTTGTCATGTTGTCCCATGGCCCTCCATAGGGCAACATGCAGAAAATGAATGAATGAATGTTGTTCTGCTCTATTTTAAAGCCAGCTGTTCGTTAAGTCAAGACAAGTGAAAGCCAAAAAGAAAGTCTTCATAGCAGCTTCTTGGAAATTAAGGATGTCCCAATCAATGTTTTTTTGCCCCCCGATCTGACTCCGATCAGTTTATATTCAATATTGGCCAATCCGATCCTAGAAGAACCAAATTTCCTCCCATGTTGCTTCCTAAAGTCTGTCCTTGTCTTCCTTGTCCTCTCCTAGAGTCAACTGGATTCAGTCCAATAAATCTTTATGTCAAAGTTAAAGAGTTCTGTCCTCCAGACATGTTCTGGTCATCCAACGCTGCCATAAACTCCTTTACCCTCTCTAGAAGATTAGTTTTTGTTCTTGTGGTCTTCTTCAACTTCTTCTTCTTCTTCAACTTTTGAATAACTACTGACACCTGCTGGTATAGAGAGCTGTTGGACTGTTTTCACATGCAGTTTATTTATTGCATGTGACTACTATTTGTAAAGAAAGGAGGATACTCGCAGTGAACAGGCCCATGGGTAAAGGCAGCCGTTCAGCCTACGATGGCATGGTGAAAATGGTTTTCATTGGGACAGGATAGCACTGACAAAGGTGTTGTTTACCTCGAAAACATGTTGAAGTTTTGGTGCAGCTGTTATCTAACAGCTCAGTTGTTGTTTCTTCTACTAAAATTCATCCAGTGATATTCAAAACATATCTTCTCCTGTAGAGGAGAAATATTAGCAAGATATAATTTAATAAAACTGGCAACAATGGGGAAATATTTTTGCTGGAGATTAGCTAACACTGTTAGGCAGTACTGCAACTGCTACTTGAAGATCTCAACTTTTTAAACCAATCAAAAACACAAATCACTTCATTTATCACATTCATTTTGTGTTATCTGTCTTATACAGTATTTTTCCTCCATCAGTAACTCATCTCCCTTGAAGATAATTTTTATCTCACTGAGGCTTCCCTGCTGAAATAAAGATTAAATAAAAATGAAATAAATAATCATCACAGTCCAAATTAATTACAGCCCCTCCAGCCGACTGTCACCTCCTGATTAAACGAATCCTCGCCGAACACGCTCATAGGAAAGAGCTGCAATGACGGCCTCCTGTTACCTTGTATTTTTGTCATTTCAAACAACCACGAGCCACAATAAATTGAATTAGCGACTATGGAATTGTGAGTCATGTTTCTGCTTGGCCAACGGTTTAATTTACTCGCACAAAATGCCTCAAAGGCTGAAATAATTCATTTAATTTCCCCAAAGTTCTGGTCATTTTCTGGAGGATCTAGAAGGGAGGGTTTAGTAAAGATGCATCCATCTCCTCCAGCAAAAGTTTGTAATTGCATAGCAAGGAAATGTTTGTACTACTATTGCTCCCCCTAGATATAACTCTACATCAGGTTGACCTGTAATGCTTCTCAATAAGGTGAAAATTCAATTTATTTAGCGATGGAGCAATGTTGAGTTAGATTGGCTTAAGACAGTCCGGAAAATTAAGCTCCACATCACTTTTCCCTTTTAATAGAAAATTTAAAAAAAGAGAGTTTGTCAAACTAGATGCCATTTGTACAATTAATTAGTTCCAAAGCCCAAGAAACAGCTTCTTCAGCTTTTGTTATTAGCATGAAATGTAAAGCAAGGGCAAACTGGAATGCCGTTAGATTTTCCACAAATTGGAAACCAAAGAAAACGTTTGATTTTATCACGAGAAATCAAAAAGTAGCTGCTGGTTTGTGGAACATGAATGCACCAAATAGCTCTAGCAGTTCATCAGAGGATCGTTGTCGACCTTGTGGAATGACTAGATAAAAAAAAAAACAAGGTCATGAGGTTTTATCTTGTGGAGCGTTTCATTGCAGTCCACTCCACTGCCAACAAAGACAGTTTTTTCTTTACAGCTGAAACTAATAATCAATGCAGCTTATTGAGTTAATCTGCAGCATATTTAAGTTATTTTAGATGTAAAAAAGTTTGGTGCAGCTGCAATTTTGCTTCTCAAATTGCTGCCTCTTGGTTCGGAGACAAGTATTTCCACCTCTGTCGGCGCTTGAGGTTAAGGAGAAAAGCTAATTGCTGACTGGATACAGTGATGAAGTGGTGGGAAAAGCGGGAGGTTAGCCAGAGGTTATGTTGATAAAGAAGGGAGTACAAGACTGAGGAACGGAGGGAGAGAAATTATTCAGAGGAAGCGTGTTTGATGCCAAGTTAATGATCATTAGCTATCAGGACTGTTTAGTTTAATTATACACTCAGCTGCCACTGACATTAGCTGCATCAGACAACTTGCAGATCAGCATGTTTGAGAGTTTATTACCATGGTTTATATGTTTGTCATTGACAGGATGGACTTAGATTGATCAGCAAAATACTACAGCTAACAGATCGACTGTCTAAATACTTTAGTGAGAGACTGCAACATGTCTCCACCCGTTGTGTGGAGCACCCTCTACGGTGTATTAATTAAGGTTATTTGAGAGAAACATGCATCATTTAGTAGCTGACAGCAAGGACTTGGCATTGCAGGATTTATATAAGATAGAATAATGCACAAAGATAACTTAAGGCAAAGTCATTTTTCTCTACACACACACAAAAGAAGAAGAATACTCTGTGTGTTACTGAACAACCTGCAGTGGGCGGTTTGTGTAACTGCATTTAAAGCCATCTCAGAATCCCAAATCCAAAAAGCAGACTCAAGGCCAGTAAAAACCACAGCGAATTCATTCATTTCCTAGAAATTACTATGTTGGCGATACACATTTAGCCAACCCAGCAAAAAAGTAAAGGGTCATCTAGGAAAACAGCTCGGCTTCAGCCCTAAAATGCCTTATTTTAGTGTTATATGCATATTATAGTCAACCTATGCAGACTTTATTGGACAATGGTCCAGTCTAGTGTCAACTTGCTGCTCAAATGGTTCATTAAACAAAGTTAAAGAAGCTGCTCTAGATAAGAAGCTTAGTTCAACTGGAGCCACTCATGTCCATCTATAGTTTAATGCATATGATCGTGTGGAGCTTTTAGTTTTATGTTCTTTTAAATAAAATAAATGAGGGGTTTATATAAAATCGATCACAATGTTGGGTGTTCTTGGATCTGCTCAATGCCACATTCAGACTACAGGAGTTTTCGTTTGATTCGTCCACAAATGATTCCCCGAAATCCAGCTTAGACCTCAGCACTGACGTTCAGTCACGAGTTCAGAGATTCACTCTTAAACCTTCCGAACAGTTTGGACTGGAACGTGAATCAGTCTCCATTGTGTTGACGTTGACAGATCTATAGAGGCTAATGGCTGGGGACGCATATTAATCTCAGTACTTTAAGCTGGTCACTTGCGTTCGGACTCCCCAGGATGAATGTTAATACAAGGTCTAATTGGGGCCAAAGTCTTAATCGGCTAAGAAAGTTCTCATCTTTATTTGCTTTGACTTTTGAGCAACAAGGGCAAAGTGCTTTAAAGTGTCTGTCTCTGGAGAAGTCACGTCTTTCTTTAGAGACTTTGGATCACAATTCTTCACTGAACCATCAGTGCTATTTGAGCTATTTGTGCTTTCCTCTCTGGAGCTTCAGTGGATGTTAATCTGCTGCTTCTGGCTCCATGCTGAGTAGACCCACCACCAGCTAATCAGCATTAGCATATGCAGGCCATGACTTCTCGCCTGCTGTTGGTCTGTTGGGCAAACTGTGCTCCTCTCCATCTTTAATGAGCTCCAGTCCACTGAGCAGACGATCGGCCAGCCTGGGCATTGGCAGATGAAAGTCTGCTCTGGCCTGCCCTGAGCTGGAGGCGGCCAGGTCGGTCCTGGTTGGCGTCCGCTGGCGGCGAGGTGAATAAATGAGAGAGTAGAAGAGTGTCTTGTTCATTCTGGTTGACTGTGGAGAGAAAGAAACTCAGACTACCAATCTTTGATCCAACCTCAGAGCATCCCCTACTGCTCGCTGCAGCTTTCTGACTCTGAAGGTAATTGACTCCGTCTGGTTGAAGACTTGTCTCTCAGTGGATTTAAAAACTGTGGGCTTGGTTCAGAAATGTGCCTGCTGACAGTAAAAAGGCAGCCTGACCCTCACAGCTCTTCTTCCCTCCAAGTCTGTCCTTTATTTTCCGTCTTCCAGCCTTTTATTTGAACTGGCCTAGCCCTGCCCGGCCTCTCTGTTGACGCTGGCGGGTGTTGAGATTAAAGCCCCAGAGTTTCAAGTTGTTCAGTAGTGTGTTGTCCTAAATGTTGGAGATAAAAATAGCGTGAACCCCTACTTCTTCAGTTCAGGAGTTATGGATATTGCTGGGTTGGTGCAGCTCTGATCATGTGCTGGAATTCTGTTTTTATTTATTTTGAACATAGCAGGTATGCTTTTGTTGTTTTAACTCAAAGTGATTGAATGTGTTTGCTTCATAGGGATATTTATGTTACTAAATGTCTTTTATTTTGGTACAAAAATGTTGAAAATGAAAGACAACCTATGACCTTTCTTCTTCTGGGTTCTGGGTTTGAATCCATGGGCCGACTGGGGCCTTTCTGTGTGGAGTTTGCATGTTCTGTTCAGGGTGGACCCCACCTCTCGTACATTGATAGCTGGGATAGGCTCCTGAACCCATGACCCTTCACAGGACGAGCGGTTACAGAAGATGGATGAATGAATAATTAGAAAAGCAGGCTTCAAGTGTCATAAAGCAGATTTTGAAATCTTTTTGCATCTCCCCTCTTTCTTCTCCCTGCTCTTGATATTTTCGTCTTATCTGAAAAGGAAGAGAATCTTCACTTCTTAAGGTCTGATTTCAAAAGGACCAGAGCATCTTTGTCTTCATTTTTATCGTCTCTGCAATCAGGAAAGTCAGAACATTAGAACATACGAGGGAGGAGAGAGTGTTCAGAAGGCAGATGAATCTGGTGAGAAATGAAGTGAAACGTACTCGGGGGTGAAGAGAGGGTGAAGGAAGAGGAATAAAGGAGATGGATGGGGTCGGAAAGATGGCGATGCAATGGGAGAAGAGAGACGGAGAATGACAAATTGAGAAGGAGAGAGTTCCACTGTGTGAGAATAAAGCCTTGATTGTGGGGATTGTTTTTCACGTGTCAAGAGGCGACCGAGCCTGCAAGCATCGCTAAGGAGTCACCTTCACCTTCAGTTTCTATGGAGACGGGCGCAAACAGCAACAACCGGGCGCGATCTGATAAAACAAATGCTCTGTCCGTTAGCATCTACTCCACAGTGAGAAGACGAGATAAGTCAGGTCTTCTTGTCCTCTCTGTACGCCGGGCGGCCATTAGCAGCAGCAGCTGATGATAAAAGACTCTTTGAACTATAATCAATTGCTCGCCGCGTTCAAGTCTGTCAAATTAACCTACGAGGGGCGACGGCAAGGTTGAGCTTTCGCCGCCACGTGGCGCGTTACGCCAGGGAGTAAACCTGTCACTTCTAGGGGGGAGGCCGTCGAAGGTTTGCTCTTCAAACTACATCTGAAGCTTTCCGAGCCATCAAACATAGGGTCAGGAGGAGGAGGAGGAGGAGGAGGAGGAGGAGGAGGAGGGCCTGCTTAAAGAATATGCTGAGCACTTCATAGCAAATAAAGCACAAGGCTGTAGCTAAAAGGCTGCCTGCCGTCTCCAGAGAGAGAGCGGCAGCTTCAAAGCTGCTGAGGAGGGGATGCTCTGAGCAAACTGATTTGGCCGTACAACCTCCGATCTTTACAGAAACAAAGCATAAATAGTGAAGAGTTGTTTTTAACTGTCAGGTGTCAAATGCTGCTTCCTTCCTCTTAGGCTAATCTCTCAAGATTTGATTTCCAGATTTAGACAAAGTCATACATGCATTAATGATCCTCCAGGCTCAGCTACTGAAACACACTTTAGTATCAGTACGGGAAACAACAACAACTCAAGACCAGAGCCTGGATGGATAGAGCTTTGAACACTGTAGGAACAATAAGTAGGTAGATCACTTTTACTTGGTCATTATAAAAGTATGCAAACCAAAAAAGTGTGGATATCCCTGAACATTTTTCTCCTGGCGTAAAATTAAATAGTTAAAAACATCTTGATAGCAATGGTATCATAGATGGAGAAGGCAGTGAACTCATTCAGCAACCGCTTGACTAGAACTGAGTTAATAGCTGAGGTGGACAGAGTACACACCTTCACTACTTGAGTAAAAGTACAGATAATCCTGTCAAATATTACTCCAAGTAAAAGCTTAGTCAAAATTTTACTTAAGTAAAAGTACTGAAAAGGTATCTTTATACAAATACGTTTAAAATGTTCATCAGCAATTTAACAAACATTAAGCTAGCTAACGTTAGTAGCTACTTTACATTAAGCTAGCTAACGTCTTGTAGGCCGTGATATCATTTCTTCGCAGTAAGCACAACAAACATTTAAACTGAAACGAATCAGTTTTTGTGGCCTTATCTCAAACATGGGTTTGAGATAAGGCCACGGGTGCTCCAGGTGTTTCTCCAGGTGTTTCTCCAGGTGTTTCTCCAGGTGTTTCTCCAGTTTCTTCTTGCATTGTATGGATTGTATGGCATGACGTAGTGAATTAGCAGAAACAGTTTATTTTCTCTGAATTTTGGGAAAAAAATAAAATAAAATAAATCATCAGCTGACGTAAACTCAAAAGTAGCGAGTAACGGGAGCATCAACAGAAATATATAGAATATTTGTCCTTCAAATGTAGTGGAGTGAAAGTAAAAGTATCCCCCAAAAATAATACTAAAGTACAGATACTCATAAACTGTACTTAAGTGCAATTAAATTCATAAAAGATTTAGATATTTCCTCCCCAGGGAAACGAATCACTGACACTAAGGCATCATTGCAAAGTTAACTTTCACTCCTGATGGCTGTATTTTATGTGCAGTATGACCATTAGCTCTCTAGATAAAAGGATCATGTATGAAACTGAGTTACAGGGATCAGACTCTGTCAGGCAGGTCACCATGTGGTTGGTAGTTGATGGAAACAAAAACAAATTGTTTACTCGAGTTTTCCCAGTGAAGTTTCTTTGGTGAATCTCCGTCTCAGTCTCTTCTCCTTTCCTGTCCATGTCCAGGTGCCCTAGCCGTCCTCATCCCGGAGCTGGACCTCGTCATCTCGTTGGTCGGCTCCATCAGCAGCAGTTTCCTGGCGCTGATTTTCCCGCCCCTCCTCCAGATCCTCGCGTTCCACACGGAGGGCCTGACGCCGCTGGTGACCATCAAGAACATCGTCATCAGCCTGATCGGATTCATTGGCTTCTTCACGGGAACCTACATCGCCATCGTGGAGATCATTGCACGTAACGCACACAAACACGAAGAGACGTTCTCCTCCTACATGGTCCAGTGATGGGAGGGAAGTGACTCTTGGCAGGTGGACGTATCCCACCACGCCCGTTTTGAAACCATTTTAGGGCACATTCATTATTTTATCTTTAATTTGCTGCTGTTGGACACCGTGGACATTTTTAGAAAGAACCAGCGGCACAGTGACGAAGCTGTATGCTGTGTTTTGTTACAGTCGTGTTTTATCCAGTCTATCCATTTAGTGCAATCTAACAAGGACATATTTAACGGAAAATAATTGAATAATTCCTTCAGGTAGTAGATTGGAGTCTTTTTAGAGGTGATTCATCATTTTAACAGGCTGAATATGTTCATGTGGTAAACGTTTCCGTCAGAAACTACCTCAATAACTCCTTTCAGTTTTAAACTCCGTCGCTAAACTTCATCCCAAACAACTTCTCCTTCACAGCTTTGAGCAGTTTAATCACTTTTGTTTAGAAAAGGAAGAAAAAGAACATTTGTTGCACTTTGATTTGCCTTATTGAGTGAGACAGCGCCAGGAGCTTTAGAAGAGAAGAAAACACAAACTGTAAATCAAGTAAATTTAGTTTCTATAGAGCGGCAGAGGTGTGTATGAAAGGGGCTCTGGACTGGTTGTGCTTCTCAGTTTGTCTTATCTAATCTGTCCGTCCCAATGATCCCAGTCACAGCTGAAGCTACGACAGTGTTTACAGGGCAATCGAGACAAAGTTGCCTCGACTAGATTTTGCGGGAAAAAAGTAGAATTTCATTAAATAATCAAATTTAAAAATGGAGCATCAGCAGTGAGTGTGGTCACTGGTATTTATTGCCGCTCTGGTTCAGTTTGACCAAGCGCCAAGGCCAGATGGGGTCAAACTCATTTCAGTTCAGGGGTCATATACACCCCAGTTTGATCTCAAGCACCAGTAACATAGATGGACTCCTTATTTCAGATCTGGATCTGTGAGAAACGTCACAGACAAACCGTCTCACGTTATGTGATGTCGCTTCGTTAACTTTAGCCAACGGTGACGACGTCATTCGTTAAATATGAACAGATCTGGATGTTTGTCTTTGAGTTGCTCGGACACGTTTGACGCCTCTTTAACTTGTGGACACTTTCATCCAAAAAATAGAAGAAGACGTACGTGGCAACCAGACGTTTGAGCCATAGATACCAGTGACTTAAGATTAGATTTAAACTTGCCATCATTTACATTTTGTAAATTTTACATTTACATTTACATATTGAGAACCAGGATTTGATGAGAGTCCAGACTGATGAGCACAAACCGATAAACTCCTGAACGATACCCGACCCAAACACAGTCGATTTTCCAAAAACCAAAACGTTAAAGCAAACTCAGTCGCTGTTCTTGTCGGAGCTCTTCTGTGTAACACCTCGTCTTTTAAAAAACGTTTATTTTTTGATTCTGTTTTTTATTTTATTCCGTGTGTTTTTATGTTGATGATGTATTATACTGAATTAATGGTTTTAAATAAGAGTTTTTTATTCAAACAGCATGCATTTTTAAAAACAACTAACTTTAAAAGTTGAATCACAGAGATGCTCTGCTTGTTAGAAAATGCAACATGTATGTTATATATATATATATATATAAATATATATAATACATCTAGAGGTTTTAATCAGCGAGCCGTGGCTGTTATCACATTAAGTCCGACATGTACTGTAAGTTTACTGTAAAGCTTCCGTCCTGTCGTATGTCTTCAGTATTTATGTGGCAGTATGAAACAGACTTAGTTTTGGAATCTATGGGCCTTATGTGTAAAGATTTAAACTCGTTTCCTGTGTACATATATAGAGATAAACACGTCTGTGGACTTTCATCCACGCGGTCCGATCAATGTGCTAAAACGAGGACAACGACTTGATTTGTGTTGTTGTACGTAGGGCTGCGAATAATCAACTTTAAACCGTCGTTATTCAACTAATCAACTGTGCATGTTACTAGAAATTCAGATTAAACGTGTCTGATCCTCAGATTAGACGGCTGGAACCTTCACACCTTTATTTGCTCGGTGACTTTCAACGGATTGAATCCTGTTTTCATTTCAGCACTCTTTCATTTCTTTATAACTTTCAAAGAATAAATAACATTTAAAGGAGAAATACGCGTCACTTTTTTACGTCTGTTTTTAACATTGCCTCCTGTGTACGGGGGACCGTGACTGTCTTGGTCTTAGACTCCATCTGTTATTAACGAGGGTAAAGTGTCTCAGCTTTCATCAGTTTGTGTGATTGCTAACCGGCCTAGAAGAAGCAGAGATGGTTGGTGTTCAAATCTTCCACAAACTGAACATCAATGGAGAAGAAATGAAACAGGAAACCCAACTGGACAGAGGAACAGTGTTTGATCTGGATCAACTGGTCAATGAGAAGAAAAGTGTTTCAGACGTAGATTTGGCTCCAAGTCATCACTGCTGCATTGTTTCATTGTTCCTGTTGCTAAATACCTCAGTGTTGTGATGACTTTCATTTCTGGTGATATTGTGATTGGAACCAGCTTGATTGTCATTCAGTGTTTGGAGAATATCTCTCCTGTCTCTTCTTTCAGACATTTTCTCCTCTGCTTCAGAAACTCCTAAGGCTCCTAAAAGTCCTCCTCCCTGCTCTGAACAGGGCCTGTATTCCTAAATACTCTTAGCGCTAAGAGTTGCTCCTAGTGCTCCTAAGGTGAGATCTGTGATGACTTGGAGCCAAATCTACGTCTGAAACACTTTTCCTCTCATTGACCAGTTGATCCAGAAGACTCTGGACCGGCCGACCCCTTTAAATCAAAGCTGCCCAGAGTTTGGAACGTTTTAAATCTTTAAACCTGCTTCTTCTCGCTGGCCTTCAGAGTCCAAGTTGAGCAGGACATCTTGGATTTTATTATGCTAACACAGTTTTATTTTAATCTTTTATATCTTATTTTTAATCTCACACTTGTTTTATATTTAACAGGGATTGTTGGTTCATTTATATTGTCCTGCTTTATACTTGTCCGGCCGTGAGACGTCCTCCTCTCTAGTGCATTCGTATATTGTTGGTTGTAACCAAAGCAGCTGTCATCAGCTCTTGCTGTGATTTTATTTGAACCTTTTTCCATCTGCAGAAACTAAATCCAAGCCGATCCAAGCGTCCCCGAGGCGCGGACGCTTCTCTGCGTTTGCCACCCATGCGGCTCGGAGTAATCCTCCTCACCGCCTAATTGATACAAATGAGACGAGGGCAGATTGGATTAAGGAGGGAAAAAAAAGGGTCCGCCGGGGTTAATTTTCCTCGGTAAAACGCCGGCGCTGCACTTACGGTCAGCCAGAGATGGAATTTCATTAACCCAAGTGGGAGCGGGGAGTCTGTAATGTAGAGGGATGTATTCGGACAACAGCACCATGCATGTGAGATGAGCTGGTTAGTGATGGAGACACGCTTTCATTTAGCTTCTCAGAGACGAACATAGATGGTGGAGGACACGACCGGATCTGTGTCACGGTTGATCTGGTCGTGTCCAGTTTGAATTTAAACACGATGCAGAGACATCGAGAAAGAAGGAGGGAAACATTCTGCTTTTCCTCTTTCTCTTTTCATTTATCATTTTGTTTTTGTTCTTCTATCTTTTCTCATCCTCCTCTTCCTCCTCATTATTCATTTTTGTATTTTTATCCGTTTAGCTTGTTTCTTTCTTGTTTTCCTTCTCCTCCTAAAACTATTCCTCATCTTCCTCCTTCTTGTTTTTCTTTAACATTTCTTTCTCCATCTTCTTGCCTTCTACTTTTCCTCCTCCTACTTCTGTCCATTTTTCTATCTCTTGTTTGTCTTCTCTTCCTCCTCCTTCCTTCTTCTTGACAATCTCCTCCTTCTAGCTTTTTCCTTCTTGTTTTCCATATTCTCCTGCTCAAGCTTCTACTTTCCCTCATCTTTCTCCTTCTGCTTATCTTTTGGTCTCCCTTTCCTCCTCCTTATCGTCTTTCTTCTCATTTTCCATCTTGTTTTTCTTCTTCTACGCATTTTTCTTCTCGCTTTTCCTTTTCTTCCACTCCTTCTCATCTTTCTCCTTCTGCTTGTCCTCCTTCTCGTGTTTCCTTCTTATTTATCTTCTCCTCCTTCCTGACTTTCTCCTTCTTGTTTTTCTTCTTCTCTCCTTCTTCTCATTCTTCATTTCCTCCTCCTACTTCTGTTCATTTGTCTTCTCCTCCTTCTTGACGTTCTTCTCCTTGTTTTTATTCTTCTCATCCTTCTTCTCCTAATTTTTCACCTTCTACTCGTTTTCATCTCCTCATTCTTCTCCTCCAGCTCCTCCTTTCCCTCGTTTGTCTCCTGCTTGTACTTTGGTCTCATTTTCCTCCTCATTCTCCTTCTTCTTTTAAACTTTCTCCTTGCTTTCTTTCTTCTTCTTTTCCTCTTTCCTCTTCTTCTTCTTCTGTTCTGTTTCCAGCTGATTTGGTGCTCCACAGCATCAGCGCTCCTTCATCAGTATATTTCATGATGTCCACCATCGGAGGAGTAAAGACCTGAGCTAACAGATTTATTTTATGGACATAAATCTTAATACCACACGACAAAATTTAAATCGAAATCCCGATTCCTCCATCCGAGCGCACAGAAAACCTGCAGGAGACTCGTTTTGCTGAAGTATTTTGAAGTTTGGCCGGGGAGGAGGGGGGGCTCAGGCTTCACTGAGAACAGGGAGATAAGGAGAGCTTCCCCGTGGACACTCGGCTTAAAGGATTCTCCACTTTTATTCCTCGTCTTTACAGAGACGTTTTCAATTTCAAAACTCGGGAGAGAGAGAGACGAGCCCAGGATGATGTGATTCTCTGACGAAGAAGACGGCGGGTGGCGGCTTCGCCTTAAGCTCCACGGCCAGTTTTAATTGAAGAGCATCAGCCTGGTGTGGAAGAGTTTCACAACGCTGGAAGAAAATCAGTGTTTAAAATTAAATTATATATATATATATATATATATATAAGCATTTCTGGAATATGTAAAGGCGTTGACTTTTATGTACGGCTCCTGTGAACACTGATCTGGTGTCAGTCCAGATGTGGAGGTGGTCTGGGACACATGTGACCTCCTTCCTTTGGTAGTGTGAACACACAACGAGTCCTGGGTCACATTAAAGACCACCTACTCACCAGGCTTTGAGATCAGTAAATAAATAATAATAACTTTACAGCTTGTTCGAAAATACGAATCATCTCAGCAAGTCATGACGCGCCAATAAACAGCTGTTCAATTGTTTGGTTTCTCTTCATAATGCGTTAACAACTTGTAGTTTTGGAGCATAAACTATACAGTAGATCAGATCCGAGTAGTTGATATTTAACCCGAGACCATTAGGTTGAAATTAAAAACAGTTCCTGGGAGACAAATGTAAAGTCTGCATCTATAACTCTTCTTTTATCTGCCGTCCACTCTGAAATCTCACCTGTCAGCACCGCTGTGATGTTTATCTCCGTGACCTTCCTGCTCCTACCGGGTTGGGCGATGACGGACGCCGTTCTCGCACCTGACTTTTGTTCTGTTTCTTCACTTCTTCGTTGATCACAGTGTTGTTGTTTTAAAAAACTGTGAGAAAACCTCCGCGCTCTCTGTCGTCAGGTTTGTAAACATGGATAAAATTCTTGGTTTTCATCTTAAAGTGTTTATTCGAACATCATGTTACGTTGCAGGACTGAACCATGATTCTGATCCATGTTGACGTCAACTGGAACGATCCCTACACTTGACCTAAATTTACTTTCTAAGAGTTTGCATCAACACGTCTCGGATCATTCTTGACATTTCAAACCCTTGAAGGGGATCAGCCACTAAGTCACTCAGCTGATCGAGGTTTGTTAGCGAGTCCAGACGTGATTTAAGAGAAGTCCTTCACTTCCCGTCATGGAGGGCTCTCCGGCTGCATGTTAATGGTCTGACCTTACAAAAGGATCCGCTCATATATTCAGTCGGTTGCTCGACAACTCCTGATGTTTGTGCTCGCAACTCTGACCTTAAAACAAACGACTGACGTAGCAAAGATCCAACTGAAAACAGCTTTAAAGATTTAAATCTGTATAACTCTGCTCATTACTGCAACTCTTTTTTTCAGGAAACTGCACAAACCCGATTAAATTAATAAAGTTTTACTAAAGATTGATGTGTAGTTGGTCATCTGAGTGTCATGAATTTGTTTACATGGTTCTGATTAGTTGGAGGTCAGTAATGTGCTTTGTAGAGTTTACAAACCATCACCTGTGCCTTGCACTTGAACGCACCACAAAGGCAACGTAAATAAGACTCCATACCAGCAGGTGGCAGTAGTCAGTAAATATAATTCAAAAGGGTAAATAGGAAAAGCTTATATTAGCTAGGAGGATAGAAGGAGCTACTTTTAACTAAAGAAGGAAGAGGAACTCTGCTGCGAGGCTACAAAGCTAAGAGGTGCTAACTTAGTACAGGTGGGAAGCTAGTAAGGAAGAGCTACTGATAGATGGATAGATAGATAGATAGATAGATAGATAGATAGATAGATAGATAGATAGATAGATAGATAACTATTGATAGTTAGGAGCTAGAAAGCTAGGTAGAGTCACTGTCAGCTAGGGGGCTAGAAAGCTAGGAAGAGCTACTGTTAGCTAGGGGGCTAGAAAGCTAGGAAGAGCTACTGTTAGCTAGGGGGCTAGAAAGCTAGGTACAGCTACTGTTAGCTAGGGGGCTAGAAAGCTAGGAAGAGCTACTGTTAGCTAGGGGGCTAGGAAGCTAGGAAGAGCTACTGTTAGCTAGGAAGCTAAAAAGCTAGGAAGAGCTACTGTTAGCTAGAGGGCTAGGAAGCTAGGAAGAGCTACTGTTAGCTAGAGGGCTAGGAAGCTAGGAAGAGCTACTGTTAGCTAGGAGGCTAGGAAGCTAGGAAGAGCTACTGTTAGCTAGGGGGCTAGAAAGCTAGGAAGAGCTACTGTTAGCTAGGGGGCTAGCCAGCTAGGAAGAGCTACTGTTAGCTAGGGGGCTAGAGAGCTAGGTACAGCTACTGTTAGCTAGAGGGCTAGAAAGCTAGGTACAGCTGCTGAGACATCTTCAAGAAAGTCTACATGTCAAGTTGCTTCTGCTTCAGCTTTGGTTGTACCGTGACCTGGATGACTGAGAATCTTCACAATGTGAGTTGTATTTAAAGCCTTCTAGTTACTGTATGTTGTTAGCTTGTTGCTAGTTTTGTAGTTTTTCCAAAGAAACACAACAAAACAAATTGAGCAAAACCTCTGAGCTGGTCAAATAAATCAACACTAGACTAAAGAGGCTGACCCTAAAAACGACTTAAAGAGTTCAAATGAACTAATTTCTGGTCTCTAAAGCTGAATTGTCCACTTGTTTCAGCCGTAGCGGGATTGTTTTCACAGAACTCTGTTTAAATTATTCCACTGCTTCATCATGGGACGGTGAACCGGTGGAACCACAAACAAACGCAGCCTTTTCCCTCCAGTATCAGCACCTTCGTACGTCTCCAGCGTGTTCACCGGCCTCGTTTTCTCTCTGTCTTTGTGCCGGTACTTTATCTTTCTGTTCTTTGCCTCCTCTGATCCTGACGCTGGTTTTGACCTCGTCTGTTGTTTTTTTGTTTTTTTATTGGATTTTGCCTCAGCTGCTTCTTTTTGTACTTTCTTTGCCTTTGTAGATTTTTTAGATAACCTTGTTATTTCCTAAGCACAGACTCTTAATTTATTTACATCTTTCTTTTCTTTTTTTGTCTTTTTTTTTATAATCTGAAGCAAGAATTTAACCTGAAACAAATATAAGAGGCTTTTATTTTTATTTTACTGCTGTGAAATCAGGCATTTGGTGAACCTGTTTAGACGCAGAAAGAGAAACCGCTGGGATGATTAATAGTTGTTTATGCGGGAGAAGTGGAAAAGAAATGAAAGTGGGAGGAAAACTGATGAGATGAATGAATAGAAAAAGAGACGAGATGATGAGATGTGCGCTTCCTCTTCCCCGTTTTCAATTTTCCTCTCAAGACACATGAATAAATGAATTTCCGCATGAGTCTTTCAATCCATCGTGTGATTTCACTTCACCTTGAGTCTCATATCACCTGAGTTGCCTCACCGCCCGACTTTCTGCCCCTCGATGTTTTCAATCTTCCTCTCCGTTCCATCTTCATCCCTCCTGCCCTCTCACCTCTAAAACACCTCCTCTCCTACTTTAATAATGACTAAACATGATGGTAGAAAATATAGAAGAAGAAGGAGGAGGAGGAGGAGGAGGACAAGAATGGGGAGGACAAAGCACAAGAAAGAGATAAAGGAGTAGGCTAAGAACATGGAGTGGAAGAAGCAGAAGAAAAACAAGGTGGAGGACGAGGAGGACATAGAATGAGGAGAAGAAGAAGGAAGATACAGAGAACACAGAAGAAGACCAGACGAAGGATGAGGACAAGAAAAAGAAAAAGATGGGTGAGGACAAAGAAGACAAAAGTAGTAGGCTAAGAACATGGAGGAGGAGGAGGAGGAGGACGACGACGACGACGACAAGGAGGAGAAGACAAAAGAGGAGGCCGAAAACAGAAGAAGAAGAAGGACAAGAAGGAGAAGAAGAAGAAAGATACGGAGAACATAGAAGAAGACGACTAGACGAAGGATGAGGACAAGAAAAAGAAAGTGTGAGAACGAGGAGGAGGGGAAGAGGAGGAGGAAGAAGAAGAAAGAGGAGGACAAGAAGAAGAAAAATATGGGTGAGGACAAACGGAAGACAAAAGAGTAGGCTAAGAACAAAAGGGGGGGACAAGAAAGAGAAGAAGGAGCAGGAGGAGGATGAGGAGGACATAAAATGAGGAGAACACAAAAGAAGAAAAAGAAGACTACAAGGAGAAATGAGGACAAGGATGAGGAGAAGAAGAAGGAGGAGGAGAAGGACATAGGTAGATGAGAAGAAGGAAAAAGAAGGAGGCCCAAAAACAATATAGAAGATGAGGATGACAAAGAGTGAGGAGAAGAAGAAGGAGGACAAGAAGAAGAAGATGGGTGAGGACAAAGAGTAGGACAGACAAAAAGAAGAAGACAAAGGAATAGGCTAAGAACATGGAAGAACAAAGATGAGGACGAGATGGACAAGAATGAGAAGAAGTAGGATGAGGAGGAGGAAGAGGAGGAGGATGAAACAAACCCAGAGAAGAAGGACGAAGAAGAGGACAAGAAAGAGAAGACGCAGGATGAGGACGAGTGGTTAGAGGAGCTGGTGTTGGTGCATAAGGTCACTGGTTTGAGTCTCGTCTTTGTCCACAGCTTGAAAAACAGCTTGTTTTGCTTCCTGCATGACACGTAGGACACGTTGGACAATGGTGACCAAGTAGCACTTTGTATCACGTAAACGATTTTAAATTCAGCACCACTAGGAATAAGCCAGAGGTCGTCTTTGAATCAAGGCGTCGTCGTATCGACTGAACACTGAGACGCTGAGCTCTGATTTAAGAGACTAAATCACCTGTGATCTGAAACGTCTCGTCTGTCTGACAGCTGTCTGGTTTCTACACGCCATCCATCCCTTCTTACCTACACCTTCTGTAGTGTGAGGCCGGTTGCCGAGGTTACAGGAAGATCTGACAGGAGTCCTGGCGGCTCAGACGAGGTGTCGCCGGGGGCAACACCGCCGGCCATCCACCCGTCTCACCTAGAAGGGGAGGAAAGGGGGGGAAGAAGGACTGAGAGGAGGCTTGTATGAGACTTTGATGTCACTGCTTCTTGATCGTAAAGAGGCTATTAGCTTATTAGCTGGAAGGCTAGGAAGCTAAGAAGAGCGATTGGCTGGAAGGCTAGGAAGAACTACTATTGGCTAGGACGCTAGTAAGCGAGGAACAGCTACTTTTAGCTTATTAGCTGGAAGGCTAGGAAGAACTACAATTAAATAGGAGGCTAGGAACTAGGAGGAGCTACTATTAGTTTATTAGTTGGGAGATTTGGTAGATAAGAAGAGCTACTATTAGCCGGGAGGCTAGGAAGCTAGGAGGAGCAACGTACATACCTGGTCAGGTGTTTGTTGGTAATCAATCTTGACGTGTACCTCACGGTGTCCAATAAAAGTGTTGCTTTGATTTAATTTTGTTTGTTTTCTTCTTCTCTTCCTACTCATCTCCCTTCTTCCTCTTCTCCTCCTTTCTCTCATTTAGTCTTCCTTCTTTCTTCTTTGCTCCTCCTTTGTATTCTCCACTTCCAGCTTCCCTCTTTCTTCCTCGTCTTTTCATGTGAACAAATTCTGATCAGATCATTTTATTCAGTCATTCAATGAACGTTTATTTATTCGTTTTCTTTATTTTGAAGCAGTGACATAAAAGGAGTCCGGAGGCGTCTCACAGTGAACGTTCTTTTATTAAGACATGTTTTGTCTTTTGTCTCATCGTCAACATTACAGACATTCAGAGGAAACATTCTCCACGGCGATGTGCAAAACAGCGTAAGAAAAGGAAAACGGGTACATTCTCATTTTTACTGTTGGCTGCCACGGCGACTTCCAGCCAAAGACACATTTATTATATTATTTTTATTTTTTTCCAACACACACAAACAACAACAAGCTTAGTTCATTGCATTGATTTTTATCACTAAAGATAAAATAAATAAGTCTTTCGATGTACACAGGTAAAAGGCTGATATTAATATTTTTAAATCCTCAGTGGGCCAATTATATTTGCTGCTATCCTTCACCTGAAGTTCACTAAACAGTGGTAGCTCCTAAAAATTTAAATCCATACCTATGTGCAGCGGGAGGTCAGTTTTTTTACTGCATCGGCTCATTCTCTTCTTCATAACTTTTACAAACCTCAGAATGTACATATCCTAACAGCTAAATGCAATGTAATACTTATTTGCTTTTTTTGCCAAAGAGTAAGAAAAGACACAAATCCGGAGTCCGTGTGGCAAACATGAGGCTGTCGCTAGTTAGCGTAACCTAGCTTAGCACTGTAAACGAGGGAAACAGTTTCTCCACTGTTCCTGGTACCTTTAAATGGCTTTGTGTTGATCTTGTTCACAAGAAAACGACAATATGAACAGTCAATGATGTGTTTGTGGACGTTTTTCAGAAATGGTGGCAGTGGATGGTCGGTTAATGGATTCTTATTTGGGCATGTATATATTTTTTGAACAAGTCTGATGGAAATCCTCCTTTTTGTCGTTAGCTAGCTAATAGTTAGCTTTCTTTGAAATGCCAACACTTGGCTAGCAGCTGTGCTCTCATAACTTGTTGCTTTTAAACGAATTCTGGTACAAAAAATGGAAAAAAATAAAACCAAGGAATAAGATTAAAAAAAAAAAAGCTTTCCTTGTAGTTGGTTCTTTTATCTTCGGATTTAGCCAAACTAGGAGTTTCCTTCAGATTTTAGCCTTTGTTTTAGTCAAAGCTAATTACAGCGGCAATAAATGTAGAGATAGTTATTTAGACATTATTTAGCTCATCTTTTAAAGAAGCGATTTTACTTTAAATTGATTGAAATCTTAAGCTAATTTCTACTTAGATTAATTTAGCATAAAGACTGTAAAAACAAGGAGACCAACAGTTTGGCTATGTCCAGTTGATACTCTTACGTCCTATAACACCGCTAGCTTAAGGAGGTTAGCTGGAGGAAAGACGTAACTGTTGGATTTGTTGTTTTCAAGTAACACTTATAGTTCTGTACACATTCAGATAAAAAAAAAATCTTAACTTTTCTTCCACTGTTGTTAACAACGAGCCTACGCAAGCTGCTAGCTAGGGCTGTTGCCTCCAGCTAAGCTCTGCCCTCAAAGAATAACAAGGTCTTCTCCCACGTCACCAAGTTTACTAATAAAACAAAGGGGTCTTTAGAAAGAGTTAGCTTAGCATGAAGACTGTTGAAACAAGGAGGGAACAGTTTGGGTAGGCCGAATAGACCCTATTACACTGTACACCCCGACTACTTTAAGGAGGTTAGCTGGAGGCAAAACAACCCAAGAACTGGAGGCAAGATGGTGCTGTTGTTAACTTTTACAAGTAACAGTCCTAAAATAAAGGCTCATGCAAACTGCTAGCCGGGGTTGGCCAATGTAGGGGATTGCCTCCAGCTAAGCCCCGCCCACAAAGAGGTATATAGAAACCAACAACATCTAAATCTGCCACACAAACCAGTGTCTTCATTGGCCTGTAAATACGTCTTTTAATGGATTTGAGCAATAGATCATTTTACTGGTGACATTTTGGCACAAACTAAAATCATCAGAAACCTGTTTCCAATTCAAGGGTCCATACCGGGCCTTTAAACTGAGGAAGAACTGGTTTTCGGAAACAAACAAACACCGTGAGCTCATTAAAATGGGTCTGAAGCGCAGGCAGATTATCACAGCAGCAACACTCCGCTTGTCCATACATATACAACATTCATCTTCCACTTTCCTGGAGTGTGAAACACAGTGATGTGGTCAGAATACTGTTCAGAACAACGGCAACTTAATTAATCATTTTCATTTTTTCTTTTTTTTTTCCCCTCATGTTTAATATTTGTAAAGTAAATGCATCGCTGCTGAGTGGGCGTGATGTGAGAATTAAGCACGGTGGTTGAACACTGGTGGATTTTCTTTGTTGTTGTTTTTTGTGTGTGTTGGGGGACTCAAGCTGTTTCAATGCATGAGGAATGAACATGGACACAGTATTGCTTCTGAATGGCATGTTTTCATCTTTTGTTATTTTCTCCCCAAACGTGGACACGTCTGGTCCATGAGCATTGAGGACGTCGTCTCGTGAGCGGATCAGCGCAGGATGTGGCAGAGGTTGGAGAATCCTTCCCTCCTGAGCTGAGCCGACGAGGTGAGACGAGGTGTCACGAATACGCTGCTTCTCCCAGAGAAGAAGAAGAAATCCAGATGTTGGAGGCGTCTCTGTTTTTTCAAGTCACAGTCGTGAGTTGTTGGCACTAAAAAGTCAAGTCCTGAGTCGTGAATTCTGATTTTTAATGGAGATCTTTGTTTAAAATAAGAAGAGACAGAGATTATAGGTTGATATTAGAGACTCATGGTTTTGTATTTTTGGTCCTAAAACGAAGAAAATAAACCCTTGGAGCTGTAGATGCAGAATGGGTGAGACAATTAATTACAATTCAGGAGGTCCAATTACTTCCCAGGACTTCATTAGACAAGAGGCAAACAGCATTCACATTAAAAGGGCATCTATGCTTGTACCTTAAGCATTGCACAAGGTTTGAATCTAACCCTGGACATAGTGAGGTGTGGCGTCAAAGACTGGAGACATTACCAGAGACTTATTTTCCAATTGGAGTCACAACCTTTCATGCAAGGCGTTCAAGGTGTTTCCCTTCCTAATCAAAAAGCGTAATGATATTTTAGCTTTCTGATCTTTAAGATTATTTCACAAATGTCATAGTTTTCTGTAGATTTTGAATTTGCCACCAGTCGTGACACGTTCTTGTCAAATAGCCGTAAACACATCTCCAGTTTGTAACTAGCCATGTGCTAATAGCCGTCTGCTTTGGGCGGCTACTAGCATATGCATGCTTTGCCCGAGCCTTTGGAGTTTTTGATTGACGTAGCAACGTGGGACACTTGGTGACGCCATGTTTTCCATTTGAGCCAAGTTTTCATAAATCAGGTACTGTCGTCAGTAATCAATCTGCTGACTTTTGAATGGTGAACAACTGGAGATGGTGATAGTTTGGAGCCTGCTACGAAGAGTTTTGACTTGGGTTTTTTTATGTCTATGGTGTCTATGGTGTCCCCTGCAAACCTTTGAATCCAGTTTGAGTGCTCTGAGTTTAGACTGAACTTGACACAACAAGTCAAACGATTGCAGTTTTTTCATCTATAGTTGTAGCCGAAAGAGTTTCTGGCTAACAGCACCACAGGGATGTTGAGTTTTCCTTATAGTTCCCACAACTATGACTACTGACTATGGCTAGAGGAGATTACTGAGTTTGTGTAAAGGATACTTGTGAAAAATGTTTAAAATGTGAGTTTCTTCCTTTCACACTGGAGGCAAAGGTGTTAAATTTTTGTAAAGTCAAATGGTCATAGTCATACGTCATTAGTTAGACCCTCCCATGCGTCGGGACATGCTTGGGGACCAGTGAGAGTTTCCCTCAAAAGATTATCAACATTAAAATATCCAAATACTTTTTTTTTTTTTGCAAATAAATATAATTTACAGACAACAATGATGTCAGTTTTATCACCTTCACGTCCAAAAGCACCAGTTCTGTCACCTTTGTCTTCTGTGAACAAACAGAAACAAAATTCACTGTAGTTCACAAAGGACGTCGTCCATGAAGATCGTGATCACAACGTTTGGTTCGACCGACATCAAATTATGAAAACTGGTTAAAAACGGTAACAACAGATTTTTCTCTTTTGGACAGTAGTTCATGACTTCATTACCGAATAAAGTCACGACGAATCACATTACTAAGATAAGAGCTTCTCCCAAAGTCTAGTCTCTTCCTCTCTGTTGTAAGTCTCTCAGATTCCCTGAAGGCATCACTGATAATTCTCAGTGTGGCATCATTTGTTTCACTCCGCCTGTAACCTCCACCTCTCCTCCTCCTCCATCTAAGTTCTTTTTCTCTCTCTTACACTAAGTGTTTTTGTTCCTTCCTCCCATTCATACCGTTATTTGTTTCCTTTCTCTTTCATCAATCCTGTTTTCTTCTTCTTCTTTGTCAAGGTCAAGTTCTTTTTCCTGCGCTCATGGCTTTAATAGCTTTCCTTCTCGTTAGCGATAAAAATAACCCCGGTCCTCTGCCTCTGGCTTAACTGTCTGGACTCAGCAGTGGAACTTGAAGATGATCAGGACGATCCTCTTGTACTCCTTCCTGAAGTTGTGGTTCAGGACGCCGTAGACGACGGCGTTGAGGCAGCTGTTGAAGTACGCCATGAAGTAGCTGGCCGTGAACAGCCACTCCGGTATGGCAAGGCTCAGCCTGTTGTCCAACGCCACCGCCAAGCCAATCAGGTTGAGCGGCGCCCAGCAGACGGCGAAGAGCACGAACACCACGAACATGGTGAGGAAGTTGCGGAGGTCGTGCGGCTTGATTTTGGGCCGCGAGTCCGGCTTGACCCTCCGCCTCACCTGGATGACCAGGATCCAGATGCGCAGGTAGCAGTAAGTGACGATGCCGATCGGCAGGATGAAGTGCACCACCACCACCGTGATGGTGTACAGCGAGCTGACCGACTGGGCGAAGGTGCAGGAGTAAACCCGCGGGTCGTACTGCAGCGACTCCACAAACCAGTTGGGCACGATGGCGAGGATGGTGAGCGCCCAGACGAGCACCACGTAGCACATGGTGTTGCTGTTGGAGAAGAGTTTGTCGTACTTGAGGCTGTGGCAGATGTAGCAGTAGCGGTTGATGGCGATGCCGGTGATGTTGAAGATGGAGCCGATGACGCTGAGGCCCATGAGGAAGCCGCTGATCTGGCAGTGGATGTAGCCGGCGATCCAGCCGTCGTGGAAGATGGCGGTCAGGACCAGCGGGTAGGGATAGATGGCGACCACCAAGTCAGCGAGGGCCAGACTCACCACGAAGGCATTACCTGGAGATCAAGAGGAGGAAGACGAGCTGTGAGTGCAACAAAAACACAACTACACATAAATCATCTCCTCCCAGATTATCCAGTTTAGGGATGGAATGGTTTTCTCCATTTTATGTGATTGTAAGTTGAGTTTTAAAGCATTTTAAAGACGTCAAGTTGGACGAGCATCGACGGATTATGAGTACGAAAATGTATTGTTACCTGCAACCCTCATGTAAATAAAACCCGTTCGTATTTCATGGTTTATTTAGACGCAGGGATCGCGGGATTTGAGGCCAACAAATGTATAAACAACACAACAACAAGTTGTTTCCTGATCAGAACAAAAAGCAGAACAACGGGAACACGGGTGTTGCAGCAAAACAAAAATAACAAGTCTCCAAGTAAACAGATGAAAAGCTCACAGCCGAACTCGCAGTCGGATCCCATTTCCCTCAAAACTTTAACAGCATCTGGATCATTTCCAAATCTCATCACCGCCGCTTTAGTGGCTCCACCGTCATTACGGGCTAATGAATACAACTGTCCAGTCCGCTCTCTAACTACTTTAGACAGCGCACCTCGTCCAAGAACCTTCATAATGGAGCATCGCTGTTCCCCAGGAGAGCCGTAAAAACAGTTGCGGCTGGATTCGATTTTATTTCACTACTTCGCCTCGGACAAATACTGTATTCCCTGGCCCTGCTGATGAGCTCTAAAGGTCTTTCTCTCTCCTTAATGCACGGGGGAGTCAAGTTTGAGGGCCTGATTTAGAACTTTAACATTTACCTGCCGCCCCGAACGAGACGTGCTGCATTTCAATTATATTTTCCCGCCGTTAGAGCCGCTGTGGAGAGCTGCCTTCGTGAAGCTGTCATTAGTATTGCAGGAATGTCCTCTGTCGCAGAAATGCAGTATTTACCCTCTGATTTAATGGAGGCAGCTTCTTTAGAGCAAAGTCTTAATTTTTGCGCAAAAGGCCCCGATTTAGCAAGAAACATAGTGACGGCTGACGTCTATCGCCGCTCTACAAATATCATGTGACAATGCATCTTAAGCTTTTTGTGTGTGTCAATTTGAAATTACTCTTTATGCCAGCAGGTGGCAGTAGTTGGTATATGTCATTCAGAGGGGGAGAGATTAGCTGGGAATCTAGGAAGAGCTACTGTTAGCTCAGAAGCTAGGAAGTGCTAATTTTAACTGGGAAGCTAGGAAATGCAGCAATTAGCTGGGAAGCTAGAAGGGACTACTATAAGCTGGGTAGCTAGGAAGACCTACTGTTAGCTAGGAAGCTAGGAAGTGCAACTGTTAGCTGAGAGGCTAGTAAAGGCTACTATTAGCTGTGGAAGCCAGGAAGTACTACTGTTATCTGCGAAGGTAAAAAATGATGCTACTATTAGCTGGGTAGCTAAAAAGAGCTACTGTTAGCGCAAAAGCTAGGCAGCGCTACTGTTAGCTGGGAGGCTATACAGGGCTACCATTAGCCGGGTAGCTAGGAAGACCTACTGTTGGCTCAGAAGCTAGGAAGTGCTACTGTTAGCTGAGAGGCTAGGAAACGCTACAATTAGCTGTGGAAGCCAGGAAGTACTACTGTACTACTATTAGCAGGGTAGCTAGGAAGAATTCTTTGTATATGAATAAACAGCGCCATCGTCTGGTCAGTAGAATAGCAGCTGCTGCCTCTTGTGGATCTCTGCTGCTGTTTCATAACCAGGAACAGAATCTGAAGGACAGAAAAAGGCTCTTATCATTTATTCATGTGATCATTTCTACTAGTGGATGAATGAATAAGTTCTCCTCCTCTTCCTCAGATCAGCCCTGGTGAGTAGGTGGTCTTTAACGTGACCCAGGACTCATAGTGTGTCCACACTAACAAAGGAAGGAGGTCACATGTGTCCCAGACCACCTCTACAAGACCAGATTACTTGAATGCGTCCTCAACACGTCCTGGAAGTGTTCATACCTGGACATTTTGGAAAGTCTGTTTTTATGTAGATCGTATGAATTAATAAAAGTCTGCAGCTCATTTAATTCCACGTCAGGAAAGTTTTCCAGTGTAGACGGACACCAGTAAGACTTTCTATGATTTGGTTTTGTGATGTAAGTGTAGCATAAGTGTTAAGAGTTAAATAACATTTGTCGGCATCAAAATTTAACCTCTTGAAATAAAATCACTCTGAAGCCTTCCTGTTTCTGTGCCACTCCTGGTGTAATGGATATGTTCTAGTTGAAAGCTTTTTATCAGAGTGCACGCTGAGGCGGTGTGGTCGTTAACCGTGGCAGCCTTAATAACACCTTGTTCTACCTGCGTTCAGCATTCATCACCCCGCGACTCCATCTTCATTATGAAGGAGCTCCGTTGTTGATATTCTGGACGGCGGCCTCGTTGCCTGCTGGAGGATAGTTAGAGAAGAGCTGAGGCTCCCAGCTCAGAGGCAAGAGACTTGTTAACCGCCAGTCGATACGTGTTAGACCTCGGTTCTACTGTCTTTATTACAGTGTTTGCCCTTTTCTGCTGTTCCCCTTCCTGTTGTGTCAGCTGCAGACGTACTGTGTGTTAACGACTGATAATTTAAAAATGCCACCGGGGTTAAAGGTTCAATTCCCTGTGGAAACCTCATAAGAGGCGTTCATGTTGTAAACGTATAGATTAATGGTTGTGGGAGCGTCTGAAAGCAGGTGGTTTTAGCTGGTTCTCAACAATATCTCAAGAATAAATCATATTAAAATCTCATTTATTTGCAGCAAAGTTTGAAAAATTTGATTTATTATTAGGGATGATGCCATTCTTTCAGTAGCTTCCCAAAGTTCATGACCGTAGGTGGAAATTGGAAAAGTGAAGGCTCAGCCTCACAGGTCAGCTTCCTCTGCTTGACCGTAGCGGATCGATAAAGAGGCTGCAGACGAATCCAAAGTGTGGCTGGACTCAACCTCGGTGAATGGTTGAGGAGCTCAGACAACCAAAGGGAGGTCGGAGTAAGGGACATGTCCACACGGAGACACTTTTTAGTGTAAGCACAGATGTTTTGCATCGTTTTGGCCGATCGTCCACATGAATCCTGTAAACACATTGCCCTAAAACACACTTTTCTGAAAAAAATCGCAAACACAGCTCTTGCGGTTTAGTGTGGACGGCGAAAAAAATGGGTAAGTGCATTTCGATGATGTCATGGCCACACCCCTGGAGCAGCCTTCCACCTCTTATATCCCACGAGACGTCTCCTAACAACATCACCAACAATGGTGGACTACATGCTCGTGTTCCTGCTGGAGAAGATATTGAGCCTATTATGGTTACTAGGGCTAAATATCATTTCTCCTTGAGTTTGGTTTCTTCTAAAGCCGATTTGTAAACAGTGCTCAAGCTTTATGCGCATGCTCCACCTCTTCCTCTCCGTTTTTGGTGAATTGGTGAATCTGAAACTGAAACAGCGCCACCTACAGGCCTGGAGTATGAAGTAGCATTTTGAGTCGTGTTGAGACGGATCCATGTGAACGCAGATATTCTTGAAACGATGCCAGGGAAAATGGAGGAGGGGGAAAAGATCGTTTTGGTACGTGTGGACGAGGCCTAAAGCTTTGAGCGAAACTTTTCTGTCTCTACCAGGTTGGCCTTAGGCAGTTAGGTCCCTCCATATGAGCTTGAGGTTCTGCTCAAAGTTTCTTCCTTCAGGCTGCTCTAGGGCTTTCAGGCCGGGTTTTGTAAAGCCTCACGGGACAATTTGTATTGTTATTGACGCTATATAAATTAAATTTAATTGCATCCAATTAAATCAATGTTAGCTCACTAGCTGAAGCTTTAACTGCACTTATATTTGTGTTTATTTAACCTTCATTCTGGGATATTAGATGGTAAATATCTGCAGCAAAGTCTGCAAAAAAAAACCTAATCATACTGTACCAATCATTTTAATTTTTAAGTTGGATCTATAGATCACATCTATATTAAGATATATGACCAAGTAGTAAAGTACAAGAAATCACTATGATCTGTTTACTAGCTGAAGGGTCCAGATAAGAAAATGTACCAAGATGAACTATGGGAAGTTTTTAACAATGAACTAATAAAGGTTAAAATATCCAGATGTTTTGATGTAGCTTTAGTTTTAGTGGACGCCAGGCTTCTTAAAGTGAACACTTCCGGTATGAGGTTTTGAATCCAATGTTGGCAAAAGAAGACAGAAAGAGAGAACGGTAAATAAATTATTGACTATTAATACTAAGAATTGTTTTATTTTGTAGTTGCGGGAGGGGTTATGTTGCATTATGGGAAGTGTAGGGTTTCTCATGCTCTTTTAGAGAAGCTCGCATCCTCCCCTCAGAGAGCTCCCTCATGATGAATGAAACCCAACCAGCGACATTAATCAGGCCCTTCATTAAGACAAACGACGACTTAATTAGCAGAGATTTTCATCAGCGAGGTGTGATCTTTGCCCCCAGAACGTAACGTTACAGTAGTTTCAAAGACATTGAAATGCAGATTTATGCAGCGAGCTGTTCCAGTATCTAAACAGATCATCTGTTTCGCAGAAGGAGCAGCTCCATGAACTGTTTTCCTGCGGTTTCTGCATTGAAGGTTGAGGCAGGCCGTGCAGCATGAAGGAGCATCCAGGTAACAACGGAGAGAGAGAGCGAGAAAGAGATGTGTGAGTCTCGACTTCCTTCCTTCTGTGTTTTGTTTGCTTCTCTCGGCTCGCCAAGGACGAGCTGCCACCGGTGTCTCTGATCCTGACGGCAACTCCAGACTGTTGCCGGCTCTGAGTTGAGGTGCAGCATCAAGCGCCGCTGACAGGTTTCAGCTCGTAGGTAAAAATACACTTTTCCTGTTTTCATGTTTGGATCTGGGACACCGGAAAACGAAGCAGGAGGGTCGGTGGTTGTGGAGATAATATCGGCAGATAACCTCGGTTTGAGGTCTGTGGTCAAAAGAGCCAATCAGAGCTCTTGTTTTTTGCAAACTGTTGATTGACACCTCCTCTACACTTTCATATTTAAACTTCTGAAGCCGTCTGTGAAGATTCTCAGCCATCATCCACCGCCTTCGATAGAGCAGTGAGCACCTGGGTCTTATTGTGCGTTCACACCACCAGAGGAACGAGGTCAAACAAGTCCCAGTCCACCTCCAGACAGAGATCCGATCTCTCAAATGCATCCTGGGTTTGTTCACACCTGCGCTTTCAGCTGTGATCGGGTTCCCCAGGGCGGATGTTAACGTGAGGTCTGAACGCTTCTTACGGTCACCTCCAGAAGTTCATGACCATAGGTGAAGGCTGGAACGTAGATGACTTACAGAAACCCAGGTCTAATCACTCTCAAACCAAACATATTTGGTCCTCTGGCAGCCTCACCTGTTCACCTTTGTTCACTTTATTCTACCTTCATCTCCTTCATTTGCACGAAATTGCTCGGCGTCACTGCAGCATCGAGCATTTGCAACCTTTTTCTCTGCAGTTATTCCGCTTTCCTGTCACGTCAGCCGCGTAAACACACTTCATGTCAACTTGCCGTTGTGAGAAGCTCAGATTTGTCTGAAAGCTCTGATAAACGTGACTTAACTCCAGCGGCCGCGAGGAACACACTGCAAAGGACAATTTAAATAATGTAAATGTCGTTTATTATTTAAATTGCCTCCTGCAGGGAAAGCCACGAGTTGAAGTACGTCTGTCTAATAAAGTTGTTCTATTTACTACAAGTGCTGCTCGAGCCTTGACCTTCCCAGAATGTCTTTTCCTCATTCACTCACCTTTGTAGCAGGTAAGATCGCGAAAGTCGTATTTCTAAATGTGTGCATCAGTTCAGGGCAGTTTCAGAGAACTTAAAGAACATGCAACTAGAACTTTAAGCTACCTGCCCTGCAGCTCTTCCACTGGGAGTCCCAGTGCAATCTTATTTCTTGTTGCCGTTTAATGATTGGCTCGTGAGCACGTCAATCAAACCGCTGCTTCCTCAGACACATACTCAAGACTGGAACGCTTCCCGACAGGTTATTTACAGGCCTTTACATCTGCAGATGGTTAGTGTTTTAGAGTTCACACCGAACAGATCGAGTTAGAAAACAAATTTATTTCCAGAGTCCTGATCTCAGGCTGCAGACTTTAAATCTGAGCAGGTTTGTTGTTGCATCTCTAACGCCTCCAGCAGCAGCAACTCTGAAAGCAGCCGGTGACAAACTCTCTGAGTGCTAAAAGGAAATTAGACAAAATAAATCACAGTATTTTGGCAGCTCACCTCGAGCAGGTGTATGGCGATGGCGGCGGCGGCAGTAGTAGAGCAAGATGCGGCAGGTTGTCTAAGCTCAACCCTCGTCAGACGTGGAAGCAAAGCGAGGCCGTAACAGAGGAACAGCCTTCCACCACAGCACTCATTAGCTGGCTTGTTAATTTTCCCACCAGCTGTTGTTGATATCATAATATCTCTGCTCGTTGCGGTTCAGGGAGCTTTACTATTATGCCTCATTATTCTGATTTAGTCGCGGCTATAACATACACTGCATGTTATTATAATGCATTTAGGGTTCAGTTGTCCATTGTAGGGGACTGTGTTTAAACTGGTTGCAATTCCTTCACATTTGAATATTATCAGTTTAGAGCTGACGGTTTACTTTAAGTTTCTAAAAAAATAACAAAAAGTGTGATGTTTTTATGACCAGTCCATCCACCCAGGCCTCCCTCCGATAGATGTCTCTGCACTTCCTCTTTTTATACCGGTTATAATAAATAACAAAATAAAAACAGGTCCACAGAGAGTTAAGTAAATCAATATGTGGTGGGGCGCATCAAGCTCATGGTCGGTTGCGAACAAACCGGCGCATTAGAACACAAACAGGAAGTTCAAACGATGGAATTCTTTCCACAACATCTGTCTGAATAAACTATAGACTGGCTTCTTACAACGGTTAGCTCTTCCTAGCTTCCTATCCTCCAAGCTAATAGTAGCTCTTCCTAGCTTCCTAGCCTCCCAGCTAACAATGGTTCTTCCTAGCGTCCTATCCTCCAAGCTAATAGTAGTTCTTCCTAGCTTCCTAGCCTTCCAGCTAATAGCAGTTATTCGTAGCCTACTAGCCTTGCAGCTAACAGTAGTTTTTCCTAGCTTCCTAGCATCCAAGCTAATGGTAGTTCTTCCTAGCCTCCCAACTAATAGGAGCTCTCTTTAGTAGCTAGCTTCCTAGTTGCTAATAGTAGCATCCTAGCATTTTTCCCTACGTCCTAGCCTCCCAGCTCATAGCAGTTCTTCCTAGCTTCCTAGATAATGGAGCTCTTCCTAGCCGCTCAGTTAATAGTAGCCCCTCCTAGCCTTCTAGCTAATGTATCTGTAATGTATTTGACTGAAATCAGCCTCACTGTTTACTGCCAGAGCTGCATTAAGTCCTCGTTAATTCCAGCCCATCATTTCCTAAAGAGAAGTCCGTGTCAGCCCTTTATGACACAGGATTGTCCATTTCTGCTTCTGCTGCAGCGAGCGCACACACGGTTTTCTAAAGGCGCAGTATCTGAACATCCAAAGGGCAGTTTCCATAAATATTTCTTTGGCCTGCCGGCCAGCTGTGACCTTCGTGGAGCAGCGCTGTCACTCGGTGCTGTAAAGGTTTAACGATGGCTCGGCTTTACTCTCCAATCTTCATCATGCCTAGAAATCTATAATGAACCAGCAGGATTCGCTACATAGGATGAAATAAAAAGAGAGGAAAGTAGTGAAGCTTTCTCCCCCGAGACCTGTAATTTATAAAATCAATTCATGATTATGTAATTGAAATGGTGCAGCCTGTAAAGTGTAAAGCACAGTATTTATTGGTAAGCAAGCTAATCACTATCTTCTAAAATGACGTTTATAAGGCTTAAGCTCATCCTGCGACTGAAGACAGCAACTGGAGTCAACTTAAATCAACAACAACAACAAAAAAAAAAAAATCAATCGCTCATTATGTGTGAATGATGATGATATCAGATTATAATTACTGACGCGTTCGGTTAAATCAATTAACAAGGAGCAGCAAATTAACCAACGCAAAAGTTTAGGAGTAACTCCATTTTCCAGTTTACTGGGCAAGTAAAGATCTTTGATTTGATTGTGTAGAATGTCTCCGTTCAAACTGCTCCGACAATCCTCCACCCACAGTAATTATTTGCTTGTAGCCCGAACAAGTAGATTAAATTAGCAATTAGATTATCCTGAGTGATCTGGGAGCACTGAACGCAGCACTTCATGAGATCTCACAAGTTAATGGATATAAATAAAACACTGCACTCTGCACTCCAGTCCAGCAGGTGGCAGTAGTGCACCTGTAGCTCGTCCATGAAACCAAACTGTAACGTAAAAGTTTGCAGTGAGAACGAAGCAAACAAAAGGATAAGAAACATTGGAACAAGTTTTAACATCTACCGACAGTAGCATGCTAGCTAACGTTAGCCTAGAGGGATAGACTTAAAACCTAAATAGTGAACATGTTTGATTTTAATCTTGGTGACGACCCGATGAGTCTGTGAGGTTCATTTGGTTTAAAACTGGATCTGTTAACGTCTCACATTACCAGATAATCTGGGCCGGAGCAAGAGAAATTGAGCCGATTTCTTCTTCTGACAGTCGTGAGGTTCAGGTGATAAATCAAATTGACAAGTTGTTACCACCCGTGACCCACCACAGGTGCCCCCAAATCAACCAGGATTGAAAAGGTTTAAGTTTTAACGCGTTTTAGATTTGAAAAGAGTCCTGAAATGAAGAAACAATGAATGGATTTGCTTCAAAACCACCAAACAACTCATTGCCACCTTCTTCACAGAGCTCACTCGTTTCCACAACATGCAGACGGGAGCTTTGGGGCTCGTCTAGATCCCTCAGAGTGAGGCGTCGGAGGGAAAATGAAGGTCAAAGAAGAATCACAAGCTTGTTTTAAAACAAGCACATCCCCTCGGTTGGTGGCATTTCGGGCGCAGTATTCCTTCCCACTGCTTTCCAGCTGTTGCAACCGTTTGGTTCAAGCCTCGGCATCGAAAGCCATCTGCTGAGATTTACTCCTCGCGAAGCCTCTCATCATCCCAACACTTAAAACTGATCAAACTCCATCTGTGGCGGATGATAACTTTTTATCACAGGACATTAAGGATATTTGGGTTGTTGGAAGTGTTATCCCGTTGATTTAGAGCAGATTAACGGCGTTTTGTGAGATTATTAGTTGTGTGTGGATGCTACAAGAAGGCAGGCTTAAGTCCTGGACCACAACTTGTATTGTGGAGAAATGTTTTGTGTTGATTTTGATTTGGATAGTGCAGAGACGGGAGAACACACATGTGCAAAAAGCATGTAAGGCAATACAAACACACAAAGCGTTTTGTGATGTTTCTACAATATTTTCCGTCTAGTTTCTCATCTTTCATGTGTGTTTCATGTCGTTGCTCTCAGATCCAGTTAGTCCACAACCACGTAAAGCCACGCCCCAAACGATCTGATTGGAGAGAATGGAGAGACTCCAGACCGACTTTATTTGATGATGCATATAAATGGTAAACTCTGACCTCCTAATGACCGAGTAAACACTTGATCTGCTGGAATCTCGTATCTAAAACGAGGTGAGAACTAGTTTGAGGTTTGTTGGAGACGTTTGATCAAAGTGGCTTCAAACGTCTTCCAGGACAAACAGAAACATGTTCACACAGAGTGTTTGAGAAGGTGAACCAAGCTGGAATCCATGTGGACGGCAACGTTGGAGACGTGGAGACATGCTGATTTATCTTCTAAGACTCTGGAGGTTCAGGGTTAGAAATGAAGATGGAGGAAAACATCTCCTCTTTCTCCTCCACCTTCTTTATTCCTGCTCCTTCTTTCGGTTCCTCCATCTCTTCCTCCTTTTTTCTTCTTCTTTCTTCTCCACCTTCTTCTTCCAACGTTCTATTCTGCTCTTTCTTCACCTTCTCATTTATCGTCTTCCTCCTCCACTACCCGCTTCTTCTCCTAGTCCTCGTCTCCCCTTCCTCTCTTTTTCCTGCTCTGTCTGCCTCAGCTTCCACCTTCTTCTTCTTCTCTTCTATTTCCAGTAGATGTGATGATGGAGACGTGGAGACATCTTGGTTCATCTTCTTCTACTGAATGAATTCAGGGTTGGAGACAAAGTCGGACAAAGACTCCTCCTTCCTCTTTTCCTTCTTCTACATCCTCCCTCTCCCTCTTCTTCTCCTCTTCCTCTTCCTTCTCTTTCTTCTTCTTTGCTTTTATTTCCAACAGAACCAATGCTCTTATATCTGATCAGATCATTCTTTTTTTAGCGCCCATGGAAATAGTTCATCTCTGATCCGATTGAGTAAAATATCATCGCTCAAATCTGGATTTTCTCATTCCATTACAGGAAGGCAAAAAGGACGACAAAGCGACGTATGTCTCAGCCCCTTTTCACGCCCCCTAATCCAAACATAGCTGCAGCCCTAATGAAGGAGAGATGTATTATCTGAGTGACATTTTCTGCGGCTGACTGTTTTCCGCGTGGGACTGTCGTCTCTGCCTCTGGAAAAGGTTGAGCGCCGCGGATCCACCGGCCTTCGGGATCAATGGAAACGCTCTGACTCATTCGAATTGATTTCTGCAGCTCCTGCACACTTTCAGGGACGAGCGAGGCTGGGTTTTAGTTTGGACAGTCAGTCAGGACCCCCCCCCCCCCCCAACCCTTTTCAACTGACTGCGCAGACTTAATTGCCTTTTTCAGACACAAACGGTTACAGCAATAATTCCTCACCAAGAATGCACTAACAAGTTTATATTTACGGGTGTTTGAGGCGACGCGGGAGGGTGGAGATTGTGTATGAAGGTCTGATGGAGCAGGGATGGAGAAAAGAGATGCAGTGGGAGGGCTGCAAAGTGGAGGAAAGAGGAGAATAATGCAAAGGGAAGAAAGGGTTGAGATGAGAGGGCTGGAGATGGATATGAAGAAAGAGTGGAGTGATAAAGAGAGGACAGGGAGGTCATTGAAAGAAGAGGAGAGCGGTGGAAAAAGGTAAGAGGGAGAGTCCGGAGGGATGAATCAAACGGAGAGGAGAAGAAAGGCAGGAGATAAATTGAGCCGAGAGTTGAGGAGATGGACCAGGGATTGAGCGAGGGAGGGAAGGAAGGAAGGGGAGATAAGAGAGGATAGGGATGGGAGAAAACGATGTCTGAGGAATAAACGAGAGAGGCGAGCAATTCATTCTGCTTTTTCCACCCTCGATCGTTACATTCCCACTCTCGGATTCCAGAGATCCTCCCACAGAGAAGCAGAGATTTGTCTACTGGACTGACGTTCGTCAGCTCTGACAGGAGAGGGAATGATGGGAATGATGGGAATGATGGGAATGATGGGAATGATGGGACAGGAGCTTTTATGTATTGATTCATGGCTAATTTATCACCGTGACAAAGAGAAGACTGAGACGAAGGCGGCAGATTTAGACACAAAATGTGAAGATAAGAAACTTGAAGATAAGAAACTTAGAAACCTGCCAGCGCAGGTTTTTATTTTGTGAGCATCACTCTGCAGCCAAGATGTCTACAACTGAGCTTAAATGTCTGCTTTAGGCTGAGACGACGCAGCTTCACAATAAACGCAATTCAATGCAAAGCAGTTTTCACCCAGAGTTAAAGCCTTACGTCTTCTCAGCTCAACTTATTGGGCTAAAGGCAATCAACTAGCACATAAAGTTGCTTCAGCTCAGCCTGTATGTGCACAAATTCTCTAGAAACACAACTCACTGCTACGTTTTCTCCTTTAGTTTGTCTTTGTTCTGCGAGTTACACCTTATTTAGATGACAGGGTTAGGGCTAGGTAAGAAGACACTTATACTCATACATGTCATTGCATTTGTGATACAAGTGTTACTAGTTTGGTGGTGCACGTTTTTGTGAACTTGGCTCAGCTCCTAGAGGTCAGGAGGTCAAACAGTAGTAGGACAGGTTAGAAGAGTCCTTTACAGTGTTTTATTCTCTAATCTGGAGTTAGGATTTGTGTTGCGTAATTTCACCATCTTCCAAGTTGCACGGAAGGGGAACAAGTTTGATGTGACTCTATTTGACCTTATTTTATAAAGTTTATGGAGTTTACTTTCGATCTACAAGGTGTTTGAATCAGTTTTAAAAAAGATGTAGTTCTCAAACGTATTTCCATCCATTGCATGCAACTGATTATGCCGTAGAGCGTCACACAGGAGACTGGAGAGATGGGTTAAAGTCCATCACGGGACGAACACGCAACGAGACGAACACAGACTTAGAATCACAGATTAACTGGAGGAAGCCCCACACAGGCGCAGAGAGAACAAGCAAACCTTCTACAAAACCACTGGCAGTACTGGCGTTTGCATTAAATCCATGTTTGGCTATCATCTGTAATTCTGCACATTTAACTTCTAGATGCCGTATTTTTCTCCCTAGCATCTGAACGCACCACGTTCATCTTGCTATAAACTGTTTGATCATCAAAAAGTAAGAAAATATTCAAATATGAATCCGGTAAAACCTCCCTCACAGATTTATGAACTAAATCTTTCCATTGAGATTCTTCTTTTACAGCGGAGGTGTAAATTTGACTCTGAATGCTAACTTCAAACCTTCACTCATGCATTAACGCCTCTGAACATCAGCCTCCTGTTGATTCCCCGTGTGTCCATTAACACAGACGCCGGGTTAGTGCTTCACTAAAGCCTCCACGTTCTCCCAGCTGATTAAGAAGGGACCTAGTGACCTTTATGACCTTTTTCACAAACCTCTTTCTTTGGTTTTTATCATTGGGAAAACACAGTGAATTGATTTACTTGCCTGGAGAAGTTAAGCTTCATTACTGCTGCTAAATAACTCATCGACATCCTCTCTAAAGCCTTTTCAAGTAACACCTTCTCCTTGTGAACACGCTGCAGAGCAGACAGACAAAAAGTAGAGCCAGGATTGATTTTCTCTCTTTGTGCGTACGTTTGATTAGTCCTCATTCTTGGGTTATTTATGCACAGCAGTGCTCTTTGAGCGTTTCTAATCCACAACAACAGTCTGGCTGTCAGATTTTTACATCGACTACATCGAGTTACCGACTATCGGCTGATGGAGAGACAGAACGTCATGTCAGAGCAGTCTCCGACCGGCCGGTTAATCGAGACACAAACGGAGACAAATCTTTTGTCTGAGCAGCATGTCAAACAACATGATGAGTGCAATCATCCACAGCAGCAGAACAGCTTGTAAACGTGTCTTTAAGAGGAAAGAAGCTGTAACATGGAGAAAGCTGCAGAGCGTAATCTACTGGAGGAGGAACAGATGCACTTTATGAATGATTTCTGATCTGTCAACGTTCAAAACGAGGTGGTAGTGAATCATATTTATATTTATGCCTTTTTAGAACTTTTACTTTATTTTCCTGCAGGAAGTACAACTTTAAAATGTCGACTAGAAAGATTTAACTAATTAAATATAATAAAAAAGAATAACCCCTACAAGGACATCAGACTTTCAGAAGTGCACAAGCAACGTGAGATGATCTGAACTCATCCTGCTGAGCTGGTTTCTGGACTAACATCTGTACCTGCTTTCCTGAGTTTCCTGTTCCTGAACACGGACACGATGACCAGCAGGTTCCCGATAACATCCACCACGATGGTCGTGATCAGGACGCCGGCCAGCAGGGTCACCACCCACGGGAAGGACTGGTGCTGCTGACCCGGAGCCCCTTCCTCCCCCGCCGGCGTGGAGTTGCGCGGCCCCAGGGTCCCTTCCACCATGGTGGGCTCATGGTCCTCAAGGGACATCAGTTGCGGAAGGTGCCTCGGGTCGACCAGTCGCATCGGTTCGTGGCCGCGGAACGTGGGTCCATTCAGCATAACGCACGGAGGGGTCCGACTAGGCGCACCCTGGAGCTGTGCGCATGGCTGCGCGCAATGGCACCGGAGCGACGTGTCCTTCAAGCGCCCAGATCTCCAAACGAGGCATCGTAGGACACCACAGGTAACATAGTTTGGTTTTTATCTTGTTTGCCTGCGGGGACTCAGAAAACGAACGAGGAGAAATCTCGGCTGAGCAGCAAACCTCCCCGGTGGATCTCCTAGTTCCTGGAGAGCTGCAGACCTCGTGTCGCTCTCTTCATCTTGTGAATCGAGTCCCGGATCGTGGTTTCATTCACAGATACGCCCCCGTTATTCACGCACCGTCACAGCTTCATTCAGCTCCGGCTGCTCCGCTCCGTTCAGACTCTCATTCAGACTCTCGGGTGCGGAAAATGACTTGAGCTGAAAGCATCTGAGTCCGTGCAGCGCAGCTTTACGCGCCTTATAGCATCCAGCAGTGATGCACTCCCTCTCTCTCCCCCCTCCCTCCCCCTCCCTCCCTCTACTCTGGAGTGTTTCTCTCACACACAATTGGTCCACATCATCAAACCAGGGGTGCGCTCTGTTTCTTAGCCTCCTGTTTAATTTCATTTTCCCTCTTTCCTGACCTTTTAATATTACATTATCCTCTCATGTCCTGTTTCATTTCCCTTAAATACATCCACTTAAGCTTCTGCCACAGTGTGTTTGTGTTTGTGTGTTAAATTCCTGTGAAATCAGATTTCAAAGGCTGATGTAAACTCACATTATGCTGCTGTAATAGTCCTGGAGAGGACCGTTGGCTGACATCCAGGGAGAAAATGGCTGATTAAGAACTGAAGATGAACTGAAATCTGCTTTTACAATTTTATTTATGAAAGTGAGAGCTCAACAGATCTCAAAATATTTGGCCTCGGCTCTTTAAAAGCATAAAGGAGTTTGTTTTATTCCGTCTTCAGATACGTTACCTGGACATCTTCGTTCACTCTGTGAAGTTTGACTGACTCATTTCCTGACAATGAATGTTTGGAAAGTGACAACTGAACAAACTGAGAACTTGTGTTCAAGGTTTTATTTTTGTAAAGGAAGTTTTTAATCCTACCGTCTATTGATATCCTGTTCAAGGTGTTTTTTATGCCTCTCCTGTGTCTTCCTAAAGTCCGTCCTTGTCTTCTCCTAGAGTTGGTCTCCTGTGTCTTCCTAAAGTCTGTCCTTGTCTTCTCCTAGAGTTGGTCTCCTGTGTCTTCCTAAAGTCTGTCCTTGTCTTCCTTGTCAACAACCAGAAACCGGTTTCTGGTCAGACTTCCCACCAGTCCCCTGGAACTGAAGCAGCTACCTTTTTTGGATGGACGATGACCTGGATGACTGAGAACCTTCACAGACATGCGCTTGGTTTATACTCCTGAAAAACATCCACACAGAGAATAATTTCTCTTCTCTGTAGATAGTTTGTGTGGTTAATGTGTGATTGTTGTCAGTTATCTGTCCTATTTTCTCTCTGAGGAACATGCCAAGACCAAGGTCCCTCTTTGGCGTCTTCAATCTCACTGTCTGGAGGACACTTTGCGTTATAGGCATAGCTGTAGAGTTAGATGATGATGTCCTCCATCACTGTCTGACACTTTATATTTCCTAGCTGGTGTGAATTCTTATCTTCATGTTTAGGCACAATGGCCAGTGGGATGCTACCACATCTCCCGTTTGCTGCTTCAGCCTTGTTTGCTAGTATAAGAATCTGAGCTTTACTGTTTGTCCCTTAGAGTTGAGGTGGACTCATGCACTTATGATGTGATCTTCTCTTCTCCTCGTATATGGGCCTAAATAAACTCCTTCAGCATAAGACCAACAGGACTCTGGTGCTTCTTCTTCTTCTTCATCGGCGTCACCGCAAATTCCTCCCTAACGGACTCTACACCAGTGGTGTCAAACTCAGTCAGAGAGGGGGCCAAAATTAAGAACTGATTCATTTAAAATGAGACACAATTTGTCATTTCAGACGTGAAATCATTCTTTGAGTGTCTTCTATATTTAGCAGGGCGTGTTGCTCTGCCAGCTCAGAAAGCGTCAGAGAGCCACACCGCCGTACTCTATTGATACGTTGCTGAGGCAACCATGAAACTCTGATGGGTTTGTCAATAAAGTTAGGAGGGAGAGGTGACTGACGTAAATGCCTGACGCCAAAAGGATGCACGCAATACTGTACATCTACGAGCCAATCCGGACGTTGGGCTTTGAGGTCGTGTACATGTCTGCTGTACACGATGGTCGTCCAGTACGTTGGTCGCAAATATGGTGCAGGTACATCGACTGTTGCCGTTCAAAAATCATCTGTCCTGACTTTGGTATTTGACACTTGGCTAACGTACAACACAGTGACAGATTAACGAGGCAGCCAGTCTGAGATCTCAACGCAACTATCAACTAACTTCACGTTTGTGCAAAACTCATGACACGCCCACAAACGGCTCTGTTCATGGTTCTGAAACAGCAGTAGAGGGCCGTTAAGCTTGTTGAATGCTCAGCAAGAAGCAAGACATTTGTTCTCGCTCCTAAGGCTCCAAGAACAAGAAACAAAATGTAATGAAAAATAATCATACAGTAATTATCCAATAGGAGGCTCCTACCTATTCAGGCGGAGAATTTTATTTTTTAGAAACTTACTCAACTCAACAAATTAAAAATTAAAAACTTGCTGAGTTCTCCTTTAATCAGCCCAGACTTTATTCCTTTTTCTTTTTTTTTCTAAACGCGTCCATGTTTCATTTCCAGGTGCGTTAAAGCCAGAGAGCGAACGCCTCGGGGTCTAAATAAAACCTTTTCAGAACGTGCCGAGGGTGAACGTGCCCTGAAATCACTGATGGAGGTGTTTATGCAGCGAGAGATGGAATATGTTAATAAGAAGCTTGTGTCTCTTTGTTTTTCCACTCGTCTCTCGTTCGGCGGCACAGAAAGCGTCGCCACGTTCTGGTCAATCATCCCAAAGAAGCACAGCTGTATTTTTCATATGCTGGCTGTGTTATAGTCAACACACACTGACTCCCATTATTCACACACTCGGCTGTTTACAGCACCAACAAAGTGCATGTCAGATGAGGCAGGCGAGAGTATTTGGCCTGTTTAGATGAGAATCCAAAGACTTGGCGAAACGTTGTGTTTGATGTGGAAATGAATGATTCAGATTCTCTGGGCACCGACTTGTCTTTTTATACCCCAGCCCTCCTCCTGCTCCTCCTTCTTCTTCTTCTTTTATTTTTGGACTATTGCCACTGGTCTAGATTCATCTCCTTGTTAACGCCTCCTGTTTTATTAAGCTGTGGTGTTATTTTTAGGTCCGTGAAGCATCTGTGCTATTTGTGGTCCGTTGTCTGAATTGTTTGGCGCTAGTTGGAAACAGCTGTTTGCCATTCAACCTGTTGAACCGGAACGTCAAAGTTGAAGGGCACACTGAAGGCTCTTCTCGTTTTACATCTTCATCTCATCTCATTTCTACAACATCATATAGAAGACATAATCTCTACGAACTCATCAGCATGATCCAGCTCTGCACGATGATCTTAGCTTCCTAGCCTCCTAGCTAATAGTTGGTCCTCTTAGCTTCATAGCCTCCTAGCTAGCAGCTGCTCTTCCTATCAACACAGCGAATAGTATATCTTCCTAGTTTCTTAACCTCCTAGCTAATAGTAGATTTTCCTCACTTCCTAGCTTACAAGCTAACAGTAGCTCTTCCTAGCTTCCTAGCCTTCAAGCTAACAGTCGCCCATTCTTAGCCTCCCAGCTAATAGTAGCTCTTCCTGGCTACCTACCCTTCCAGTTAACAGCTTCTCTTCCTAGCTTCCTCACCTCCCAGCTAATAGCCGCCCTTCATAGCCTACCAGTTAATAGTAGCTCTTCCTAGCTACCTAACCTTCTAGCTAATAGTAGCTCTTCCTAGCTTCCTAGCCTTCAAGCTAACAGCAGCTCTTCCTAGTTTCCTAACCTCCCAGCTAATAGTTGCCCTTCTTAGCCTCCCAGCTCATTGTAGCTCTTCCTAGCGCCATAGTCCCAGAGCTAATAGTAGCTCTTCCTGTTTCCGCTTTTGAATGATGAATACAGATTGTTACCATAATGACTACAGCCAATGATGAGCTGGTATACACCTTCATATATGAAGGTGTGTTCAAATGCAACTTTTTGATCGCAGACAGCCTCCGTTACCGTTAATTCTTTGGCGTCGGTTTGGTTGTGTCTTCATAATATTACTGTGCTTTCTGTGGCTGTTGAGAAATTTCCCATAACTCCATAATGCTTGCAGACCAATAGAAAAGTAAACGAATGATATAAAGTGTGTGTGTGTCCTCACATCCAAAGTCACAAAGTTACTAGGAATACAGTTGTTGTGAAGTATGAATAAACTCAGGTTTAATGACACAATACAAGTGTGGAAGGTGAAAGAGAGGGTGGCAGTGCATCATGGGAGCTCCCCCTCCGTGGCCCCCAGCAGCCTCGGCCTATAGCAGCGTAACTGAGGGACGGCTCAGGGTCACTCATCACCGTGGGCAGTAATGAAAGAATTATCACCTGGATCTCCAGCGCCCCAGAGCTTTACAGGAAGTCTCAGCTGATTGTTTAGCTGTCCTCTATTACAAAGATACAGTTGGTCCGCTCTCACTGCTCGTAGCATTATTTACAGCCACAGCAGGCTGCTGTTTTCAAAGAGAAAGCTATCAAATCCACACCACACGCTAAGCTGCAAGGAGCAGGCAGTTATAGAGGCCAGCAGGGGAACATAGTGGAGCGTTTAGCAGCTAAAGAGCTAGATATGTCCCTCAGAGACCAAAACACAGCTACGTATAATGGACTCAACCTAATGGAAAAGAAAAATAATAGCAAGCCGTAATTACTAGATTATTAGATCTGTTTAGTTTTGTAGCCTCTGGTAATTCTGAGCTTTGTTCGATTTATTTATTTCATTGACTTAGCAGCAGACAGTTTTAGTGAATCAGAACCAGAGTGGGCGAAGCGACAAAGCTCTTATTGTTTTACACCTGAACATTCAAATCTGCAAACGCATCCACAACAACAAGATCATCAGGAATAAATAAACTGTGATGTGAATGAATGAATAACCAACTGATCAGCAGGAGTCCAGAGAAGGCATGTTTATACAACGTTTCCTTGCTCTTCCTACCTTCCTAGCGTCATAACTAGTAGAAGCTCCTCCTGCCTTCCTAGTCTCGCAAATAACTAGCTCTTCTTAGCTTTTTTAGCGTCATAACTAGTAGTAAAACCTACTAGCTGCCTAGCATCCAAGCTATATTAGCTCGTCCTATCTTAGCATTATAACTAGTAGTAGCTCCTACTAGCTGCCTAGCATCCAAGCTATAACAGCTCTTCTTAGCTTCCCAGCTAATAGTAGCTCTTCCCAGCTTCCTAGCCTCTGAAAGAATAACAGCTCCTCCTAGCTTCCCAACCCCCAAGCTAACAGTAGCTCTTCCTAGCCTCCCAGCTAATAGTAGCTGATTGTGATAGTTTGTGATAGCAGCTTAAGAGCCATTTATTTCCATTAAAGACCAAAACACAACTATATGTGTTGGACTTACACTTTACACGCCACCAGATGTGGAATTTAGCAGATAATTAAAAGACTGGCCTCACAAAACAGAGCTGTTTTAAAAATGTGCAACATTATGCTGAAAGATGAGTCTGACATGTCACTCAAGAATCAGTTCTGATTTATTCATGTTGAGATCAAACTCATTATCCTCTGCACCTGTTATGTTTGATTTCCCTCCAGCACTTATAAACCTTACCAGGGGTATATTCACTTCACAGACTAAAAATTATCACGAGTATAAAGATTCTCACTAAATCAAAAGCTTTGTTTTTCCCCCCGAGTTCTTTAAAATCTCTCTTTCTGCCTCTTGTGTACTCACATACCTGCACAGATTCCTGGAAATAAGTCAAAATCAAGCATGCTCGATGTGACCCCTGAGAGCACTAATGTACTCCGCTACAGCGCTTTATGTGTTCACACACGTGTCCACAGGAATTATGTGTGTTTCTGCACATGTTGTCTCCGCTGTGGTGCTTTAATAAATCTGTTTTCAGCGATTCGCGCAACAATTCGGTTGCAGCCCAGGACGATAATGAGCCGAGAGGACAGAGAGGAAGGTCAGAGGTGAGAAAAAACCTATTTTGCAGCCCTCTGGCTGCTCGTCTCAGACTGCAGGAAACTCCGGGAAATATGGTCTTAAAATGCACTTCATTGTTCTGCACCTGCATGGGACCGTATATGAGGGGAAACAAGGTGTAATTCACTGCTGCGAAATGGTCCCAAATTACAGGAAATGCATGGAATCAAAAAGAGAGGGCACTATAATGGCACGGCTGCATATTTATTTGTAAGTGACTGGATCTATTGTGTTTAGACAGCTTTTCAACGTTAGCCGCGTTGTTCGTACATGTTCAGCTGCTACAGTGGCACAGCATTCAATACGTATTAAATGTGTTTTATACGCCTGTCACCACCAGCACAGAGACGATAAACCCCATAAATATATTATAATGGCTGCATAATTCCTTTTTTATTGACTGAATCAATCAAAAAACAACTGCTTGCCGTATGATTACTAGCGTCAGGATGCAACTATTTATAAAAAAACAAAAACAAGCAGAACACGTTCATTGTTATTCTGATAGATTACAATAATTCAAATTTAGTGGCTCAATTAACAGCATTAATAACAGAATGAGATAAGTAACTGAAGTGACGCTCCATGTTGTCATGAATGTTACTGGATTTTTCTCCCGATGTTTTTGCTTTTGTTTCTTTGCTTTTCTATTTATTCTCTTGTTCTCTGTGTCTTCGCTTTTTTGTTTTTTGGATTTCTGGACTATTTTGTTGGGTAACCTTTCACTGTGCTGACCACATTATTTACAACGCATGTAAAACCTGTTAACCTCACCTAAAGAGCTGAGGTCAGATCGGCTGTGCATGGGAGGAAGGAATGCTCTTAGTCTGAGTCAGTTAATAGTCTCGCAATTAACCTACGCACTGATTTAAATGAATGTACGTGACGTTTGTGAAGAAACTGTGACATGGCTGCTGTATATAATCAACAAAAACACATTTTTATTGTAAGATACAGGTGGCGGGACTGAAAAATGCAAAACACATGTAGTTCCTTGAGTGGTTGATTAGATGCTGGCTCCAAACGTGAGTAAATCTCCATATACATTCGTGTCAAATGCTCAAATTTATACCAGAAATAAGACCTGTTTGTATTTAACTTTGTTAATTGTATCAAGGCTTAAGCTTTGTATAATTAAGGGTGAGGGTGATATTGTAGTTGTCGTGCATTAACCACTGTATATTCGACAGTTCAGCGAAAGGTGATGCTTCAGATGAGTTCTCCTGAGTTGGTGGACGTTTACCACCATGGTTTGGGTCCAGTTTGAGGAAAGAGCCACTTGGAAATACAAACCTTTTCTGTTTGTTCATCTTTAAACCATGAGGAAACCTGATGGAGGTGAAAATGCCTCAATCTTTAGGCCAAACAATAAATGAGAAAATATGTCCTCTGAAGACTGATGTTAATCCCACCAGTAGATTTCCAGAGACTCGTAGATTAAGCGTTTTAGTAAGTCAAATATTAGTCTTTAAGCTTAAAGGCAATGAGCAGCCAGAGCACTTTAAAATGAAGAAGCCAGGTCTATTTTCTTTCCTGCACCAGAACACATGTGACACATATGAGAATGCTTCTAAAACCAATCAAACTCTAATTACATCTGTGTTTTTTTTTCTCTTTAACCGGTAGCACGTGCTTAGGTGATCAATATAACAGACGGGCACAGGGAAATGGAGTTTGTGCTACGGCTATACGCTCTGCTGCAGAGTTTCCATCCACAACATGGTCTGTAGTTAAACGTGTGCATCTGCAGCTGTGAGTGGATGCATTGATTGTGTGGCAGGTGTTACACGCACACGATTAACGGCGTTTCTGAACTGCAAGTATCTAGGGCTCATGGGAGAAGTGTCTCTTAAAGGTATATACATCAAACCAACAAAAGCCAACTCTGCAATACAGCTCTGTGATACAGTTAGCTGGGAGGCTCGGAGGTTAGGAGTCTAGGAAGAGCTACTATTAGCCAGTAGGCTTGGAAGAACTACTATTAGCTGGTAGGCTAGGAGGCTAGGAGGCTAGGAAGAACTACTATTAGCTGGTAGGCTAGGAGGCTAGGAGGCTAGGAAGAACTACTATTAGCTGAGAGGCTAGCAGGCTAGGAAGAGCTACTATTAGCCGGTAGGCTTGGAAGAACTACTATTAGCTGGTAGGCTAGGAGGCTAGGAGGCTAGGAAGAACTACTATTAGCTGGTAGGCTAGGAGGCTAGGAGGCTAGGAAGAACTACTATTAGCTGAGAGGCTAGCAGGCTAGGAAGAGCTACTATTAGCCGGTAGGCTTGGAAGAACTACTATTAGCTGGAAGGCTAGGAGGCTAGGAGGCTAGGAAGGCTAGGATGGCTGGAAGGCTAGGAGGCTAGGAGGCTAGGAAGGCTAGGAGAGGCTGGAAGGCTAGGAGGCTAGGAGGCTAGGAAGAACTACTATTAGCTGAGAGGCTAGCAGGCTAGGAAGAACTACCATTAGCTGGTAGGCTAGGAAGAACTACTATTAGCTGGGAGGCTAGGAAGAACTACTATTAGCTGGGAGGCTAAGGGGCTAGGGGAAATTACTATTAGCTGGTAGGCTAGGAGGCCAGGAATCTAGGTAGTGCTTCTGTTAACTGATAGGCTAGGAAGCTAGGCAGAGCTATTATTAGCTGGGAAGCAAGGGATAGCTACTATTAGCTAGGCCTCTAGGAAGCTCAAAAGAGCTACAAACCTTTGTACCGTTCTCATGGCTTTTAGCGGATGTTACCACTTGAATACCAAACATATTGTGTACATAACTTCCAATTTCACAACCACAAGCTCTTGACTTCCATTTGAAGGCAGTGTTTTTTTGTTTTTGTTTTTTTGTAGAAGTTAACTTCCTCAAACTTTTATGCCGTGTTGTTGTTCTCATGAATTGATGGAAACTCAAAATAGGAGCTAATTCCAGGGACAAATACCAAATCCAGTCCAAATCATACGCTATATTTGACTAGCTTCGGGGATGCATAATTACAGGCCTCGAGGTCTCAGCTGAGGTAAGCCATCATTTTTCTTGGTTAGAAGGAAAGCCTGGTAAATTCCCCTCCACAGAGCTTCCTTGTTATCGATGCTGTGTTCCTTCATTATCATTGACATCCATCCTGATGCACCAAATACTCGCCAGAGCATATTATTATGTGTAGAGTCCCCAACGGCTGCAGTTTTCTCCAATGTTTGAAAGGCATTTAATTAAAACTACAGAGGCCAGCTGTTTTAGTAGATGATCAAATAGCAGTTGTGCGTTGTCTGAGGAATCTGTTCTCTCGTCACATGCAGTTGAAGAGACGACAAGATCAAAAGGCGCCATTTGTTGCACATGTTTCTAGACATGTTGTCGGATGCCTCTTGTAGAGCTTCAAGCTAGCGGCTATTTGTTTAACTATCAGTAGGTCTGACCTTTAGTTTCGTGGTGTCGTCATGTATTAAACTCTTCATCACGGCAGTAGGTTCATTTAATATCAATCAGACACACTTTCTCTTGTTTTCTGAGAGGAAATACGTACTTTTTACTGCGCCTGCACTATTCTGCACTCACTTGCTAACTTGCGATTCTTGTATGTTTGTTCAAATCTTCCTCGATCAGTTTTGTTTTGTGGAAAAGCTGCAGTGTTCAACACCTGCCCATGCCTGCTTTTAAAGAGCTGAGGTCAATCCGCTCTGCACGGGGTGAAGGACTGTTCATTTAATAGTCTCACAATCAACCAGTGTACTGCTTTAAATTAATGCAGGTGATAGTCGTAAAGAAACTAGGTCATGGCTGACGCAAGTGGTGGGACTGAAAACGAAGCCAAAGTGCAAAACACATGGAGTTCCTGCTCAGAGTTATGCCAGAAATGAGACATGTTTGTATAATTTAACTGTTTAAATGAGATCAAGGCTTAAACTTTGTGTAATTAAGGACGAGGCAGGTGGAGTCAGGCGCAACCAAGATGGCGACGGCCACTTGAGACACCACACAGAGCTATAAAACCTGAAACTTATGGGTGATGTCATGGAGTTTTGGACCCAGTGATGTAATAGTTGTTGTGTATTAACTGCTGTATCTTTGACAGTTGAGCAGTGTATAGAAAAGTGATGCTTTAAGGTGAGTAGTGCTCCATTTGGTGGACTACCTTGGGTTTCTTGGCTTCTGGCAGTTTTGATCACATGTTCCAGTATATGTTTGGAATTGGCAGTTTGGACAAACCTGCTCTAAAACCAAAATGCCAAGTCTTTAAATCAATTCCACTCAGTCGATAGTGTTTCTCCTTAAGCCTGATCATTGGGATGATTGTTAAAATGAGCTCTTGGCGATGATTGTCTCTCTCCTCCTGAGCAGCAGCAGCAGCAGCGGTGAGGTTGTTAACGCCCATAAAACGCTGGCGCTCACACTGGTCGCTCTAAGTGGATAATGAGGACGACACCCGGGGTCCTGAAATAATTGAAGCTGTTTGATGTCTCGTCAAATATTATTCACACTCATGCCTGCACCTTTGACGCAAACGCTCTCAGCGCACACATGCGTTAACCTTTTTTTTTCCTCCAGTATGTATAATGAACACTGAGACGTGCTCATATACCAGCAGGACCGAGAATGAAGAAACCTTAACCGCTCTTGATAGATGTCTGATCCTTGGTGCTGTTCGGGGAAATCCAATATACAGGCTTCTAATACGGCCTGACAGGAGTGTGTGTTTATGTGTGCAGACTGTGTGCTTATAGGCTCCTTTTAAAAGAAGGAAGAACTTATTCTGCTGGCCGACATGTTTATTGGTCTGAAATGAAAATATTTTGCCCAAACAGGTCACCTAACTTGGCTCATTTCTAGCTTGACATGTGGACTAATGCTAAATTTAAAGATGATTATTTTTTCTCTCACTTATCATCAAAAATACAAAATATACAGTATTTACACAAAGTCTATAACGTTTTGAACAAAGAATAAAACATATTTTTAAGTATTATTATACTGATAATCCCAAAATATGACACTGAGTTAGCTTAAGATGTTATTAGCTGCGGTAGTCGGCGAGCTAATTGGCTAAAATGACTAAATTCATGCTCTGGTGCAAAACACGGTTTCCATTTCACATGGGACTGTTTAAAATCGTGCAAACTGAGGCACCTGCTTGATAATCCATGAAAATACACAAAGATGTAAAGGAAAATAAAACATATACATAAACACCATAGGTTTCATGAAAATGGTTTTGAAGCTCAGAGTGGCGTCTCCTGCCGTTGCCATCTTATCCGATCTAACTCCCTATTGATTCAAACCAGGTCGAAGAGGTGGAGCTGAGGCTAAACACTGCTAGCAACCTGTAGGAACCATAGACAGTATGAAGATGGACCGAGAAACAGTGAAGCCAGAGAAAGTAGAGCTCCCCCTGGTGTCTGGCTGCAGTATAGGTCATAAACTCCACTTAATTCTTGTTAGTGGGCTGGGCTTGGGCTGAAATAAACCACTAAAATACACGTCAAATAGTTTTTATTTCAGAGGTCTATGACTCGTTTCTGGAGGCAGCCTCTAGTGGACGTTAGAGGAACTGCAGATTTTAGCATTAGGATTGCAGCCTTAATAATGGGACTAAGCTTAGTCATTTGTAACATTTATAATGAAACAATGGTGGAAAAACTGAATTCAGGATGTCACTGGGATGGATAGAGGTGGGTGTTTGGGATGATGAGTATCGCATCGCCTGGGCCTTCTTCAGGCCGATGATCATCTGGGCTGTGGAGAATCACACGCAGATACAGCAGGTGAGGATGGTTTGAAACCAAAGGATTTAACTTGATGTTGCATAAAGGGAAACCAGTGACATGGCTGAAACCACTGACTGTATAAATATGTGTGTCTCTACTTCCTTGCACTGGCCAAACTGATGCTACTTTGCTCCACCAGTTACAAGGAAATGTTGGATTATACACTGGCAACTGGTGGTCGCCATCATGTCGCATCCTGTTTCTATAGCGTCAAATAACTAACCAAAACAAGAAATTGAAACTTCAACATTCATCACCATTATATTAGCTACCTAAAAGCCAGACACCTCCTCTGTGGTTCATGTTCCCGGGCAAACGTCACATCTCCACAAACTAACAGACGGAGATCAAAGCTGTGGCGTGGTACAGGTGAAGCCAGGATGTGATGACGCCGCCGCCACGTGTCCTCTCCTCTACACGTGATGCTTGACGACTGCGTACTTGACACATAATGTACAGACTGGAGCCGAGGGTCACAGCTCAGTTTTATTTTGCCCCGGGTTTCTCTGGCAGATTAATTCAGCCACAGCGACAGCAGTGACAACACAAAGGGAATGAGTCACGTCAGTAATCATGTCAGCACTCAGCAGCGTGTATAGATAAGCATGTGGATCAAATGCTTTGTACGCCCAGACATCCTCCTCCTCCTCCTCTTCATCGCTTTAACCATTAAATGATCACTCTACTTCATGCTTTGGCATTTAAACACTGTCTGTTTGAAGCTCTTTGAACTAACAACCATGTTGTTGTTTGTCCTCATGGTACAGTCTGTAAATTAGGAATTAATCTGAATGAGGAGATTCATTTTTGGCCTCAGGGGGAAACATGATTATTCTTTTTCAATTCCAACTTTGCTCTGGCGGTTTCGTCCACCTGAAAATGATTTAAATAAAGAAGGAGGTAAATACTCCCGTTCAGTCATTTACTCTCCAGGGGATTATGGGTATGTGTCAGAAAGCTGTCAAGAACGTCTCCGGTCGTTTCTTTAAGTATGGTCGTCTAAATTTACATTTTCCCCGTCTATGATGGTACACTGGGCTTTAATGTCCTATAGGGTATAATTATTCTTTTTTATTTTTACAGGAGAAGGCTCTTCTACATTCAATAGATTAGAAACTGACGGAATAAATCCATTCTCTCTGAGCATGTCTGCTCCACATGGAGGGACAGAAACAAGATGAACCAAGACAGAATCCATGTGGACAGAGACAATGGAGACGTGGAGACATCTTGGTCGTCTTCTTTTACTCTAGACATTCAGGGTTAAAGACGACGATGGGGAAAACGTCTTCTTCTCTTTCATCCTCTTCTTAGTCCTCCACCTTCTTCTTTTTCTGTTCCTTCTCCTGCTCCTTGTTTGTCTTTCTGTTCCTCCATTTCTTCTTCTCTTTCATCCTCTTCTTCTTCATTCCTTCACTTTTTTTCCTCATCCTCCTCCTCATCTTCTTGTCTTCCTCACCTTCTTCCATACCTCCCTTCTTCTCCACCTTCTTCTTCTTCCTCCTCCTCCACTCTCCCCGTTCTACTTCTGTTTCTTCCTCATCCATCTCATCCTTCTTCTCTTCCTCCATTTCTTCTTCTTCCTTCTCTCTGCCTTCTTCTTCTTGATCCCTTTCTCCTCCTCCTCTGTTCTTTTTCTAATTCTTGAACTTCTCTTTCTTCTTCCACCTTCTTCCCTTTTTCTTCTTTTCTCCCTCCTGTTCTTCCTCTTTTGAACCTCCTCGTCTTTTCATCTTCCTCACCTTCTTCCATACCTCCCTTCTTCTCCACCTTCTTCTTCTTCCTCCTCCACCCTCCCCCTTCTACTTCTGTTTCTTCCTCATCCATCTCATCCTTCTTCTCTTCCTCCATTTCTTCTTCTCTTTCTCCTTCATGCCTTCTTTGTCCTCCACCTCTTCTTCCATTTTCTTCTTCACCCCTCTCTCTGCCTTCTTCTTCTTGATCCTTTTCTCCTCCTCCTCTGCTCTTATAATTCTTTTCTTCTTCCACCTTCTTCCCTTTTTTCTTTTCCTCCTCCTGTCCTTCCTCTTTTTAACTTGTCTTCCCCTCTTCCCCACTTTCTTCCACGCTGACCTTCTTTTCCTCCTCCACCCTCTTCCTTTTCTCATTTTACTTCTTCTTCTTCTTCCCTCCTGCTTCTTTCTTTGTCCTTCTTCTCTTATCTCCTATTGTTCCTCTTCTCTTTCGTCCTCATCTTTCTCCTCCCTCTTCTTCATCTCCTTGTCCTCCTCTTCCTTCCCCTTTTGTCTCCTACTCTGTCTACCTCATCCTCCACCTTCTTCTTCTCCTCCTCTACTTCCAGTAGATGTGATGCTCCCTGTCATCAAAGTTGAATTTAAACATCACTGATCACTTTATTTTTTAACGCCCATATTAGTTTAAACCTCTGATCAGAACGATTTTAGTTCATTTCCATGTAAACGCAGCCTCTGACACTGAGACATCAAACTTGGAGAACATCTGCCCATTAAGAACAATCGCCCTTTGTTAAACCTGGAGGCGTATTATCGCCCCATCAGTATGAAATGCGTCATCCTGAGCGTTTAACCTTTCAACCTGACTTTGTAACCTTCTTTCTCTGTTCACAGCTATTTCACATCTTCTCTGATATAACTGCTGCTGCTGGCTTCAGATGAACCATGGTGTCCATCAAGGATCATAGGTCGTGAGTTCGAGCCTCACACGGGGCACATGTTTTTAGGGGAGCACCATCATTTTCATGTCTGAATTGTTTGAGTGAATTTTAGCACACCAGGAAAAGTTGATGTGTATTGTAAAACAAATAAAATAATAATAATTTAAAAATATATATAAACAAATAATTATGAAGTGTTTATTCATTATTTTATTTTTATTATTTGGATAAAAACAATTGAACTATTAGAATGAACGTAAGACAACCAACTTATTTTTTTATTGATTTGATTCATATGGTCCCAGTTCTGTTCAATTTATTTAGAAAATAATTTAGTTTGGAAATGATTAAAATCATTGACTGATTGTTCTTCATTGTCATCTTCACTTACAAAACGCTTTTCATTTATTAATGGACAAAACATAAATTTTATTTTTACTTTGGAGTCAACTTATTTCTTACTCTAAAATCTAAGACCAAGCTTGAAATACCAAGAAGTACATGAGAGTGGTAGACAAGTGTTGAATGCTTTAAATGTAGGCTACTTCCTGTTTCATTCATTCATTCAAAAAAAGAAAAATGAATTCACATTACTTAAAATACCAGACACATACACTGACCCTTAACCTGATTAGTTTTGTGATTAGGGCTCATATTGTGATTACATCTGAAGTTTGCACTTTAACAGGTGATGACGTGAGGCGTCAGTAAAGAGACAAATCAACTTTATGACTAATACAGCACTGGGAGGTTGTTTCTTGTATATTGCGCAGAGCTTTTGTGCACGATGATCCCTGGAGTGAGAATTAAATAATAAGTTTGTGTTTAAATTAAAAAAATACTCTCAGACGCGTTCATCTTTGCCGTGACGCTGGTGTAAATATAAACCTTTAAAATGAGGATTTGATGGCGCAGGTGTTGACCTCTGCTCTTCAGGACATCGGCCTCCAGCACTTCTCTTATAAAACACTTTAAGATGTTTCACAAACACAACACAACCATGTGAAAGTGTCGTTGTTATTTTGTGTTTTTTGTTGTTGTTGTGTTAATTAACCTTTTTCATTCACTGTTTTAATCTTTGATAAAACTGTGACAAACAAGCTTTAAATTAATTTATTTTAATTAAATTTTACAGGAAGAATACAGCATGTAGGAGATCAGTGATAATATCTGTATTACATTTTTAAAACAAACTACATTTCTCTATCTCTGAATCTCTTCACAATAATAATAAACCATAGAAACCTGCTACAAAATGCTCCAGTGCATCATTATGGGATAAAATTATCTCTGTTTGCATGTTTATCCTGAGTCTAGCAGAAAAAAACCCTCATAAATGATCGGCCTCACTCCCATCAGGACCACAAACATGTGAGTGTTGTTTCTGCACCATGAACCTTTCACCTGACACACTAACACCCTCGCTGTCTGCGGTTCCCGGCTCGTCGTCTGCTTCTCTATGAATGACAGGGATGGAAAGAGTGATTGACAGCGGGTTGGAGAGGACAGGCAGCTCCACAGCTGGGGTCTAAAGACACAATCTGACATTAACACACTTCCCCGAGTGTTTGTGGGTGAAGGGTTTGAGCTGGGTATGTGACTGAGGGATGTTTGTCTGTGACAGGAAGAAGAAGAAGAAGGTAAAACATTAACTGATGGCAAGCGTTAACTAACTGCAACGACTGGGACGTAAGGAAGCTTTAATAATACGAGCTCTGAGCAGAATTACAAATTTATCGATATTTGTTATTTCTTGTACATTCATTCATTTTCTAAATCTACATTTTTGCTTATACTGTTTTTATTTTATTTTACTTATATTTAATTTTATTCTATTTAATCTTTCTTTCTTTCTTTTTTTTTTTAAAAAAAGTGCAACAAAGTCACTTTGACCATTCACTTTCCCTTGTGGATCAATTAAGTTTAAGTCTAAAGTCCTGACGCAACAAACAGCTGTTCATAGTTCTGAAACAACAGTAGGTAGAGATCCATTAGGGACAGCAGGACGCATCTGGAGACACATTCTAATACCAGGTGTGAACACAGACACTTGTGATCAGATCTGCCTCATTTATCAGAAAAAAGTATTTTCTTTATCCATGTAGCTGTTAACAAACTAATTAATAACATCTAAACGAGAACTAAGTAATGAGATGATTGAATATGACGAATTATCTTTTATTTGTTTGATTTTTTTTGTTCACTGCCTTCAAGCAACACAGACTGTTCATGCTTCCAAGGTTTGAGTAAATAATCAAAGCCTGAAAATAACTTACGTCAGAGTGTAGATGAGCAACTTAATGTGTACTTTCAGTGAGCAAACAAGACTTTGCTGTTTATTAATTGCCACAGCTTGAACAATGAGCTGCTCATGGTTCTGAAACAACAGTAGGTAGAGATCCAGCAGCAGCAGGTACAATATTCTACAAATGATATTGGTGTTTATTTACATAAAGAGAATCTGAGATCAGATCTCTGGTGCTGGCTGGGGACGCATGTGGAGATGTATTTTAACGCCAGGTGTGAACAGAGATAATTTAAGACGGACACTTGTGATCAGATTTGCCTCATTTATCAGAAAAAAACAACAACAACACAAACTCTAGTATGAATAATCGCCTGAAAAAGCAAAAGTCCCACAAGTGTTCATTAGCAGTTAAAGCCTTTTGGTATTTTTTGTCCTTGTAGCTGTTATCAAACTAATTAATAAAAACAATTTGAGCCATAATTATAAAATAACTTAGGTCAGATTGGAGATGAATAATCTCCAGATCTCAAGTTCTGCCTGAGGACGATTGTAGAGACGCACTCTCATACCAGGTGTGAACACAGGAACTTAAAGATGGACACTGATTGGAGTGTTTTGGTTCCCATGGAAACAGAAATTTGAGCAGAGGAAAGTTTGCGTCTCTGTTATTCAGTGGGCCACAGATGTAAGTCCACACACTCTTCATCCTGATTTATAAAGGAGTTTATAAGTTTATTTCATGCATTTTCACACTTTGCTTTCCGTCATTGTGTTCGCTTCAGTGGAGTCAGTGAAAGAAAATGTAAAAACCTGAGACGCCACACTTGAGCAATCTTTCTTTTTTTTTCCACTCAAGGAAGCGTCTCTGTTTATTGTCTGTGAGTAACGCGGCGTCACGCTGCTGCTGCTGCTGCTTCACATTTTTCTTTGCTCCGTGAAAACTCGATAAGGAATTAGATCGAACATCAGTGGATGCAGATCAGAAGTGCCTTTCAAATGAATCACCCTTTCAGCTTTTATCTTCAAAGTAGAAAATGAAGCAGATCAACGTCCTGCCCTTTTTTTTTTGCTGTGTTCTTCTTGGTGTGATGAGTTTCTACTTGTGAGCGTGAATGCCGATGTGTTTATGTGCACTGGTGCAAGTGACGGAGCTCTGATATCTGGAAGAACAAAATAACATCACATGGATTCACTGAGACTCTGACTTTGAACGCAGCACACCAGATATTTTTCTAATTTTAGGTGACGCTGACAGTTCTTTGGTTAAACCGACAAAAAGTTGTACTGAGCCAAAGATGTGTTGTCTCTGAAGAACCGACACTCCTGTAAAATCACAGGTAGAGAACCTGTTTCACAAACATTCACGGCTAACGGTAGCTGTTCCTGGCCTCCCAGCTAATAGTAGCTTTTCCTAGGTTCCTATCCTCATAGCTTATAGTAGCTCTTGCTAGCTTCCTAGCCTTCTAGTAGTTTCTCCTAGCTTCCTCGCCTCCCAACTAACACTAGTGCTACCTATTTTCCTAGCCTCCCAGCTAATAGTAGCTCTTGCTAACTTCCTAGCCTCCCACTTATTTGTAGCTCCTCCTAGGTACTATCCCCATAGCTAATCGTAGCTCTTACTAGCTTCCTAGCCTCCCACTTAACAGTAGCTCCTCCTTGGTACTATACCCGTAGGTAATAGTAGCTCTTGCTAGCTTTCTAGTAGCTTATCCTAGCTTCCTAGGCTCTCACTCCTCCTAGGTGTTATCCTTGTAGCAGCTCTAACTAGCTCCCAGCCTCCCAGCTAACAGTAGTGCTACCTATCTTCCCAGACTCCAAGCTAATATTAGCCCTCACTAGCTCCCTAGCCTCCCAGCTTATAGTCCTAACTTCCAAGTCTCCCAGCTAATAGTAGGTCTTGCTAACTTCCTAGCATCCCACTTAATAGTAGCTCCTCCTAGGTACTATCCCCATAGCTAATAGCAGCTCTTGCTAGCTTCATAGCCTTCTAGGTGACAGTAGTTTATCCTAGCTTCCTAGGCTCCCACTCATTCTAGGTGTTTTCCTTGTAGCTAATAGTAGCAGCCCTCACTAGCTGCCGCCTGGCAGGGGCTTCAAGTTTCCTCTCTGATCAAACCAGAGAAAACAGAATCGTCAACGTTTGATACAAGATAATTTCTTTATTTTTATTATCTTTACAATGTTGGGAAACAAATAGAAAGACGGCATCTTAATAAAAATCTCTCATAAACGGAGACGACAACCGAGCAAAACATGGGGAGGCCCACATTGATACAAAAATAAACTATGGATGTCACTTACATTCAAGTTATTCATACTTTTGTTTTTTCCACAACAACAGCAACGCACAGACATTATGTACAACACAACACCTACGGATTATACACATCTCTTTTGTACAAACATTAGTCACAGTCAAACCACCAGTGATACAAATAAAAAAAATAAAATAAAAAATGGATAAAATCATTGGTGTACCACGAAATTATTCATTGAAGAGCAGGAGACTAGTCATAACAGCCCGGTTAAAATCAGGTTTTAGCTGCTAGCTTAGCATCTGTCGTACAGTTTATGCACATTACATGAGATTTTACTGCAGATTAAAGAGCAGTAAATATGAGTATTAAAGCTGCACCCAGAGCTCACAGTTTCAGCTAATGCTAACTATGCTAAGCTAAGCTAAGCTAAACACACCAGAGGTTTTTATTTAAAAGAGATTCTCCTTCAAAAAAAAAATGGCCAAAATATGTTAGTTGGAAGTTTTAGGCATCTGTCGCAAATACAATTTTTTATCGGATAAGACTCGATCATCGGCTGAAATTGTTTCGACTGACTCTGGAAGTCATATGCAAGTTTCGGTTAACGCATTGGGAAATGTTTTCAGGTCTTGATCCTTCTCCGTTTCCTTAAAGCTCAGCAGCTGCTCACCAAGACTGCAGTAAAATGAATACTTGCAGACTGTAAGCTTTGATTTGGCCTATTACATCGGACGTCCGGGGTTTAAAAAATGAAGGAAACGTTATTTTATTTATCTATTTATTTACTTTTTGAGACATCCAGATCCCTGCCTGACGTCTGTTAATAACTTCAACGTTACAGCAAATATCTTGTTGTAGTTTAATCCCCCGTGTCTCGTTTATTTCCTCTAAAATTCATCTGATCTGTGCAGACTTAATATTCACTCAGAGTAACACAGTTGAAATGTATTAGCTGAGCAATTTGCGAAGTAGTGGAATCATTGCTCCTGCTGCTGCTCCTTGAGTTTGAAGCTTTGATTGTGTTTCTACATCATATTAATAGCAAACTTATCTGGCGAGTATAATTTTTTGGTATTTTAAGCTTGGTTTTAGACTCCAAAGATGCTAAACAAGTACATTTACATTTAATCCTTTAACAGATGAATAAAGAAACCGGTGGTCACCATGGAGACCACTTCCTGGTTGATTGAAGGAACATACAGATGTTTTTCTCTCTGTTCCTTTGACTTGTTGCACTTTTATTTTTCAAATCACGTCACGTAGAAAGAAAATTAAGTCAGATTTTGTAGTTTTTATAAAAAAGAAAAGTTGTTTTTGGCTTTAAAAGTAAAATAACAAATAACAGGCAGTTACTTTTTTTTTCCAGTTTTCGTTTCTGGCATTAAAAGCAAACTTGAAACACCAAAATAAAGCTTTTTTTGTCTTTTTTTTTTTGAAACACTGATTATATTTAATCTCTAATAATCAGAGGATTGGCTGATAGTGACAATAACGTAGATTAATGAGTAAAAGAAGAAATAAACTGAGATTATTGGTTCGTTTAACTGTCACACAGTTTATTTCTAGTAATTGCCGTTCATCGACTCAACACATTCACGTTTTCATTCGCTGCCTACGAGCACATCAGAGCGTTTCTTTATCCACACCATTTAAAATGGCTGCATAGACATTTTTTTTTTCCATCGGGGGCAAAAACGCCGCAGAGCGTAGCGGAGCGGAGCAGACGAGAGGAGGGATCAAACATTGTGTAAAGAAAATACTGTAATCAGGTTGGAGGGCCTTTAAATCTTTCTACAGTATTAGTGTTAAAAAGACATCTACTTCACAAATAACATCACCGTTTATAGCTTTCATATTTTTCCTTGATTTTTTTTTTTTTTAATTTTAATGAGGATCCAGCCCTCGTCGTCGTCATCGTCACAAACACCAACAATAAACAACAGCAACGGTAAGAAGATTAAAGAAAAGTTCATCCTGCAGTGAAATGTCTCTTTTAATACGCTTCTTGATTTTATTTTGAAATAGTGGGCCAACGTTAGTGCTTCACTGTCTTTCAGGACCAGATCTGTTTTCGTACGAGCACAAACACACAGCGGCTCAGACTCTTCACACAGTCCTCGTCAAAGCGTCTGGATTTTAATTTTTTATTTTTGTCTTTTGTTGGTTTGGCTCATTGTCGGACGCGTGCGGTGAAATGCAGGGAACGTAGAGCAGAACGTGTTTTGAAAGTGTTCTCCTTAAAATAAGACTTCTTCTTCTTGTGGCCTGTTCTGACTTTGAGACGGTTCACAGACGAGTCGGTAATACTGCTCATGCTCTCGGCGACATCTTTTTAAGACCATGAAAATAAAATAAAAGATGAACTCCTGCTGAACTTCTTCTTCTCTTGTGGAGAGTAACCAAGCAGTCCTTAAGTACCCTCGTCTCCATCTCTGTCTAGTCTGGCACAGCGAGACTACACGACTTTTAGAAAGTCAAACAAATCAAAGACGTCGTCTCTGTCACGGAAACAAAAGGATCAGACATCAGTCTTTTCACTGAGACCCATCTGACTTGTACACCGGAGGAAGACGAGTTCATAGGTAGCATGATTCCGGTTCCCTGAAGAAACCAAACCGTGGATCGGACGGCGTCGCCTAAAACATGACCTCCTCACAGCTCCCATAGTCGCTCTCCACCATGCTCGAGCCGTCGTAGCTGCGTGGATTCGGTCCCGCCGGGCGCGTCTGAGGCTGGGCGGGGTTCGGGGGCGGCGGCGGCAGCGGCGGGCTGGCCTGCTCCGCGTACGACGGCATGGCTACGCTTAGGCGCATGCTGAGTCTCTTGTAGCCTCCCGAGACGTTGTCCAGGCTGCGGGCGTGCTGGGTGGGGTAGTAGCTGATGGCCGTGTACTCGTTGGGGCACTGGGAGCTGGGGAGGGGGAGCCCGTCCGGCCCGAGGAAGTCGTCCAGGTTCTGGTTGCTGTAACACGGCGGCAGAGGGGCGCGGCGGTCGCAGCGGTCCAGCGGGAACGGGAACCCGCCGAACCGGGAGTTTCTCCGAGAGTCCATGGTGGAGGTGGAGTAGGTGTCCTCCACGATGTCGAACTGGGGGAACTCCTTGATGGCGGGACGGCCGTAGTAGTCGGGGTCAGCCGGGTACACTGAGGAAACACAAATATATCAGATTTAATTCATACTCTCTGTAGATCTGCTGTAAATCGTTCTTTACTCATAAACACTTTTCGATCTTTGGACCTTTTTATAGATTGATGCTTTGCTAAATCTTTAATTAACAAACACAGAAATGTCTTGCGTCAGTCTTTTAAATCTTCAGCCCGATCATCGACCGCTCACAGACGCCAGATTTGATTTTAAATAGCTGTCACAAAGTCAGATTAGGAACAAACACTCAAAGTTTTAACACTGATAAACTGTCAGACGGCAGCTGTGCGCGGCAGACAGGACTATTTGCATATTAAATCCCTCTCTGTGGGTTTTTAGCGCACCGGTGGGAGGGAAGGTGTCTAAAGATGTTTTACTTGAAGGCAGATGACAGGTCTGGCAACACTTCTACAGACTGCAGACGCAGAATAATCCTCCTCCTCCTGTAGCCGACGAACATTAAGACAATCGAAGGGCAGCGTTAAGAATAAGCTCCTGCAGCTTTTTGTTCGCCCTTGTGTCTGCTCTTTATTGTTGACTTCAAACTTATCTCAAGCCGAGTCCTTGGAATATAGATTTTTTTTCTGCACAAATTTTGATGTGCTAATCCTAAAAAGGAGTAAGAAGTTACACCCAGGATGATTTTTAAAGCATCTTCTGGAGAATTAAAGCAGGAGGAGACGGAGGAAGACGTTGTTTTCCTGAGATTAATCTCGGAGGATTTCGGTTTGTTGACGACCTCGCAGCAATTCAGACTTAAGCTCCTTTTTGTAACGTTGTCTCCTCCAAACACAACATTGTCTAATTCCTGTCACATCATAGAACAGATCCAGAATCTTCTCGTTGGAAATCTCACAGCCACGCAAAACTTGCTGTCACACCCGTTTTGAAGGAGATCCAAATCAGCAGATCTTTGCTGAAGCAGAATCAGTTCCTAATGGAGAGACTCCAGACCAACATTCACAAAGAGAACCAGGAACATGGGGGTGAAGCTAATGTCCTGGTTTGGGCCTGTTCTGCTGCATCTGGACCAGGACGCCTTGTCCTCATTGATGAACCAATGAACTCTAAAAGAAAATGTCAGGACATCTGTCCATGAGCTGAATGTGAAGAGAAACTGGGTCATGCAGCAAGACAAGGAGAACCAAGAACACAAGTGGTTCTACAAGAGAACGGTTAAAGAAGAACCAGATGAATGTTTAGGAACAAGTCAAAGTCCTGACCTTAATCCAAGAGAAATGTTGTTGTTGGACCTGAAGCAGCAGTTGATGTGAGGAAACCCACCAACATCTCAGAACTGAAGCAATGAAGCCAATGTAGACAACAAATCAGCAGTTACCAGAAACATTTTCACTTATTTTAGTAAAATTTAATTTAGTCGCATCATAATTAAACAAATAAGAACAGTACAAACAATTAAGAAATTATATCAATCAGCAAAAAAATGAAGAGTTAGCTGGTGTTACATCGATGCTCACAGCGTGTGACGGACAAGAAAGAGCCTGAAGAAAACTCTGAAAACAAAATGAGGATTCTTGAGGATTACCACTTCAAACTCCAGTCCTTCATCCCCCAAAATCTCCAACTAACAAGGCCGACACATCTTAGAGTTCGTTCTAACAAAACAACATGAAAAAAGAAAAGAAAACCCTCCTGCTGTCACTCGAGTTACACAGAATGCCAAGCAGCTGCTCGTGTCGGGGAGACGGAAAGTGAAAGACGGGAGACAGACGGCGAAGGAAGAGAGGAAAGTCAAGAGATGGAGAGAGACATGTGTGAACGATGAGGGCGAAGGTAAGCGAGACATAAAACAGATGAGGAGGAAGAAGAGGTGGACGAAGTGAACGGAGGAGGAAGAAAAGAGTGTTTGCACAATGAAGATGTTTATAACGTGATGGCAGGCTGACAGCAGCTTTAAATCTCTCTCTGCAGACTTAAGCTACGGTTATATCCACATTAGAAGAGTTCAGCTGCTTGTCAGGAACAGGAGGTGCTCGTATCGTGATGCTCTACGGGACAAGGGAAAACGTCTCAGTTCAGTGACGAAGCCGCTGCTAACAAATGTCCTAATAAGGACTTTTTTGTTGTTGAGCAGGGTTAATGTTTCTGTGTCATCCAAACGTGCTTGAATAATGCTAGCTCAGCTTTTGCCTCCAAAGTTGAAGCCCTTTGATTTGTAGATCAGGTATTGGAGCTGTCTTTCTTTCTCCTGTTAATACAGACCTCTAATAAAAAGCTGTTATTAACAGTCGCTAGCCATTTACTCTCTGTGCAGTGACGGAAGTAAACGGGCCGGCTCATACAGCAATATATTCCAGGCAACTTGCAACAGGAGGCGCTTGTGTTGATTTACAGGACAATGAACCCAACCAACATCTCAGAACTGAAGTGGTTCTGTTCTGAGGAACTGGCTAAAATTCCTCCAAGCTGCGGTAGATGACTGGTCGTCAGTTACTGGAAAGAAAATGACTGGTCGTCAGTTACCTGAAACAGGTTGACTGGTCGGTAGTTACCGAAAACAAGTTGAATGGTCGTCAGTTACCTGAAACAGGTTGACTGGTCGGTAGTTACCGAAAGGAGGATGACTGGTCGTCAGTTACCTGAAACAGGTTGACTGGTCGGTAGTTACCGAAAACAGGTTGACTGGTCGTCAGTTACCGAAAACAGGTTGACTGGTCGGTAGTTATCGAAAACAGGTTGACTGGTCGGTAGTTACCGAAAACAGGTTGACTGGTCGTCAGTTACCGAAAACAGGTTGACTGGTCGGTAGTTACCGAAAACAGGTTGACTGGTCGTCAGTTACCTGAAACAGGTTGACTGGTCGTCAGTTACCTGAAACAGGTTGACTGGTCGGTAGTTACCGAAAACAGGTTGACTGGTCGTCAGTTACCGAAAACAGGTTGACTGGTCGGTAGTTATCGAAAACAGGTTGACTGGTCGGTAGTTACCGAAAACAGGTTGACTGGTCGTCAGTTACCGAAAACAGGTTGACTGGTCGGTAGTTACCGAAAACAGGTTGACTGGTCGTCAGTTACCTGAAACAGGTTGACTGGTCGTCAGTTACCTGAAACAGGTTGACTGGTCGTCAGTTACCAAAAACAGGTTGACTGGTCGTCAGTTACCGAAAACAGGTTGACTGGTCGGTAGTTACCGAAAACAGGTTGACTGGTCGTCAGTTACCGAAAACAGGTTGACTGGTCGGTAGTTACCGAAAACAGGTTGACTGGTCGTCAGTTACCTGAAACAGGTTGACTGGTCGTCAGTTACCTGAAACAGGTTGACTGGTCGGTAGTTACCGAAAACAGGTTGACTGGTCGGTAGTTACCGAAAACAGGTTGACTGGTTGTCAGTTACCAAAAACAGGTTGACTGGTCGGTAGTTACCAAAAACAGGTTGACTGGTCGTCAGTTACCTGAAACAGGTTGACTGGTCGTCAGTTACCTGAAACAGGTTGACTGGTCGTCAGTTACCTGAAACAGGTTGACTGGTCGTCAGTTCCCTGAAACAGGTTGACTGGTTGTCGGTTACCTGAAACAGGTTGACTGGTCGTCAGTTACCGAAAACAGGTTGACTGGTCGTCAGTTACCTGAAACAGGTTGACTGGTCGTCAGTTACCTGAAACGGGTTGACTGGTCGGTAGTTACTGAAAACAGGTTGACTGGTCGTCGGTTACCTGAAACAGGTTGACTGGTCGTCAGTTACCGACTGGCAGATATGAACAAATGATTAACTGTTTTGAATAAACAAATACACAAGTATAATATTTATGTTTCCTGTGTTTGATTTATTTGTCTATTTTCAGGACAGATCTGGGGTAAGTCAATAAAACCACCGTGGATTTATAAAAAGGTCAACCAGACCAGCTCAAGTAGCCTCCTTTTATCGTCCATAAGCATATAAAGCGAGATTTTCATATTATACTAATGAAGAAGGCTGACAGTTTAATGCTGGCTTACAAATCAATGCAACAACAGACGCCCTACTGAACGCCCGGGGTCAAAGTGCAGATTGTGAACAAATTGTTGAGGATTCAGGCGCGGTTGCCTTTAATGTGGTGGATAACAAGTGAAGTAGTACAGGAATGTGTCCTTTGTTCTCCTCGTAAGGTCAAGCAGATGAATGAGCTGCCAGGAGGCCGTTGCCGGGGGAGCGATGGCATGAAGAACGCCTGATCTGCCTCCTCTCATCCGTCTCAAGACCATACGAGTGTGGATGTATGAGTCATGGCTCAGTGGTATTGATCTGGTGCATGTATATATATATATAAAAAAAAAAAGTAATAGAAAAAATAAAACCTGCAAACAAGAGGGGAGGGAGAGACGTGACAAAATAAGAAAGAGACCAACGAGGATCGATGGAGGGATAAATGAAGACAGAAAGAGGGCGTGGCGATAAAAAGACTAAATCAATAATCTCAGAATAAAGACTCACAAACGATTTATGAAACGTGCCGCTACCGAAAGATTCAAATCAAACTTCAACAATAGAGACCGAGTTTAGTCTGACAAAAATGTCATCTGGGCGTAAATTGGGGAAAGTTCTAGTCCTGAATACCAATAAGCCACAACATTATGACCACTGACAGGAGAATACCAAGTGTGAGAATTCAGTGTTCTGCTGGGAAACTTCTGGACCTGGCTTCATTCATTGCAACCTACGAGACTAGCGTGTTGTTGTTGTTATACGTCATCAAGCACGCGCCTGTTAACGTCCCGTGCTGCGTTCATGCAGACTCGGAAATGCTGAAGCTACAGCAACAAACACTGAAAGTTTAAAAGAAGAGAAAAGTTTCCTGGAGACAGCGTCAAGGAGAAACATCTTCCAGAGAGGGTTAGGGAGTTTATGGCAGCGTTGGATGAGCAGAGAGAACACAAGGTACCAGCTACCCTAGGAATCTACAGGGGAAGAACTCTAGTTTATTTAAGATCTGCTCAGGACTCGGATCGACTGATACTAGATATGGGAGGCAAAAAATCCTTGATGGTCTTATCCCTAGCTCCAACGGTCTGAGCATTGACGTAACAGTTCATTATCATCGTTGTTTTTTGACACTGGTTGCATTAATGTGTCGGTTCGCGTGAGGCCTCTGAAAAAAGGAGATGGCAGAAGAAAAGTGCAGGAGAAAATATGAGAGAGACCCGAGGAAAAAAAAAAAGAAGAGAAACACGCCACAAAGGGCAAAACTGAGTGGAGAGGAAATGACAAGAGACGGGAAATGGAAATATTTAAAGAGACTGACAGGACAAAAGAGCAAAAGACGATGAACAAGAAAGGGAATCGTATAAGAAAGAGAAAGAGAATGAGAGAACAAAGCCGCACAGGAAGAAGGGGAGACGTGAAAGATGAGAGAGAGAAGCAATCACAGGAAGAGAAAGCGGGAAATAAAAAGACGTGCGGCGAAGAAACGGAGAAATCACTTTGTTTCCTGATGTTATCGCGTCCCGCCGCGCTCATCTGTGAACGTTTCATCTCCCAGAGTTTAATCAGCTTTGTGTATTGACAGACAAGACTCTCGGCGGACGGTCCGGCGTTTCCCATGATGCACCAGCCTGCATCACAATTTAACACTTTACATCGAGACCTTGTGACTTTTGTGTCGTAGCGGTGAATGTTGGGTTTGCAGCCCAGCGACGTGTTTGTTCCCTTAATGTAGTCGACGTTTGTTCACGCTTTATCTTTAACAAAGTGTTCATTAATCGCGTACAAGAATATTTAAATTGGTTAAAACATTTCTGTGTAGGACGTAGAAACCGTGCTTTCCCTCCTTCTCTTGGGGATGGAGCTCGGTTTCTTTAGATATTTTCAAATCCGCAGATTTTTTTGGGGGAGCTCAAGAATTTCCCTCCAGACCTCCAAAGCCCCCGTCGATGACGCCTTTATTAAGCAGCATCTCATGTGGATATGAAAGGATCTTTTCTCTTCTCTGGCTCTTAAAACCAAACGAGAGCAAGATGGAGGAGGAGAAATTAACGATGAGCCGTGCGACAATATTCTTCTTCAAGTCCACTCGAGTCCACTTGTCTGTATGCGTCAAGTGAAGTCGAATCCAGTAAAGAAAGTCATACACCTCACTCACTGGACTGAATTTAGACTCTCCAGGGCTGGGCCGTGCTTTTTTATTATTATTATTTTTTTTTTTGGTATTTCAAGTTTGATTTTAAAACTTAGAGACGTAAACTTTTCACTACTGTTACTAATAATAAAAGCATGTTTTGTTCTGTAGTCTGAAATGAAAAAAGATAAATTTAATATTCTACTTAGATTTTTTTCTACTAACGTGATTTAAAAAAGAAATTCAAAAAACAAACAAACCAGGAAGTAGCCTACTCTACATCTAGATTTTCCAGGTCTCTCTGGTCCAGGTAGTAGTCTCCATGGTGACCACTGGTCCAGGTCTCTCTGGTCCAGGTAGTAGTCTCCATGGTGACCACTGGTCCAGGTCTCTCTGGTCCATGCATCATTGTGTTCAGCTTTAAATAAACCTGGTTCTTCTCCAGATTTGGAGAAGTTCAGATGATCAGATACCTTGTGTCATAAAGTCTAAAACTACATCTGAATATTGTTCCAGAGTCGTGTCCATGCTCCATTTAGACCAACAAAACATCACTGACTGATGGAATCTACTTCTTCTTCTTGTTCTTCTTCTTCTTCACTCACAAAAACGTCTGCTTTTATAAGAATCAAATAACGTCTGCTTTCTGCTTTAGTTTATTTCTGTTTTATTTTTTCATCTATTAAAGGCCCAAAGGTAAATTCACTTGTTTTGCTTTTTAAATTTAAAACCAAACTTGAAATACCAAAAATGACACAGACCCAGGGTTGAACCATTCTTCTGGCGACTGTCCGGCATCAATCAAACCAAAATGAAACTTCAGTCAACCACATCTACAAACACTCACCTTCATAGTCCATGTCCCAGTGGTTCTTCCTGATGGAGTCGTTGTCGGAGCTCGACGGCGGCCTGGGGGGAAGGTTGGGGGCCACGCTGCACACGACCGGCCCCTGCGTCTTCGGCGACCGGCCTCCGGACAAGCCGATCTGGCTGTGAGGCCGGAGCGACCTGAACGGGGTGTGGTCCAGGTCGTTGGTGGGGCCGACCAGTGACCTCATCTCGATGGGGTTGACCTCCTGGGAGTCGGCTTTGAGACCCTTAGCCAGGCTGGGTTGGAAATAGCTGTGGGGAAAGAGATGTGGTTGCACCAGTGTGAGACAGTGGACCAACAAATGGACTTAACTTTGTTTGTTTTACAGCATCTTAGAGCTTTAAGGCCCCCTGGTGGCCAAATAATTATGAATTCCACTTTAAGCACGGTTGTAGATGTGCAGGCTGGTGGAAAAAACACGAGCAGATTGATTTTTTTTAGCCAGGTCTAGTGTTTCTAAGAGAATTGTGAGTTTCTGCTGAAGTGTCTGTACAAGTTCACAGTTTCAAAATTTAAAAGAATTCACTTCCCCTTATTCCCCTTAGCTTCATTAAATGCACATGAGGTTTATAAAATATATAGTGCAGACAGAAGTCAAGAAAGGTGCAGGACAGTTTTGGTATTTGTGTTCCTGTTGAAAAAGAGTTTTAGTTCGAAATCTGCTCCTGATAAACAGTTTCAACTCCAGATTTGTTTAGTTTTTTTTAACATTTTATAGCTGACGTAGAATCCCGCAAGACCTGCCGTCTAAAAGAACATATGCTGATTGATTTTAAGACACAAAACCTTTGCTCTTACCCATTGGAGTCCTGGACACAAACTGGCTTTTTCTTCTTGTGCTGAACGTATCGTTTCCGGATGCAAACGAAGATGCCGACTAAGATGAGCAACCCAAGCACACTGGCAGCGATCTGCATGATTTCCACGTAGCTGATCAGCGGTGACACCTGACAGTGACAGAGTGATTAAGATAAAGTCCAGCAAAAAAACAAAACAAGAAGATGACTTTAAAATTAAATGAACTCTTGTTGCTCCCACTGACCTGAGGTAGAGGGTGACAGAGGATGGAGCCACCAGTCACTTTACAGTCGAACCCTTCAGGACATGGATTGGGAGAACAGCCTTCAAGCATATTATGGCACCTAAACGATTAAAACAAAGACATATATAAAGGTTCTTAGAGGGGAAGAAGTCTCTGTAAACCCAAATTATTCAAGGTTTTAATTATTAAAAGCTCTGGCCTGAGGGCGACACCAAGTGAAATGTCGTTCTCTTCACTACTGTGGTCATTTTAGAGCTCAGACATCACAGACTACATTGTCACTCTTGCTTTTGTCAGCTCTTAACGCTGCCTCTGCTGCACCGACGGTTGGAGCAGAGCTTGGATCTGAATAATAATAATGTAGGTATGCTAATGCACCAACGCCCACAGTCGTTGAGATGCATGACATGCATTTAGGATGCAGCATTTACCACGCTATTTTGATGGCTTTCGCAGTGCAGCATAATAAAGTTCAGTAAATGAGATGCAGCATGTAGCGCTGCTTATGCATGTTAACGCCAGCGAACAATAAACAACTATCAGTATGGCTTCGTGCGGCTTTTTTAGCAGGTAAAGTTTAAAAATAATTAATGAGACCGATTCAAATAATTAAGAATAAAGTTGTTTTTCTAAATCTTAATAAAACAAGATTGAAATATTAGAAAACGCCAAATTACATGTGTTGTTTCCTCTCACTTGTGTTGTCCTACTCGTGAAATTGCCAAAATAGCGGCAATTTTCTGAGTTTCTGATTAATATTCTGTAATCGTATTAAATTAATCATTTAGTCACGAACCACTAAATGCTGAAAACATGAAACCATTGACCAAAATAATCTTTGATTTAAGTTTAACTTATGGTTTGCCATTAGCATTTGGTAGCCATGGCTGATGCTATTGTCATTAATGGTAATCAACGTTGTTTGGTTTTATTAGTGTATATGTGCATAAACAAATGACTTGCAACTTGATAATGCTAATGGATATCCATTAGCATTGGCTAGCCATGGCTAATGCTAATGGAATTAATGGCTAGCCATGGCTAATGCTAATGGAATTAATGGCTAGCCATGGCTAATGCTAATGGCATTAATTGCAATATAAGTTTATTTTTATAAGCTTATATGGGCAAAACCAAACTACTTGTAATGTGAAAATGCATAGGGAAGCTTCATGGTAATGCTAAGTGTTTACCATTAGCATTGGCTAGCCATGGCTCATCAATGGACATCTATATGTAGGTCTCTATGTGCCGAAACAAATGCATCAGAAATCCTCATGGTGATGCTAATGGATATCTGTTAGCACTGGCTAGCCACTGCTAATGCAATCTCCACTTGCAACTCGCAATTGCATCTGAAAGCGTTTACTTGTGTTGTGCTTCTCATGAAATTGCCAGAACTGTGGTCAAAAGTCAAGAGTTTTCTCTTCAAACAGTTTTAAAAACCCAACCGCTGTGGGCCGCTGAGGCTGTCAGTATGGAGTGCGAACAAGAGCGCTACAATGGGAAGAGGCACACAAAGGCTGCCACCTTGCCCCCCGGGAGTGAAGACTAAATTTGGCCGATGATGCTAAAAAGCTTCTCTGCGGCCCTCCATCTTCCAGGCCGGCCACCAAACACCACCCCGAGGACCTACTGGCAGAGCCCTGATTGCTAAGTGCCGGTGCTGAGATACTGACAAAAACCTATCATTTAGTTTTACATAAACTGTCTGGTTTTCAGCTTTACCCTCTCATTTCCCAGGCGCTAAATTCCCCAGCTGTGCTTCACTGAAAGTATAGTCCAACGGCACTTTAGGGGGCAAAATACTGCACTTAATATGTTTTCATATTTAGGGATTTGGGGAGAGAAACAGAGCTCTGTATCCTTCTTTATATTTCAGTGGTCGGTATTTAATCAAACTTCTCCAGGAGCATCATAAATATACATTCCCCCTGTATGTGCTGTGGTCCACTGCACTGACTGATTACCACAGGATGCATCGCAGCATGATAAAAACATCCTAGCATGTTTAACAAGCCACACAGCAGCTCTCCCTTAGTTGTGATCCAGCCGCGGTCATTTTTCATTCACTCCGTTAATCAACCCCCCATCCAACCACCCACCCACCTGCAAAACGTGGACGGCTGTTAATAGCCGCGAGGAGCCACGCAACTGCACAGGCGGCTTTAATGAAAGCGGGAATATGCAAATGCGTCTGTAATTTCGTTTGGCGGCCGTCGGTGGTGTGAGTGGAATGCAACGAGCCGGTTGGGGGGCGACGTGCGTGTTGTTGAGTTCAGTCACATCTACGTGAACATTCAAGGACATGCATGGCGCTGGCTGTTTTGTTTTTTTGTTTTTTGTTTTTTTTGGAATGCAGTGCAAGTGATGTTGCATATAATGAGGGCTGTGCTGGTTGCTGTGATAAAACCTCTGGGAATCTTATCCGTCAATTTGACATTTGGAGAGTTACTGCTGCAGGTAATTATCTCCGTCACTGATTACTTTTTTTGTTATTTGTTCTCATTTGTTGGACCAAGAGAATGAGATACAGCTGTTATCTGATAAAACGAATCCACTAATTGGATTATTTGATTAAAATCGGTTTGTGTTGTGATTAACGGCTAAATAGTAAACATAACTTCCTCAACTTTACCTTGTAACATATTTTAACATGAAATCTGTGAATGAAGGACTCGTGTTCAAACCGACTGATACCATTCAACAAAAGTCGTTCAGTGTTGACCTGAATAAGAAATGTGTTGTTTACTGTGTACTGTTATTTTAAGCTTTGGTAACTTAGCTATATTATTGATCTGCTATTGATTTGCTTATTGATAACTTGGCGCATAACGGTAATGCTAATGGTTATCCATTAGCACTACTAACCCTGGATAATGCTAATGGAATTAATGGCAATGTCTATTTTTATAGCTCTATATGTGCAAAAACAAACTACCTGCAACTTGTAAATCCATCAGAAAGCAATACGGTAATGCTAATGGGCATCTATTAGCATTGGCTAGCTGTTACATGTGTATATGTGCTAAAACAAACTACCTACTACTTGTAAATGCATCAGAAAGGTATTGCCATTAGCATTAGCTAGCCATGGCTAATGGTTATCCATCATTGCAGCTCCAGCACACAACACTGTCCTCAAATGTCAACTTTATAAGGCATTAATCTTTATCTTCCTTTGTTTTAAGCTTGTTCTGCTGCCCCAAAATCTACATTTATGATGTAGGGCCGCAATTAGCTATTGATATTGATTGACTGATTGTTTTTATCTCTAAATGAAGGACGGTTCAACACACGTCCAGCTCTGTGATCTGTGTCTACCTTGCGTCGACGTTCTCCTGCGTGCAGTTGCACATGTAGCCTTGATCCTTGGGTATGCACACCCTGCCGTCGGCACATGGCTGAGAGGTGCACGGGTTGTCGGCCAGCTCGCATTGGGCGCCGTGGAAGAGTCCTGCACACCTGCAGCGCAGCTCTGCAGAGTAAATAAAACACACCCAGACATCTGAGACAAGCGCAAGTGATCAAAGCAACGCAGTTTCCCCCTATGGGCAGAAAATAATCACAGCAAAGGTCAACCTGATGTAGCCAGAGAACACAGGAGTGTGTTTGGTATTTAAAGGGATAAAAATCAGCCCCCCAAAAAAACACACACAATTTAACGGCTTCTTCTGGTTTTTTGTTTTTCTTCTCTCTGGCTGAGTATACAACACGTGACGGTAAGACCAGAGGCTACAAATGAAGTCTGATAGCGGATTCACCGAAAACACAAAAACATCACGTTTTATCAGTCGCTCCTGTTTGGAGCGGGTCAGTTAAGAAGAAGAACCACAGAAGAAGAAGAAGCAAGGATGTTCAGAAGCAGGAAATAACTTGGCTTAGAGTAAAGCTAGTTATTAATATTGTCATATCGCTGTCATTTGGCAGAAGCTTTTGTGCGTTTCCTTGTTTTTGAACTCGCATACACAAACGTTTTTAGCAGCTTTGGATTCAGAGTCTTGGTCAAGTATGATTTGACATGAAGGACTGGGGATTGAAGCATCTAAAGATGCGTCCAAGATGCACCACCAGCTTAAATGTTCCACCATAAACTATAAATGTTTCTAAACACTCATGTACACATTCGAGGATGGTTAAAACTGCAGTTACTGACTTTTAATGGACTCAACCAAAGGAAGCAGTGCATATCTGATGAGCTTACATTAGCTTATGACACATGGACTAACCCTAACCCTCAGAGATATTCTAAGTGTCTAAGTTAAGGCCTCACATCCACCAAATTTCTTCAAACGTTTGAGAAAGGTAGATTAATCCAACAATGACACTGCTTTAGACTGCTAAGCTAAAACGAATTCATGTTTTTTCCATTGCGTTGATCTAAGTCGTGCATCTTTGACACAATAAACCAAGAGCTTAAAAGGCTCAAACTGGTAGAAGAAGAAGGAGAAAAACAAGTTAAATTCAGCTATTTCCATCCGCCTTGGTATTCACTTTTTACTCTACATCCCTTTGTTCGGATCTCAGGAAGCAAACTAAACCGAAGGATCGGTAAAACAGCGGGGGAACGGCTGCACATTCTGCAGTTAAGGAAAAAAGAAAGAAACATCCTGAGTCTACACTATTTTATTTTTTACCGCCTGTCTGATTACATTTGCTCGACCTGGAAGGTTCTTTTTGGGGAAATAAAATGTATTCGGTGCCTGAAGCCTAACTGAAATGTGATTTGACATGACGATGAATAAGTCCTGGGAAAAGTAATACCAGGCTGTAACCTTCTGTCCTGAGTCCAAAGAGACATTGTGGACATTTTATTTAATGTACTAAAAGGAGGATAAGAAAATTATATGACCTAACAGGTAAACCGTCGGTACAGAAATCACATCAGGCTGCAGGTTTCTTGATAACGGCTCTAGGGCTCGTTCGTTCACACAGATACACATCTCCTCCAGCTTCATGTTTGGCTTCATATCCACCTCACTAGAAAAAGAAGTTCACTTTGTGCCACAGTCTCACGAGCGCAATATTTAAAAGCTTCTGGTCTTTTATCTGTGAAATTGCAGGTGTGCTTATCAGCTGCAGGTTCAGGTATTTGGGTAGAGAACAAACTGTCCTCTTTTGTGATACTCCATATTAAAAACAAGACCCTGAAAAAAGAAAACACTTTTATCTCTCCTAGAAGTGACGCATGCGTCCAATTAGCGATAAGCTTAATGGATAAAAGGAGGGCCAGGAGTCAGATGAGGATGTTGGATAAATCTTTTTAGAGTTGGTTCTGTTGTCCTTGACTGAAGGTTGAACTTTTAACAACAATACATTTTATTTCTACGCCTAAAAAAAATGATGTGCAAGGGTTCACAATACTCATTATTCCCACTCTAGTCAAACTGAAGAGTCACGTCTTTAATAGAAGGGTCACAGATACGAGTTTGGTATCAACTCAGGCTCAGTGATTGTTGGTGGTGACGCATTGACTCAAACTGTCTTTTTTATCGCCTGAAACTCTGGACGAGTCATGTTTTCACCTTTGGAGATGTGTCTGGGACTCAACGTACTCCAGTGGTAACTCAAGGACTAGTTTCTTTGTTCATTTTGGATCAGAGGCTGTTTGTTTCTGCATCATTTCCCAAACTAGAAGTAGGGACGAGGGTCAAATCAAAGTTGGTGCATGACGTAAGTGCACTAAAAGGAATCTGCATGAAAACATTCTATTGAAAGGTCTAGTGTTAACATTTATCAGCGTCTACTAGGTTGGTACTAAATCTCTTTGGTGCAAATAAACCTGTTTTTGTTAGTTGGACTGGGTGTGACGATGGATTTTATGATTCCATTTGATTTTATCCACCTTATTTGGAGATACTTTAGTTGTGAAATAGTTTTACTGAGCTATGAATGAGCTTTTCACAAAGTTAAAGTTGTCATTGGTTCCAGAGATTTGTGGTATTTCCATAATATTTTATCTCTGGTTGACACATCTTGCAAATGGCTTTGCTTTTGTCCAGAGATCACATTATCAAAATAGTATTTCTCAAAGTTTCAGCTATGAGTGGCCCAATTTGGTCCGAAAGTTAAAGATGTTTTTAGGTTTAGGTTTAACACTCACCTCCGTTAGCGTCCTCCTCACAGGTCCCTCCGTTCTGACAGGGGCTGCTGCTGCAGGCTTCCATCTTTCTGCAGCACTGGTACACCCCAAACACCCTCCTGCTCCCCGACCCCGTCCACTCGGCCGCCGCGTCGCTGTCCGCTCTGATTGGCTCCCCGTTGAGCTCCAGGCCCTCTAGGCAGCCGGTGAAATTCCTCGGACGCTTGGTGACCTCCGGAGCGCCGTCCTGAGCGAGAGAAGCGAAGAGCAAGGCACCGTGGGAGCTCAACATCCGGCACGGCTCGGTCAGGGCGGCGGAGGCTGGATGCTGCTGGTCCACGGTCAGTCTCAGGAACGTGGAGTTGACCTCCAGCAGGACGCTGTGCCAGCGTCCGTTTGACACCGGGTGAGATCTGATCAGCAAAGAGCCGGGGGAGGTGTTTCCACATCTGAACCTGAACTGCAGCTCTCCATTGTTCAGCTGAGGGAAGAAGATCAGAACGAACAGACATCACTCATGATGCTATTTCACTTAAAATTGTGCACATGTGCGCTATATTTAAGGCAAAAAAACAAGGCTCCACCTCCATTATCTGGTTTGGTTTTAACCCCTTAACGCCTCAATTGATTCTTCAATTATATAAAGAAATTAAATATTTGTATTTTTGTTCCCACTCCGGCCGGTCCTACCAGAAACTAGTGCTTGCTAAAGGTTCCTAGGATGTTTTTGAATGTGCACAAACCAACATTGGAGTATTACATGCGTTATTTCAGCTGCAGTCTGAACGGAAACAGTGCATCGTGAATTAGCGACACTAGGCATGAAGGGGTTAAAAAGTCTGACGCGGAGCAGCAAATTACAACATGCAAGGTTTGCAAACAAATAGTGAATAAAAAGGACAGTAACAGCACTAATTTGTTCCACCACCTCAAACACAAGCACAAACCAGAAGATGAAGAAAGACAGAAAATGAGCAAAGATGCAGAAGCAGCGTCGACTTCATCCAAAGAGTCTGGGAACAAAACAACAACTCAGAGAAAACTGATGCATTAGAGTCAAAAAGATTAGGATGAACTGGTGTTTATTTATCATTATTTTTATTGTTACCGTGATAAATACCAGAAATTATCAGGATAAAATTTTTAGTCCATATCACCCATCCCTAGCACACAGACACAATCTTTCTCTTGCTTTAGTGGAGTAAAAAGTAAAATATTTGTCTTTCAAATGTATTGGAGTGAAAGTAAAAGTATCCCCCAAAAATAATACTCAAGTAAATTTACTTCGTTACTGTCCACCACTGGCTGTTCATGGATGTCTGAGTTTAGAAAAAACAGAATCAAATATCATTCTCTTAAAGACCAAAACAAAACGTACGTTAACAGGAACTCACAGTTTAGGTCTATTTGACATTTAACAACAAACAGCAATTGACATTTTTTGGTTATGTCATGTTTCCTTGCTTGTTAAATTGATCGGCGTGTTTAATTATTGTAATTGTTGCTGGCGCTAATCTGCTCCCGGATGGATTGATTTAGTGGTTTTGCAGGTCAACGGACGTTCGGACTGTTGCTTCACTTTAAATTCACTTGAACAAAACTAGATTTACTTTGGATTTCTAGAAGAAGAGAATCACGTAAAGACTTAAACCGGCGCTAGCACGCATCAGAAACAGCCTTTAAATCGTGCTGCAGATGCTCAGGCGGTTTATTTAAGCGTTCTGCGTTACAAATAAAACCAGGCGTTGCCGTCGGGCTCCCTCGCTGCGAGCGCCGCGGCCGAGTCCCACATTTACTCAGCATTTCATCAACATCAGCGGGAGCCTCTTAGCTTTTTACTGCACGCTCAGCGTTACCGAAAAGAAGCGAGGCAGCAGCTTTTTCCCTCCTCCTGGCACCTTTTATCTACTCATGTTTTCTTTATGTATCAGGATGCTCCTCATATCCCCTCTATTGAATATACAGATAGGAGCGTGTATTTTGCAAATTGCCGAGCAGAATCGGACGCCAAAGCCCCCCGACCCCCCCGCCGATGCATTATTGATACCAATCTGCTCGGCCTCTGCTTCTTAAATGAGTGCAGGACGACGAGCTTGTTTCTGTTTTTATTTTTTTCTCTCGCTTCTCAGAGAGGTGATGCTGGTTTGCTTTCTCTCGTTCGATTCCCCGCGGCTGGGACGGTGAAAAACAAACAGGAACGCTTCATTTTTATAGGAATGAAGCAGAAAAATTCCTTTCATGGATCAATGACGTAGCACAGGGAGAGGCGGAGGGAGACGAGGGCTTTGGTTTATCACGAGAAGAAGCAGAAGCGCTGGCAGAGGAACAAGTGAAAACACTGTCGCTTGTCTTCTAATCTATTTTACATGAGTTGCCGTGACTTCTGGAGTGATTTATGGGGGATATTTGAAGAGTGACGGCACAGAAGTTTATTTTTTTTCTCTTACAGTACCAGCACAGCCGACGCTGCACGGGCACCGAGTCAAGTTCAACCCCGCGGGGACCAAAGCGCCACAGCATCAGTGCTTCATGGCTCCATAAATCACAGACACCCCCCCCCCAGAGCCGACACAAACACTGTAAGCTTCCTGCCGGGGAGCTTGAATGCTGTGGGGCAAAGATCAGCGTGCAACAGCAGCTGCAACGCTCATGGATTCTGCTGCGTATGCAGGAAGCTGCACCTCAGCAAGAGTGGCCAGTTGGTTTGACGTGAAAACTGGACAACGTGGAGACAGAGTCGTCGTTTATGGCTACTTTTGTACGCACACAAAGCTGAATTACACCCCTAAAGCCATAACGTTATGATAATTAAGGCTGTCAAAACGAGCGAATTCCTCCCACTGTGCGTGTGATATTATGCCCTCCATCGAAAACGCAGTTTGGGAAACCAGGAACACAGTGGAAAGCAAGCGGGATCTGAAGTGCAGATTCCTTTTAAGAAAGTTGTCGACACCGTGAACAGATTTAAGAATCGAGCAGGGAGGTTTCTGAGCATCTAAGATATAGATTCCACGTAGAAAAACGTTGAGGAGTCTGACCTGAGCGGTTCTGATCCAACAGACGAGCTATTGGAGCTCAACACGTTGAAGAAGTTGATGCTGGTTTCTGATAAGACAGAGTCAGAGCACTCAGTAGGTCTCAGTTTGTCAGAGTGTCCACGCTGACCTCTGACCTCTGATGAAAGCTCCTGAATGGACCCATCAGAAGAGGACCATGGAGACATGGAAAAGGTGGTCCAGGTGATGGAACGTACCAAGAGGGCCCAGGTTTTCTGGGAAGAACGATATAGACGTTCAGATCCTCGTAGATATTCACTGGTTGGTGGTGTACGTTATTTCAGCCAAAACATTTATATGAAAGTGTGGGAAATTAAATTATTATGATCCTGATTCCACCCCGTCCACATCCTGGCTCTGCTGTCACTCCTCATCAAGGACAACGGTTTCCCTCCTCCGATGAGTCACCTTTACTCGTTCTACACAGCTTAGCGAAGCAGCTTCTCATCCGAGCAGTCAGAATTACCATTTCAAAGGTGGCGATCTGGAGTACAATGCGTGCAGACATAAAAGGGAACTGGCAGCAGCAAATAGGCCTGAACTTCGTTTTTTTGCAGAGGTGAGGCTCCCGGCGGAGCATACTGATGAGATCGGACCGTTTGTAAGGATCCACTGAGATTCTCCAGGGGGAACGTGGCCGCGCAAACAGCATCTTCACGTCTCCGCCGAGAAGTTTCTCTCAAGTCATCACAAAACCCAACCGACGGATTCTCTCTCTCTCTCTCCGATGACCACGTTAAGAAATTCCATTTGAAGCCATTTTCCGCTCACAGTGAATTAGGCAGGGACGCGTTCTTGCGTGAGCTCGAGCCAAGATCCGAAACCCAAGAGGTGGAACCTCGGGAAAGACTGAACGCTGCTTTTTGAAGTTTTCCCAGAATCAGAATGATTGCATATTCAGCCTGGGAAGCACATGGATGTCACATAAATGAGACGGGCCCACGAGGGGAAGCATGAAGTCTTTTTTTTTTTTGTTATTTTCTATATCTGTTTAGAGAATTATTCATGTGCCTCTCAAAGAACACAATTCGTTATTCTCTTTCAGGGAGTTGATTTAATCCAGTAGACGTCGTGTCGTAGCACCAGGATGAATCTTCCTTTCCCCCCCCAGACAAACACAATCAATAAACCTCGAAGGTTTTTATTGGGTTTGCTCTGGAGCATTTTGAGGGGAAAAAGAGCGACATGCGGCTCACGTGCCGTCGATACAAGTTGAGTTAAAAGGGCACTGATGAGCTGATTAAATGCTGGGAATGGGGAGAATAATAAGCCGGACCTGTATCGCCGGGCTCGTAATCCGACATGGAGCTTCAAGATGCGTGCGGGTTGGGAGTTCAGCAGCGCGTCTGATATTCAATCAGAGGCATTTGGCACGAAAACACACGAAGCAGCGCGCAGATAAAAAGATGATGGATATGCTCTAACACGTGATCATCTGCAGGATTGAGATGGTACGATGTGGACATAAAAAAAAAATAAAACCCTCATGCACAGGGAGCGTGTAGCGGCCCAGGACACGGCTGGTTAATTCGCAGCTTAGAAGGCCACGCCGCTGAAAATGTCAGCGTTTGTCACGAGAGAGCAAATTTAAAATCAAGTTGATGTTGTTTGCCAAGTTTCAGGGTGTCAACAGGTGCCGCGCGATTGTGACGGCGCTGACCCAGATACGCAGCACACAGGGGCTCGCTAATCTGGGATCCGTGTTCGTGGTAAACACAGAAAAGGACAAGCAAGAGACATGAAAAACAAAACGTGAACGGCTGAAAAAAAACAACAAAAAACACGACACCAGCGCTGGTAACATGACTGCTGGCACCGACGGGGGAATCAAACGCTGGCATTTAAGATGATATCAGATAGAAAAGTTGAAGTCTGTCGTTGGCGTTTCCCGGTGAGACCTCCTTCAGATTAAATCAGCTCGTTTTAATCATTCCAGTCGTAAATTAGCGTCAAACAACAATATTACACCAACAGCTTCTGGAAATTAAGCAAAGATGTAATCTCTCCACATGACAGCAGCACTTGAAGAACTAAATAAATGAGCTCTGAGCTCACGGGAGAGAAAACAGCAAATATTTACACTTCCTAGAAATGAATGAAAATGAAAAGGATTGTTTTTTTATTCCAGTTGTGATTCGATTGTGTGTTTCTGTGTGTTTCTTCTCGTTTTCTCGCTCTCGTTCTGTCTGCCTGAGCCGTTGTGACATTTCCAAGCAGCAGACAAAGAGGTGTATTTCTCCAGTGAATCCAACAAATGCAGAGTCTTTTGTTTCCTGGTATTTTCCCATTGGAGCGGTTTTAAATGAATGCTGCAGCGCTGACTAATCACCAGAAACACAGCTTCATTAACTCAAAATGTGAGCGGACGTGTTGTTACCAGTGGTGCCCTGAAGACTGCACCTTCATTATTAAGGTTAAATCAGCTATTGACGCAGCTATTGACGCAGTAGTTTATATTTATCTTTCATCTTTATGTAAAAAAACAACAAACTGTATTTTTCTGGTAACACTCCATCTGGGTTTCATTACAGTATGTTTCAACCATTAAAGAGAACATAGTCCTCTTTCTAAACCTGCCTCAGAGATAAATACCTGTAAAGATCCAAAGTCACTGGTACTGTTGGTGGACATGATGATGCTCTGCTGCTGGAAGGTCTTGAACCTCAGGGAGAGTTTGAACTCCTGGCTGTCCTCGTCCATCCCGTGCAGATACTTCAGGTAGGACTTCTCGTCAAACCTCAGAGCCGACTCTGAAACACAGCATCACAAAAGCAACAGTGAACAAACATGGATGTTGTACAGAGGCACAATTTTATAAATTATATGATTAAATATAGTGAGCATATTGGACCAACTGATCAATACATACATCAATAAACCAATCAACCCTAAATCTAACTCTAAATCTAACCCCACCAGCAAACCAATCAATCGATTAACCAACAACCAACCAACCCATCCATCAATTAATCGACACATAAACCAACCAACCAACCAACCCATCCAGCAACCAACCAACCAACCAACCTTATATCTAACCCTACCAACAAAACCAATTAATCGATTAACCAAAAAAACAACCAACAAACCAACCAACCAACCAATCCAGCAACCGACCAACCAAAAATCTAACCCTACCAACAAACCAATCAATCAATTAACCAACCATCAATTAGCAAATCAGTCTGCAAATCCATCAACCAACCAACAAATCAGCTAAACAACCAGCATCAATTGGTTGAACATGTGTTGTTTTCATAATGACTGGATATCTTTAAATATCTTTGAATTCAGTGATTCTTGGCTCTGCAATAAAATATGTATGAACTTATTCAGTTATTTCAAAGAGGCAGAAAGCATTTTGATTTGGATGGCACTGCAGATAAACTGTAGTCTGGCACTGCCTGCACATTTCCAAGAAGCTTTAGTTTTTCATGCTTGTCCTCCACCTGACAGATCCCTACCGTCTTTGAGTCTTCTAAGACCAAAGAGGTGTCCGATATAGTCAAAATATGGTGGCGATAAAGAAGATGATCCAGAGAAAAAAAAAGACTCTAAATGTGATAGGGAGTCTCTCTCTCCTGAAGAGCCCTTGGCTGACTTTAATTCTTGGGCGCAGCGCTAATCCTCACAGGAATGCCAACAAAAACCGCTGAAGACGAGCCGACAAAGGTGGCGCCGCCGCTCAGTGGTTCAGACATCCCGTTGGCTTTAATCAAATCTGAGAAATCATATTCTCCCCGAAAGTGTTCTTAAGGATGTCTATGAAATCCGGCGGATTTACCGCCTTACAGCTTTGTGTAACAGGTAAGAGGAAGAAAACGGAGCTTTGATCTCGGGAGAAGACAGATATCTTCATTGGGTTGTCTACAAATACATGTCTCTCTACAAGCTTTCTCCCAGGGAGTGCAGGTGTTTAATCTGAGACAAGTGATAGAAGATTTATGTTTTTTCTACTAATCCTGACTAGAACAGATACTATGGAGACTATTTACTCACTCCATGCACAGTTCTGTGTAATCCAAGAAAGAAAAGTTGAGAAAACTTTTCAACTAAAGACACCGGGGAGATTATTCCACGAGGCACAAACACACTCAGCAGCCTTTCTCTTTGTTTGGGTGTGAAGCTGACCTATAGAAAAGCTTTGTTTGCACACCAGGAATTAAACATGCGCCCTTTAATATTTAGTTTGCTCGCTGCTGTTTGTATTGCGTGTGGATTTTTCTGGTATTTCTTGTACGTCTATAAATAAATAAACGATGACAGAATAAAGAAAACGCCAGCGTCAGTTTTCTTCAGTTACACCGTTACCACACTTGGGCGAGAGTTGACGGAGGGCAGCGTGCTCGGTGTGAATGTTAAAGAGAAGCTGAGAGAGTCGGGTGAAATTACTCCACTGGAGCTCACGCAGAGTTCAGTCTCTCATTCAGCGCTGCAGCTTTGAAATGGATCAATAGTCAGCAGCAGACTGCTCCTCAGAAAACTAGACATCAGGCTGTGAGTTAGCGCTGAGATTGTCACTCCTGGATAAAAACGCCGCCGCCACACACTCTCAAGTCTCTGTGAAGCTCAGGTACAGACACTCATAGACAGACGGGCGTACCGTTACAGGGGCAGGTGCTCTCCCAGGTGTGTTGAGGGGTGATATAACCGGCTCTGGCCGTGGTGAAATAGCTCAGTCGCTCTCCTGACAGCCGCACGGCGTTCCTGCAGCCTCGCGGCGGACAGCCGGTACCCAGGCAGCCGTTGTGGCTCATCCTGAGGATGCTGAGACCCACGGATTCCTCGATGTCTGACATGATCCCTGGTGGTGCACAACAAAATGGAAGAAAAATTATTGTTGCATTCAATCTGTGGTTGAAAAACATACGGCCTGTGAGCCCAAACTGATCTGAAGTTCTAATCTGTGTGCAAAAAAACTACACAGAAGATTTTACCTGCAAATTTATCAAAACAAAGTAACTGCTATTCCTAATTTGTCCACTAGGGGCCACACTGTTTTAGTGTAACACAACACTGAGGCCCAGAACTAAATAGCAGGTGTTTTGTAAAAGGAAAGTTCATTAAATGTTAACATCTCCATCATGTACTTTCACTTTATTGCACTAAAACGACCTTAAATGATATTGGTCCGGCCACTTTGACATCAAATCGGACAATATGAGGTCCCTGAACTAAAAAGAGTTTGACGACCCCGCTTTAATGGATTAGTAATTGTGCCGATTGATCACCTGCCAGTCGGTTTATCGGCAGGGACTGGACACGTCCGCTCTGAGGTCTCCAGATCAGTAGGACCTCCAGGACCTGGGTGTCGGGCAGCTGTTGCAGGCTGGCCAGGTGAAACTCCTGCCGGGGTAAATCCAGAGCTTGTCTCAGGCTGTGCTGAAGGCTTCTCCAGTGATCGCCCAGAAACGCCTCCGGTGACATCCCGTCCAGCTGCAGTGTCAGACCGGAGTCCAGCGCTCTCTGGCTTGCCGCCCAGACGTGAACTTTGACCCCGGCCCAGACGCTGAACTTCCCGTCGCTCACGCTGACGTTGAGCGCGTACGAGCCCTCCTCCAGGTTCTCGTCGGCCCAGATCTTACCATCGGCCTGGTCGATGGAGAAACGCTTCCCGTCGGGGTTTTCTGACACCAGGTTGTAGGTGAGGACGTCCTGCAGGTCCTGGTCCGAGGCGTGGAGTCTGCCGATGACGCGGTTTGCAAACAGCCCTCCAGAGGTGGTAATGAAGACTTCCAGGGGCACCACAGAGGGAGGATACTTGCTCTGCTCAGTGACGTTGATGTTGACCACACAGATGGAGGACAGGGGAGGGTAGCCGCTGTCTGTCACCTGGGAAAAAATAACACATATTCTAATAAAATACTCTTTAATGGAACTTTATCAAAAGGAAAATAAATAAAACCACCTCTTAAACATGTGACAATTAGTTATAAGTACTGTACTCATTAACAGAGTGAGTCCCTTATGGGCTCCTCTAGAATCTTTGTAAATCCTTTCTCAGTACAACAATGGTCAGAATGGAAAATGCAGCTATTTTGAGCAGAATACCATCAATCATCACTTTCTGAGCCTAAAATACATTTGTACCAGCCAACAGAATCCAAACAATGCAGTTTACTAGTCTGCACATTCAGGGAAAAAGGTCAGGAAAGCTCTAACCTCAAAACAACCTCCTGAAATATATATATCTATATCTATTTGTGGATTCAGAACACGTTCATGGTGTAAATATGTGAACCCTATGTAAATTCCCAATTGTAGATAACATGTGAAACCCATGGGATTAAATGTGAGAGCCTACAGGACTAAAAAGTGATGGGATTACATGTGATACTAATCAGACTACATGTGCATCCCACAGGATTATGTGTGAAAACCACATGATTACATGTAAAACCTATAGGTTTATATGAGAGTACCATGGGATTATATTTGAACTCAAATGATGGTATTATATGTGAAAGCCATCTGTTTATATGCAGTACTCGTGGAATTACATGTGAAACCTATGGGATTATATGTGAAAACTGTAGGATTACATGTGAAACCTATGGGATTATATGTGAAAACTGTAGGATTGTAGGATACAGTTAAAAAAATTGTGGGATTATATGTGAAACCAATGAGATTATATGTGAAACCAATGTGTTTATATGTGACTATTCATGGCATTACATGTAAAACCTATGGGATTACATGTGAAAACCACAGTATTACAGTTAAACAAAATGTGGGATTACATGTAAAACCGCTGGAATTATGTGGGAAAACCATGGGATTACGGTTAAAAAATAGTGGGATTACTATGTAGAAACTGATGAGATTATGTGTGAACCCAATGTGTTTATATGTGAATATTCATGGGATTACATGTGAAACCGATGGGATAATGTGTGAAAAACGTAGGATTATATGTGAAACCCATGTGAAATCCATACATTTTCAGTTGAATCTGATTTGCCATGTGATCGATTACACAACGTCTACTTGTTAACATTTCTATCATGGTGCGATGACTGTGATCAACAGATTCCGACAAAAAGACCAAAAAAATTAATCTCAGATGAGATTAGAGAGAGGTGACAGTATGGATCCTTCCTACCTGTATCTTGAGCTGATGCTGTGGTTTGACCTTCTTCCTGAGCGGAGCCGAGACCGTCAGGAGGCCGCCCTGGTCGACGTGGAAACGGCGGCCCTCGTTGCCGCTGACGATGTGGAAGGAGAAGGGCGGACCGTTCTTGGGCGTGTCTTTGTCCGTGACCACGAGCTGGAGGATGGTGCTGCCGACCGACTCGCCCTCCTGCAGCGGAACAAAGTTGAACCTTAATTAGTTCCAGATTAACATCCCAACACTCCTCCTGCCCACAACTTCTCGCTGTGATGGATCACCTTATCTCAAACGCTTGCATACTGATTTTTTTTATAGTGTCCTGAAATTAATAGAAACTGGTGGTTCGTGGAAAATAGGTTATCAATCTGGGAGACGGGTGGCAGAGTATACAATATGTGGAGTTAATGGGCTACAACAGGCAACACCTCCAGAGACAACTTTCAGACAAGATAAAAATGGCTTCTTCTGAGGGTGAGGGAGTTTGATTGTAGGTTCTGGCTTTTGAGGTTTGAATGGAAAAGATTCACCTTCAATGGAAAGGTTTTCACAGGTGAGAAGATTGAAGCTCTTGGATCACTGAAGATTAGAAAGATACTTGATCAGTTTGGGATCTAGTGAATGTGGAGGCCAGGTCAACACCTTGTGATGTTCTTCTTCCTAAAGTGTTTTTGTGGCTGCATCCTGCTGGGGATGGCTGCTGCCATCAAGGAGTGTCATTGCTATGGGGTGGGGGTGCCTGGTCTGGTCTAGGTGGGTGCTACATGTCTAAGTAACATCCACACCAATGAATGAAGCCAGGTCCAGAAGTTTCCCAGCAGAACACTGAACTGGAGCAAGATGGTTTAAATGTTATTCACTTCTCCTGTCAGTGGTCATAATGTTGTGGCTGATACACACTAACAGAGGGTTAATTACTTCAGGCTAAGCTTTGTTTTACTTTGAGAGTGAGACGTGTTCACATGGATCATTTCACGTGTCACTCCTGGAGGTGCAGCACAGATGCAGAGTGATTTATCTCCGAGCTGCTGAATCCTTTGAGGCCGTCCCACAAACTTAATGAATTACCTGTCCATCTGCTGCCGTTAGAGGAACGCTCACATTTAACGGCAGCCTAACCCAGTCCCGACGCTCCGCTACAGCAGATGTGCGAGCCGTAAAGACGAGCGAGCGTCCAAGATATGAGAAATAGTCAACAACAAAGACACGTAATTGCTACAAGACAGAAGACGCCGCCCTGCCGACCTGAAACACCTGTGTGAAAAAACCAAACAGAGACGAGACAACTCATTTCCTCTGGCTCGGTGACATCCATCTTGCCAACGCGATCAGAGGTTCTGGCTGCGGAGGCGTCAGCAGATGGGTCGATATCGTCCGCTTTGGTCCTGGCTGCTGGACAAGTTATTCTCTGGCTGGATGAGGAGCTTCTCTGCTGGCAGGACTCATGGAGAGGACAAACACAGTCCTGACGGAGACGTGGGGACGTGTGTTTGAAATGTTGGACCAAGCTGGAACCCACAGAAACGCCAGAGACATGGAGACATCTTCTGTTTTAGACGCTCAGGACTGGAGGAGAAAGATGGAGAACTTCTTTCTACTCCTACACCTTCTTCTTTTTCTCCCACGTCTTTCTTTGTCCTCCTCCTCTTCTTCTACTCTTCTTCCTCATCCACCTTTTTCCATCTCTCCTCCTTCTGCTTCAACTTCTTCTCTACTTCTCATTCTTCTTTCTTTCTCGCGTCTTTGTCCTTCTTCTCCTCCCTTTTCTCCTTCTTCTCTTTCGTCCTCGTCTTCCTTCTTTCTCCCTTTCTCCCCTTCTCCTGTTTCTTCCTTGTCCTTCTCCTCATTCATCGTCCTTCTTTCTCTATTTCTCCTCTGATTCCTTCTTTGTTCTTCTCCTCCTCATCCCTTTTCTTCTTTCTCCCATTCGTTCTTTCCTCCTTCATCTTTGTTATTCATCTACTTCTCCTCCTCCTTTTCCTCCTGTGTCCTCCTTCTCATCCTCCAATTTTCTGGTCTCTTCTTCCTTCTTTGTCCTTCTCTTCATCTCTATTCTTGTTCTTCTTCTTCCTCCTCACCCTTTCTTCTTGTTCTCCTCCTCCCCTTTCTTCATCTTCTTCTCCTCCACCTCCTCTCATCCTTCTACTTCTTCTTCCTTCCTCTCCTCCCACTCCTTCTTTGTCCTTCATCTAATTCTTCTTCTCTTACATCCTCTTCTTCTTCTGGTCTCTTCTTCCTTCTTTGTCCTTCTCTTCATCTCTATTCTTATTCTTCCTCCTCACCCCTTCTTCTTGTTCTCATCCTCCCTTCTTCTCTTTCTTCACCTCCCACCCATCCTCCTCCTCCTTTCTCTATTTCTCCTCTGATTCCTTCTTTGTTCTTCTTCTGTCCTCTTTCTCTCATTTGTTCTTTCCTCCTTCATCTTTGTTCTTCATCTACTTCTCCTCCTCCTGTTGCTCCTGTGTCCTCCTTCTTATGGTTTCTTCTTCCTTCTTTGTCCTTCTCTTCATCTCTATTCTTCTTCGTCCTCCTCCTGGTTGTTGGGAGATAAAGTTTTGGGTAAAACTTCTTCCGTTCCCCTAGAATCCGATGAGTTTCTGTTTCTACTTAACCAACGATGCGTTGTCCCTGATGTGGACGTCCAGGCTGAAACATCCCGGGGCTCAGGTACAGCATGTGTCCCGTCAGAAGCTGCTCCGCTGCTGCAGACTGGGTGGTGTAATTAGAGGGCGGCTCTGATGTCCTGCGAGCTGCAGCTTTGATCCCGAGCAAAGTCCGGCCCTCCTCTCTGAAGAGTTTCACTCTGAGCACGACGCTTTAACGAGCTCCGGTTACGACGGAGCAGCTCTGGGTCAGAGCTGAAGCAGAGAGCCATCTGATTTCTCTTTAATTATGTCTCCTCGTTAGTTCGTGCGTCTTCATGATGACCTCGGGAGCAGCAGGTGGACGCTTCCAGCCTCGCTCCACTCTCTTTGGGGGAGTTTATGTTCTTGTTTGCTTTCTGAGGTTAATAAAGTGAAAAGTTGAACTGAAGTGGCTCTTTTTTTAGAGACGCTGCATGTTTTCTATGAAGTCTCAAAATAAAAGCCGCCATGGGAGACAGTTTTTCCACTGAGTTGTCAAACCTCACACATGAATGCGGCCGTCCCCTCTCAGGACACCGGAGGTTATTTGTGGGAGCTGATGAGCAGGCGCTTCGTTCTGGGTGAATTTATTTACGGTTTATTTTTTGTTGTTGACTTTTTGTTGATGCAGGGATTTCATTTTATTTTTTATTATTTCCAGAGGCTCCAGGCTGATAATGTGTTTGGGTTCCTGAGCTGAAAACAGTTTTTCTCGAAGGATTCTCTGGAAGGACTCTCCCTGACTTGCCTACGGTGTCCTGCAGGGGTCAGATTAATTCTTTGCGTTGTGCAAAAACACAATTTGAAGGTGACTTTACACATCTGTAAGTATCAGAGAAACTTCTGCTCCTGTTCTCCTCCTCCTCTACTATTCTCCTCCTTTGCCCATCTTCCCTTTCATCTATTTTCTTCTTCCTTTATATCCTCACCTTCCTCATCCGTCTCCTTCTTCCTCACCCTTTTGCCTTGTTCTCCTCCTCTTCATCCTTCTTCCTCCCTCCACCTTCTTCATTTGCTCCTCCTCCTCAAACCTCCTTCTTCGTCTCTTCTTCTTGTTCTCTTCTACCTCCTCATCTTTCTTCTCTTTTCTTTCTCTCTTCCTCCTCCACTCTTTTTTGTCTACTCTGACGACGTCTTCTTCTCCTCTCTCTACGCATTTTCTTCCTCCTCCACCTCCTCCTTCTTCTTCTCCCCCCACTTCTTTCTTCATCTATTGTCTTCTTTTTGTCTCTTCAACCTCCTCATCCTTGTTCTCCTTCTCCACATTCATTTTCTCTCTCTTCTCCCTTCTTTCTCTCCTTCCTCCTCCACCTTCTTCATTTTCTCCTCCTCTTTCTTCTCCTGCTCTCTCTACTCGTTTTCCTCCTCCTTCTTCCTCCTCCACTTTCTTTTTTGTCTACTCCTACTTCTTCTCCTCCTCTCTCTACTCATATTCCTCCTCCTCCACCTCCTACTTCTTCTCCCGCGTCTTTCTTTGTCTCTTCGTCCTTCTTCTCATTCTCCACCTTCATTTTCTTTCTCTCCTTCCTCCTCCACCTCCTTCTTCTTCTCCCACTTCTTTCTCTGTCCCTTCTCTTCTTGTTCTCTCCAACTTCCTCATATTTCTTCTCTTTTCTTCTCTCCTTCCTCCACTTTCTTTATTTTCTACTCCTCCTTCTACTCCAGATTGTTAGGGATTTAGTTTAGTTTTAGGTAAAATATTCTTACGGTGAATTTGATAAAACAGCTTAGTTTGAGTCTCTGATAAGAATCAGGCTGAAGAAGTAAAAATATCCCGTCCTTTGACTCCTGGTCTGAATCAGGACTTGTTAGTACTCCTCTGTTGTACTTCAGTGTTGCTTACGGTGCATTTCAACCTTGTTTGCCTGCCACTAGAGACTGCACCGATTTCATGCCTGTAGCACACCAGAGGCTTCGCACAGATAAAAGAAACGGCAGCCGAGACTCTGCCAATCAAAGGAGCTGCTGCAGCTTTCTCTCAGAGTCTCAGATACTCTCCACAGTGTCGGGTTTTAAAAGAAAAGAGTTTGTTGGCGCCTAAAAGTATTTACGTCCCTTTTGTTTTCCACATTTCTGCGCAAGGAACGAACAGAAATGTTTTTTGAGTAATTTTATGCAGAAATTATCTAAAAAATATAAATTATAAATGCATGATTTGAGTTTTGCAGCTTTGCATGTGGCGGCGGAGACGTCGATGGCGTCGTACCTGCAGCTGCAGACTGTGGTTGACCTGGGAAAAGACGGGTGGGTTGTCATTGACATCTGTGACGGTGATGGTGATGCCGACCGCCGAGGACAGAGAAGGACGGCCTTCGTCAGCCGCCCGCACTGTCAGAGAGTAATGAGGGATCTGAAGAGGAGGGGGAAAAAGAGAAAGAAATTTAAACGCTCTTTCTTCGTTCAGGAAGCCAAAGAGTGGATTTATTATCAGTGAGACGCACCTCCTCTCTGTCCAGGGAGGTGCGGACAGTGATTTCACCGCTGCGAGGGTGGATGGAGAACTGCTGCAGAAGGTCTCCGCTCACTATAGAGTACCGCAACAGACTATTGACTGGGCCGTCCTGATCAGTGGCCGTGACCTAAAGAGAAAGAGCAGGAAGGAATCAGTCATTAAATGGGACAAACAAATGCAGTCTAACGGAGCGCATGGATGCTTAATAAGATGCTGACCCTGATCCTAGCGTCCCAGCTAATAGTAGCTCAGTTAAATGTCCTTCTAATTTCCTAGCCTCTTAGCTAACAGTGACTCTCCATGGGCTCCCAGCTAATAATAGCACTTTCTAGATTCCTAGCTAATAGTAGCTTCTCCTCACTTCCTACTCTCCCATCTAATTGAAGTTCTTTCTAGCTTCCTAGCCTCCCAGATAGTAGTAACTCTACCAAGCCTCTCAGCTAACAGTAGCTCTTCCCAGATTCCTAGCCTCTGAGCTAGTTGTAACTCTTCCTAGCGTCCTAGCCTCCCAGTTAGTATTACGTTTTCCCGGCTTCCTAGCCTCTGAGATAATAGTATTAAGCTTCCCCTCACTTCCTAACCTCCTAGTTAATATTAGCGCTTCCTAGCATCCCAGCTAATAGTAGCTCTTAAGTTAAATGTCCTTCTAATTTCCTAGCCTCTTAGCTAACAGTGACTCTCCATGGGCTCCCAGCTAATAATAGCTTCTCCTCACTTCCTAGCCTCCCATCTAACTGAAGCTTTTTCTAGCTTCCTAGCCTCCAAGTTAGTATTAACTGTTCCTTGCTTCCTAGCCTCCCAGCTAACAGTAACGCTTCTTAGCTTCCTAGCCTCCCAGCTAATAGTAGTTCTTCCTAGCTTCCTAGCCTCTGAGCTAATAGTAGCTCTTCCTAACTTCATAGCCTCCGAGCTAATATTAGCTTCTCCTCATTTCCTAACCTCCCAGCTCACACTAGTTTTCCTAGCCACCCAGCTAACAGTGGCTTTTCTTAACTTCCTAGCCTCCCAGCTAATTAGTAGCGCTTCCTTGCTTCCTAGCCTCCCAGCTAATAGTAGCTTCTCCTCACTTCCTAGCCTGCCAGCTAACAGTAACTCTTCCTAGCCTCCAAGCTAGTTGTAACTCGTCCTAGCCTCCGAGCTAAGAGTAACCCTTCCTAACCTCGCAGCTAATAGTTCCTCCTAGATTCTTAGGCCTCGACTTCAGGCCTTAACAACATGCTGCTGAGCATATTAGCTTTGCTTAATTTTTGCTGAATAAAAACACGCCCTGGTTTCCTTTTTATTGCCATTTCCTCACTTTAACAATAAATCCTGTTATTTCCTCCCAGCCGACAGCCAGTTGACAGCCTCTCTTCTAATTATGTGAAATAAATTAAGGCCTTTCTGGCGTCGTGCGCCATTTGTCTGCATACATGCTACAGATAAATGGTGACGGGAACAGGCGGAGGGAGACGACAGATGTCGAGTATGAAACCATATGATTACAGCCTCGTCATCCAGCCGTGGTGCTGCCATCAGCGAGCCACCGAGCTGTGTTATTGCTGCGTTATCTCTGCAGCTGGCCTGACAGGTGACGACTGACATGTTGTCGGATAACTCTCCGTGTTTTCTTTTTTTCTTTTTTATTTATTTATTGCACATGTACATCATGAACAGGAAGCCAGATCAGCTCCTGCAGTCACGCTGCTACTGCATGTTCAGATTTATTGGTGAAATTTCTGTGTTTAATCTTTACTTTTTCTGTTTTTTTTTTGTTTTTTATTGTGAGTCATTTGTGTATCTGCTGCTCAAATGTTTACTTCCTGCACCCATCGTGGCGTGAATTATTTGCTTCACTCTCCCAAAATCCAGCCTTACCTTCATAACCAGGCTCCCGGGCGTCAGATCCTCGGAAATCTCGGCGCTGTAGTCGCCCCGTCCGAACACGGGGGCGTTGTCGTTCACGTCCGTCACGTTGATGATAACCATGGTGATGTCGGTGAGGGACGACTTGCCGCGACTGCCCTCCACGGACAGGTAGTACTCCCGGGACACTTCAAAATCCAGCGGGGCCACGAGGGTCAGAAGGCCTGTAGGAACAGACGGTAAATACGTTTTGGTTTGTTTGTATAAAGAAAAACAACTTGAGTGGGAGTCAAGAGAAAGCTCACAGGACTGAATGCGTCCTTCACCTCCTCTACCTCCTCTTTCACCTTTGGTTTCCTCAAGTGTAAAACACCACAAACTGACCATTGTTATTGAATATGAGTGTGCTGCTGTACAGAGGTCGATGTAATGTTACAGCAAACACTTGGAGACGAGGAAACGCTTGAATTTTAACCAGTTACTTCTGATAGAATACATACATCAAGTCGACTGACCATACGAAGCTGCAGCTTGTGAACAGAAACACTGTGGGATTCAGAAATCCTGATTTAGGTTGCGTGTTGCTGTACAACCTTCTTCACCATCGGGCCCGTCATTACAAATACATGCTGGTTGGCTGAACACACAGTCACAGAACCTCGGTTTAAATTTGTTTTCAGGATGACAAATGTGTTTGGCTCGAGCTCTTGGAACAGATAGTGACTCTGATGCTCAGTACACCACAGGAAAGATGACAAAACAAACGGCTACTAGACTTTTATCAGTCTACTGTGTCGTCTGGGGAAGGTTTGTGTTAATTACAAATGAGGCAACGTGCCAAAAGATGCAGTCCCTCCAATGTACACTAGAGGCAAATAAGTCAATCCCCATAGACGCCCATGTTAAAATGTCCAACTTTAAGCCTTGATATAATTTAAACACACTCCCCTTACAGTTCAATGGAGAAATAAGCTACTAACTGAAGCTTTTTCTAGCTTCCTAGCCTCCCAGCTAACAGTAGCTCTTCCTAGCTTCCTAGCCTCAGAGCTAGTTGTCCCAGCTAATAGTAGCTTCTCCTCACTTCCTAAATTTAAACACGCTCCCTTTACAGTTCAATGGAGAAATTAGCTACATCAGCTATAGGAGAGTTAGACACAGCCAACATGGCGACACTACGTTGACCTTCAAAACTTCATGTACAATCAATGTGAGAATTCAAATTGGATGCTAATTGGTTGGCTAATCCTTTCTACATTAGTTAGCATGCTAACGTCAGGGGTTAGCGTGTTAACTTTCAAATATTTAACTTTGCAATATACTATATAAGCAGTAATGTCAGTGGAAAGGGGCAGGCATACAGGAGGCGACGACCAATGGGAGAGGCTCTTTTGACGCAAACACAGAATTCCCCAAATGCAAGGAAACACCGTCCACAACTTGGGTTCCTATCAGAAAATTCAACACGTCGACAGCCGGCTTGGGGCTTTTCCTTCTTTAAATACAGTCAACGATGTTTATAGATTAAAAAGGCCTTTCAGCATTGGTTAGCACGGTAATATCAAGGGTTAAGATGTGCAACACTTTTGTATTATTGGCGTCATTGTGCGCGGTGGAAAAACGTTTGGCGACACAAAGTGGGCGGTACCAAGCTAAACTAATCTGGCACCAACACCAGAATTCCCCCAAACACAAGGAAACAGCGTTAACTTTGGTTCCTACCAATGTCAACGTCGGGCTTGGAGTCGTCGTCAAGATCTAGCTCCGTCTATACGCTAGCAACGTTTTTATGTTTTCACTAGGAAATATACAAGAAGGGTACCTCAGCAACCAGAGCTCAGACCGCCCATTATCAACCAACTGTCAGCTACAAAGCAATGGACAACAAGTGATTTGCTTTAAAGGTGTACGAGTCTTTACTGACGGGCACTCAGCCGTTTGATGGAGAAGTATTCTGTTGCGAGCTGATGTGGAGACTGATCTAGTGCTTAAATAAAAATCCACATGACAGACATATAAATGAGAGCGCTACCGCTGCTTTTCTGCGTCTGAACCGTCGCCTCCTCCACCGTCCCCTACCCTCCATGTGAACTACTGTTCTGCCGCTCTGCTTGATCGCACATCAGACTGGAATGCAGAACCCACATTATGTAGAGTGACAGATATAATGCGCCGTTCAAAATGGATGTTCGTGAGGCGCGAGCGGGGTGCTTTGGATGGTAATATCTCCCTATAAGTCAAACCCGTCTTGTGTGCGTGGTGTCGTGTGACATATCTAGTGAAGTCTTAACTTTTGTCAGCTCAGTGAAGCTGTGAGTTTAACCTTTCGGGAACTATAAATCTCTCGGCAGCGGCATGTACGTATCTGTCATTCACATGTGAAGCCTCAATTTATGGCGGCAGTGATAAAAAGAGGTGACAGAGGAGTGTTTTTTTTTTTTAGTCTGGTATTGAGTTCTTGTTTATCTCTAAGCTGCCATGCACCTGAAAAGATGGACCTTTTTACCTGCTGGTCATTTCATCAACAGAGCCTCGTTATAAGATGCTTCTAGTGGCAATAAAAGACTCGGTTATATATGTATATATTGTAGGAGAGTCAAAGGAAAGACAAAATCTGGTATTAACCAGTTTGTCAAAAATCATTTGTGGTAGAAAGTTGCAGATTCTTCTGCAAAGATCTGCCTGGACCAATCAAATTGTTTGGGTGGAGCTTTAAGTGGCTATGGACACGTCATCTGAGTGCCTTGGAGTTGAATTTGTTTACAACAAAATGTCTCTGACTGGTTGGAGGACGATCCAGTTGATGCAGAGGTAATTATTCCTCTGTTGTGTCAGTTGTTCTAATAAGAGCTGAGCTGTACAACATTCTTCACCTCCATTAGCTTGCTAATGTCGGACACTAAGTACTTTAACATATCCTATATTAGCAGTAATGTCAGCGCCAATGGGGCATACCTACAAGAAGTGTGATCTAATCTCAACTTTGAGGCGATGACCAATGGGAGCAGCTTTTATGACGCAAACACAGAAATCCCCAAACTGCAAGGAAACATCGTCCATGACTTTGGTTCCTATCACCGAATTCAGCATGTCGACAGCAGGCTTGGGGGTTTTTTCCTTCTTTAAACACAGTCAATTGTAAAACTAAGAATAATAAGAACCGAGCGCTGGTTACACCAGGCTAAGTGCAGTTCTTAGTCTCCGTGACCTGGTAATAGATTATTTTCTGGACTCTGAAGGCACCACAATGACAATCTGGATGTGTTTTTAGACATTGTGTTGTCAAACCCGTTAGTTTCAACACACAGCTAGTTATCTAGCTCCAGACTTTAAGTTCTTATTAGGAACATCTGTAAGGGGTGCACATTTAAACACAATATTTTGCTCAGATCAACCTGGGAGGTTTCTCCTTCATTACACAGGTTCTCATACAGATGTCTTGTTTTACTCTAAACAAATGTAAAATGTCTAAAATGTAAAATGTGTAATTGCTAATGGTTCGTTGGAGACTCTTAGTCATTTGAGTTTCAGTTGTGCACCACCCACAGACGTTCCCATATAAACCCAACTCCCCACCACCAGTCCTTCACAACTGAAGACGCCGCTTCAATGAAATTCCTACAACTCCAGACGACCTTTGTTCAAGCTTTAATTTTAGATATGTCATAAAAAGACATTTTACAGTTTAAGAAACTAAAACTGCAGCATCTGTGACTCTTAAACTTCTAAGGAGGAACACTTTCACAAGTGCGGTTTGAGCTCTAATTTTAAACAACCCTGCTTTTCCGACCGCACGCTGAATCCGGATTTATCCGCTGCAGAAAATAGACCCAAAGAAATGCACTTAGTCTGCTTATTTTAGACAGGGAAGCATTCAACGATCTGATTCTACAAACTGCACACGTAAACCACGGAGGAACATGCACACACAGGTCGTCTCTCTTTGAAGGACGTGTTCACAAAACAAAGAATAAATCCAGAACTTTATCCGTTAAGAAAGACCAACAACACTCCGTTAAGTTAAGGCAATAAAATAAAAATAAAAACACCGGAGACTCATGAAAAGATTAGAATTAACAGCGGCACGGTCCGTCGGTCAAAGCAAACACCTCGTGGTTGAAGCTAAACGCAACACTTTTATAAAAACGTCTCTTTCCGCTCCAGTAAAAACTCCCTTCACGTCAACAAACCAAATATGTAATTAGTGTTTTGGTGGGTTTTGTCGCTTCGAGCTTTCTACAAACGGTTTGGAGACGGGGACA
>SRSE01001070.1:0-161739 GCA_005024645.1 Planiliza haematocheilus
TGGATGGAAAGTGGGGTCGACAGACAGCGAAGGACAAACAGGAAGAGAGGGGAGAGTGAAAGGGACAGGGGAGCCTGGGCTGAATAGTGATGCAGGGTGCAGTGGTCGGCTCTGTTCGCTCTGGCAGAGCAGCGCTGCGTGTCTTAGGAAATAAATGGACGCACCGGCTGATGATGTGTTTTATTAAACCTTAAGCCACTGCCTCCGCTATGCAGCACAGCTTTTTTTTTTTTTTATATGTGGGAAACGTTACGGTGCCCAAACTGAAAGAAAAAGCACTGACGCACAACTTTCACCATTCAGTGCAGCTTCGGTACAGTGCACCTCAAAGTGGCTGCTGACGGCAACGAGACACAGCCGGTTCAGGTTTAACCCTCTGGAGTCGACGGACGCGCCGGCGCGTCCAAATCACATGACCAGTTTAAGACGACGTAGCAGCAAGACGAAGTCTCACTGCGACTCCGTTTCAATTTGTGTGGAAAGTGCTAACTTCAAACTATATACCAGTTTTTAAATTGTGTTGATAGGCCAAGTAAAAGTAGACTTATGAAAACTTATATACACCATGCTTTTTCTTCAATATTGTCATCATATTTGGTGCGATACGGCAAAACGGAAAACGCTAGCAAGCGGCGATCGCTAGCCGGCTTCAGGTGATCGAAAAAACAAAAAAAATAAACGACACCCTCTTTCCTATTGGTAGAAAAATGCATCACATCAACCAATCAGAAAATGATATGCTAATGGTTGCTAAGGAAAGGGGAACGTTTGTGGGAGTGATGCTATATAGAATCTATGGAGTGACGACGATAAAGAGAGAGAAACGAGTTTCAAGAGTTGAGACATTTGTGACCTTACTTATTTACTTACCTTACTTATTAGTAGACATTACTTATAAGGCATTACTTATTAGACATATTTATTGTGATGCCTGATAGTTTTGCAGATGGTTGTAAATAGTTGTGCAAAACGCCTGATGCATTTCCTGTATTTCAGTGTAAATAGTTGTAAATAACTTTGTTGTTTGCAAAAATTTTATATAAGCTTTTGAAATTTACAGTTTAGATTTGTATTCCAAGTTATAAAAATGGTTCGTTAAATATGTTTGTGGTTTTCACAGTGAAAAATCTAAATTTTTCCTACTCGGAATTTATGTTTTTAGTGTGGTTTTAGGTCCACTGTGTTAATACAGTCTGTCAGAATGAAAAACTAACTGTAAAATCACACATGTGAGGTTGTGCTGAAAAGAATGATACCCAACAAGGCAAGGTAAATTGTTTCTAAGATGAAATTTAAAGGTAAAACCAAAAGTAGTAAAAAACGGCCAATTATACTCTAGACCTCAGAGGGTTAAGTGGTTTAAGGGCGTTCCGGGGTGAGCTCATCCAAATTGGACTTTTAGTTGTCCAGACTATAAACTGTGTGAAAATCACCATATTCCAGAGTCTGATCGGGATTATCTGACCCGCCCACACTTCCTCCAGACTCACTGGTGATTGGTTGATACTGATATCTGCTCTGAGTCCAATAGTCACTAAGAAATGTTGGATTATACACTGAACTTATTATTATTTGCACTTGTTTTTTCGTCTGCTCTCACGTTTCTAACGGATGCCTTCACATAGACGTTGTCAAGGCAACCGAAGTGGTCATCACTTCCTGTTTCTATGGCGTCAAAACATTAAAACGAATTTTTTTCTTTAGAAAAATCGACTCTTGAACAAACACCAGCTTTATATTAACTACGTAAAAAAGAAATATGTGACGTGTACTTTAGTCCCATCCACTAACATGGAGGCATGGAGGGGGCGGAGCTTATGACCTTCACTTTAGAGGAGCATTCATGGAGTCCATCTTTATATACAGTCTGTTTGTCTAAACTGTCACTTTGAGTGCATACTGGATACTATAATTCAGCATCAAATGCCTTTAAAAAAGAGTTTTCATGTTGGTTTTAAGCTGTTTTGTGGTGTGATGTGAGTAAACGGATTCTGAAGAGGCAAACCGTGCATCAGATAGATCATGTAGATTTGTTTTCTGGTCAGCTGGCAAAACAGAAAGTGCAGAAATATCTTTTCAAATGTTTTCTCTCTTAGTTCTCTTCCTGTTTTTGATTTTACTTTCCAAATTGAAAGTCAAAAGCTCTTTTTAAAAATATTTAAAAAAACTAATCTTGAAATACCAACAGGTACACAGACGCAACAAAAAACTGCAAACTGTTTTCATCTGTGTCGTTTTGCGATGAATGCAGTCACCTCAGAGACCAACACAGTCACAGGGACAAGGACATTACAGTTTCTTCTAATAAAATAATGTAATTAGGTGAAGTGACCCTTTAGGAGCTGTAATCTCAATCAGGGCTGCATCTGAGCATCCACGGTTTGTGATGAACAATAAATTCAAACAGGGAGTCAAATCCCATATTTATTAGAGATTTCACCGATAGCCGCTTCACTCGTTCACACACAAGCGTGCAGACAGCAGAGGAGGAGAGCGCCGCTATCAGTAAATTGACTCCTGCAGCACGCAGACTTCAAACAGGAGCTGCAGCCTTCCACCGGAGCCGCATGTCCTGGGGTGAGAGCTCCTCCCGCCTGTGGCACCCCTTGTTAAAAACACTTGGCAAGGCTTCACACGTGTGTTGCTGTGTGTGGTGTGCGCCGCGCTCGCATACATTACCGGGGATACATGCACCCCAATTACGGTTAAGTGTTGACAGGTGTAGAGCGCCGCTGGAGTCCTCCATGTCTGACTTGGAGAATCCTCTGGAGAGGCGTAATGCTTGTGCCTCAGAGGCCTCATCTAATCTGACTGCACGTATCGATCCGCCTTATAAGCCTGAAAAACTTGTGAAGCCCCCGCTCCCCTTCCCCCAGAAGTAAGCTGTTTATATAGAAATTGATTAAATTCTGGGCAGAACACTTTGGATCATAAAAAAAAAGAAGCGGGTCAATGGTGCTGATTCTTTACGTGATAAAAACTGCAGGTTTGGGTTGTGTCGAATGGATCGCTTGCAACAAAGTCAGGAAATGGTATTGACGCTGGGGTGCAGGAGTAGGGGTGTCTTTTTAGTTCAAGGGGCCACATGCAGCCCCAGATCCATCTAAAAGGGGGGCCGGACCAGTAACATGTCACCCAACTCTGGATGTTTCCCTGGTTAGCATCTGAACGTTCTTTTTAAGTAAAACAAATGTAATTTTGTCACATTGCTGCCATCAGCTGTTTAGTTCTGGGTCAATGTTGTGGTATGTCTGAAACCAAAACAGTGCAGCCCCTAGTGGACAAATTAGGAATCGCAGTTGCACCTAACGTCTTCTTTGTAGTTTCTGCACTTTGCACATTCATACTGGACCCTCTTGCGGTCCGGTTTTGGCCCCCAGGCCTTATGTTTGACACCCCGGCTGTAAAGCAAAGGCTGAGGCTGTCTGAGGCTGCTCCCTTCATCAGCTGCCTTTTTTCTGTCGTAGCAGTGGCAACCGAGACCGATCCGTGATGCCTGGAAGAATAGGGAGCAAAGGGAATTCAGCTGTCACCGAGAGCCCAAATATAACCTGAAGAAAGCTCCATTCTCAAATTCTCTGCCTGCCTTTGTCTCTCTAGCCCTCCCTCGGCTTTCCCCTCCGTCAGTCGGCCTCTCATCCTCTCCGCCTCTGTTTCTTTCTCCAGGTTTAAACGACGGCAAAGGAAGCCATCCATTTTTAAGCGTTCGACATGATCCACCTCTCTGCGCCGGCACGCGGCTGTGATTGTGAAAGGCTCACCCATGAAGCAGCCGATGTAAATCGCTTCCTTGGGGTGTTGCTCTCAGACTTTGAGGCTTGTGTAATAGGAAGCTTGGCTCTCTCTCATCTCCAAACTTTCTCCGGCAGCAGATCTTGAAGAATAACAAAACACCAAAGAGCGGTGCCGGCGGGAACGCTGCCGCCGCCGCTGCCACCGCTGCCACCGCTGCTGCTGATTATTTTTGTGCCCCTATCAGACTTTTCATTTTTGTCCCGCAACTCGGTAGCTTTTGGTCGGCTCCAGTGAGAGATATTTATAAAATCAGACTCAGGCTTTAATGAGGACTGCACCCAGCTTTGCAGTCGCGACCAAGAAGTCCCCAAAATGAAAGAGCTGCTTGCACACAGCAAATTAGCTGCGTACATATGTTCAATATGCATGTGTTAGCAAACAGGTGTTTAATCAGCGCCCCACGTTCGGCACTAATGACTGTCTTATAGCGGCGCTCAACACATTCCCACACTGGTGCTCGGTTCTTTTATGGAGAACCACTAATTACGCCGCCATGAGCAGCAGAGCTCGTATGAGATTAACAAAAAGGTTAGTTTGATTGAACAGTACTCACATGGGACCAGCGCTATGCATATATATATATATATATATATATATATATATATATATATATATATATATATATATATATATTATTCTTTGCTGCCACGGCAACACAGTCGGAGTATCAGGTATCACTGTGAATATAATGAACACGCTGGAATTAGGAGCTACAGCTGTTAAACCTTACGTATTTCCAGACATGTTTTGCGGCTGTTGCCGTGTCTCCGTCCTCTAAGTGTTTCTGTTTGTTTGTGTTCAATTAAAAAAGCCAAGGAGCAGAGGTGAGCTCCATCATATTTTCCGTTCCGTCAGAGGTCACGCGACGGCGAGCAGCCAGCCGGCCGGCCTCACCAGAGCAGCTATTTAACCTCTGCACCGCGAACGCTCAGCCGGTCCCTTCCGTCACGGCGCCGGCTGCGTTCGCCGGAGCTCACCTCGCCGCGTGTTTTACCGGAGCGTCTCTGAACCCGGCCTTTTAGTCGAGCCCCGTTTAAACCCCATTTGCATAATTGTTTTCGGTTTAAACAGCAGCGCGGGCGCCGTGAGTCGACGACAAAAGCGCCTGTCCGCCGTGCAGCCGCCGCAGCATTCATTTTGAGATTAACCTTTGGCATCAGCTGAGCAAGTCATTATCTAACGTGTGAGGTCTGACCTGGCTCATCATCTGACTCGATCAGGACTGGTTCAAACAGGTTTAGGAGAATAAAAAACACAACTAGCCCACTACCTATCTACCTACAGTATCTGGACCAACCTGCATTAGTCTCTTAGTCGTTCAGCGTGCTGCCTGGTCCCTCTCCTGCAGCTTGCAGCCAAAGCAATGCACAGACATGGAATGGATTCTTCCTGGGGAGATCTTACCATTCACGTGGCTTCTGTTGATGTTATATGATCTTTGCTGCATGCACTAGGAGCTGTGCATCTGTTTGTTTTGTCTGTCTCTGGACAGCAGGGGACGCAGTCAATAATGGCTGACATTAGAGAAGAATAACAATTTAGGAAATTGCACGAAAATCCTAATTACCTCTCGACCAAAGTGACTGGTTTCCCCGTCTTTAAGATAAGACTTTATTTATCTCTGTGGGGAAATTAGGTGTTACAGCTGCAGGGAGCAACGGTGCAAAACACAAACAATAGAATAAAGTAAGAGAAGAGGATTTACATCAGGTTTAAAAGTTGAAATAACCAACTAGTGTAAATTGAGAGTTGAGCTGATAAGGAGGCTGAATGAATAACTGCAGTAGAAGTTGCACCAAGTGTTGCATGAAAAAGACCTGAGCTGGTGTATACTGTGCTCATGTACGTACAAGGAAATAAGCTCAGCAGCAGAAAGAGTCAAGAAATGCTGATGTTAAAGAGTCTGACTGCTGAGGAGACAAAAGAAGGAGCTAACTAAAGACGCTGCTGTCTCCTACAGGAGGGTTTGACTCTTTAGTCATTAGTCATAAGTCAATTTATTTATAAAGCACATTTAAATACAATGAGGCATTGCCCAAAGTGGAGCAGGATGTTGACTCTTTAGCCAACATCCTGCTCCACTGAGTCCAGAGGACAGCCCAGGATGGAGCTGGACCTCGTGATCAGTTTGCACCGTCTCTTTGTGTCCCTGTCCGTGCGTAGATCCCGATATCTCCTGGTATTTATCACAGTAACGATAAAAATTATGATAAATAGAAATCATATTTTTATTTATCATAAAAAGATAAGTTGCTTTGTTGTACCTTTACACCTTCTACTCTGCTAATTGTGACATGCCATCACCTTCTGGATAGAACAGCATGGAGCAGAATAGACTTTATTGCCCTTTGCACACGTACAGGAAAGTACAGGTGCACTGCAGGAGAACAAACACTCCTGACACTCCTCGTTGATGGAGATGCACTTCTCTTCTTTTTTTTGCAAATTCACCTGACAGTTACATGAAAACGCGGCTACTGTGTACACGTGTGTGCTGTGTCATTGATCTACCGCTGCACAGAGGCTCAGGCTTTGGGGTTAAATCATTATTTTCCTTCAAATAACCTGAAAAACTCAAGAGCTCAACCCGATTGGCTGATTTTGTTTTTCTACTGGTGCAAGAAACTTCGCCAGAGAGTGACTATTGAAAATGATTAAAAACTACCTGAAAAAAATGTGATTAATACACTTTATTAATGCACAGTTTGCAGAATTGAAGTCACCTTTAATTAGCCGCCTGGTCACTGGTTTACTTGTTTCAACCTTGAGGAGATGTGCAAAGTCTGACCTGATATCAGATGGAGGAAATAAATAAAATAAACACCAAATGATCAGGGTAATAACATTTTTCGCGGCAGACATTTTGGCTCGCCACATCAGGGAGCGCACAGCTGCATTAGCGCCGGCTCAGTTCCATTAAGTGTGCCAGGGAGCCGTGACAGCGGACCGGAGTGCACAAAGGCAAAGTCTTCCCTAAGTGGAACGCGGCCGTCATTCATTTCGTCTGTGCCTCCCCTGCTGTGACGAGTCAAAATGTCCGCTGTGAAGAAGGTCTGTGGGACGAGGACGTGGAAGCTTCGGAGCAGGAGCCCGGATTTAAAAGCTGCAGCGTGGAACTCCTGCCCCTTCAACGACAGTGAGCGTACGATGTCTGCGTTTCCTTTTTTTAGAAAGCCCGGTAGTTTAGACACTTCCTGTTTGTCCAGCTAACGAATGTCGTCACAGAAAACACAAACATAGAAGATTTCTCTTGTGCTGGAAGCCTTAATCAGCACGGTGTGAACTCAGTCAACAGGAGACCAAATATAAAGGATCATAATTATGCAGAAACCCTTTGATTGGTTGTAGGAGCTGCTGAGAGACGTGTGCAATTGTATTATTGGTTCCTTTCTGCTGCAGAAATGTTTAATGGTGCAGTCAGAGTACCTGCATCGTGTCCTGGAGGCAGTTTGCCCGGTAGATGTGCTGATAATGAGCATTATGGGGACAGTTGGTGATACCGATCAACCGCTCAGATACAAATCAATATTTGTCGTGAGCAGGTCTCTCTGGTACTTTGCTGGTACTTTGTTCACCACGGCATCGTCCAGCGGCGTAACCCTAGCGGACATTTGATGCTAAGGGACAGGGTTAGTCTCACATGAAGCTCTGTGTCGTTTTAAAAGAGCCGTCAGAGATCAGGATAAGGCGTATACATGCTCCAATCAGAGTACTCCAGGTGGCGAAACCAGGAAATGGGCATATCTTGGTTTCTGAACACATAAACAGGATACTAAAGACCACGTAAAGTCAGTCACAGAGTGACTAGGATGTGACGGGGTGCATCACTGAACATGTGAATATCTATATATTTTAGATGTGATTTTAGAATCTGCAAATACTGAAGGAAACAGAAATAAGTGATTAAGTGGGAACCTTCAAGGTCAGTGTTGTAAATGTGAAGCGGTTGCTAAGTTACGCATCCAGCACACATGGGTCATGCTCATCGTGATCCCAACGTGGGATTTAAGTCCAGTATCAACTCAGTTTGTCTGGTTTTAGGTCTCTACCGTCTATGCATCGTCGCACAAACAAACAAATGGGTGGGACAAATGCAGAGAACGAATTTTTCCACGATGGTTCAATGAAGAAAAGAATTCTTATTTAAATACTGTCGGCCTCTTTAGCTGCTAAATGCTCCGTTATTTTCACCAGTCTTTAACTGGGTCTGATTAGAAATGGAAATGCTTTTGGCAGTTCGGTTGATTAGAACCAAAACAGTGAGTTGAAATATGCCAAAATGCCCCAGTGAGCTCAAGGCTCCTGCAGATAAATAATTACTGATTATACTCGAGCACCAGTGCAGCACCACAACAAAGCACTTGTTGTTGTGGTTAATTTAGCTGCGTGATCATTTTTATTTTAGAATGATTCTTTCTTACCTCTATTTCTGAATAATATTCTGATGGTAATAATCCATAATTAACTTTCCCTAGTAATCCAGTTAAATTGTTCATAAGGTAATCTGTGCACAGGGATTTCTGAGTCAGCTCCACGGGGCCATCAGAGGCTCTGTAAAGCTCTTATTGTTATTGTTGATCACATTCATTTAAACATGCTGGTTACCAGCTGAGGCCTGGAGAGTACACGTTACATCAACAGCATTTATTTTTTAATTTGCATGCAGTATACGTACCATTCTTTTATGTGCATCCATGCTTTTATAAAGAAACGGCAGCAGCAGTGTGTCACGCTGGAGCTAAAAGGCTCAACAACCCGAGGGAGAGCAGGTGTCTGCAGGACGGACTGGACCAAGCTAGGACAGGGAGGTGTCAGGAGGATCAGCGGAAGTGTCTTAATGTGTCACTGCTGGTTAGATGACAGTGTTAAAGGCTGAGCTCGGAAGAAACTAGAGATTATTTAATAAAATAAATGATCTGGTGTCACTTCATCACAGCAGAGTAATTAGATTTAAATGATCCTAAAAAAAACATCCATGCTGGTGGATGAGGTAATTATTAGTTGTTTAAATATCTAGAAAAAACATAAAATAATGCAAAATCAGCCACAACATTATGACCACTGACAGGAGAATTAAATAACATTAAAAACCAACCATAAAGCATCTTGCTCCAGTTCAGTGTTCTGCTGGGAAACTTCTGGACCTGGCTTCATTCATTGGTGTGGATGTTACTTAGACATGTAGCACCCACCTAGACCAGACCAGGCACCCCCACCCCATAGCAATGACACTCCTTGATGGCAGCAGCCATCCCCAGCAGGATGCAGCCACAAAAACACTTTAGGAAGAAGAACAGCACAAGGTGTTGACCTGGCCTCCACATTCACTAGATCCCAAACATGGGAGACCTGCACAATATTAGGAAGGAAGGTGGTTATAATGTTGTGGCTGATCGGTGTAAATAGAGTTATTTAACAGCACAGGGCCGGTGTATGAAGGATTAGCAACCTATGAACACACAACCAGACACAACGTTTTCCGTTATTTTAACTTCTTTTCTACTAAATAAATGTCTTTTTTTCTTCTTCTGTGGTTTTGTTCTGTCCTCTCTTTGCTCCACCTACGTAAAATGTCAGGTGCGAGTTGAAAACCTCAACTGACAGATGCGGAAGTGCTAACTGTCTCCACTTTCACACCCGTCCACTCCCATCCGCCCCGGCTCGTGGCTGCAGAGGGCACGCCTGCCACAACAACTCAGCCGTCAGCCGCTGCAACGCGGAGGAGATGAAGCTGTGGCGGCGCTGCTCGGCCGGCGAGGGGGCGAGGAGGGGGGAGCAGGTGGTCACACGTCCAGGTGAGAGGCGGTTCAAAGCAGAGCCCGGTTTTTGACGGGTATTGGAAACTGGTACATGACAAGAAGCGGAACGAGGAGCTCACACTGAATCCACAGAAACGGCAAATTATTTCAAGCAAACAAATCCACAAAATCCTGCGGCGCTGCATCCCTGACAGATTGACATCGGTGCCTCCTTGTTTATTTTCTTCGCCGTTTGTTCGAGGAGGAATACGTCTGAGGTGTTATTTCTTTGACCTTTAATTGACAACTCTATGACGCAGCCTGGAGAAAATCCTCTTGAGTGTGGAGGTATTGATTGGGAATGCAGTTGAAAGAATGTTGTTATGAATAATGCTCGTTAATGAACAGACTTGGCTGCAACATGGGGAATCACACATTCATTTTCTTATCTTTTGCCAAAAAAACAAATGGATGTGCTTTGACTGTGCATATTGTCTTTTGGAAGTGAACGTCTGTTCCTCTCAAACCAACACATTACAGAACACGGTCCCTATAAGCTCATATCTGCCCCGTTTGAATTAAATATTCATTGAATCAACAATATTTTCATTTATATTAAATTGCTGTTTGCTTCTCTGTTACCGGGTTCATGTGGAACTGTGCTGCTCCCAGTTTATGAAAGTATTTACATGCATTGAAATAAATGCAAAGCAAAGAGACAAAAAATAATAAATGACAAACATCACAGACGGCAAATGGGAAGACTATGTTTTGTGTGTTCGCATAAATAGAAAATTGCAAACGTTCGGTTCCATGGTATGCCTGTATGCATGCTTCATCTCTGGTTACCTCCACTCATGCCACTAAACTATTTTGTATGCCAAAGTAATGCATGTGCATAATGAGAAGACATCAAGTAGATAGAGGTTTAAACTGGAGACTCTGGGTGACCCGTCAGAAACTTGCTTGTTTGGTGCTTGTCTGGTGCAGCTAATTTCCATTAACGGTTAGATACTTACCTGTCGTTGAGAGGAGACCACTTGTCCTTGTCGCATTTCCCTATAAATGGTTCTCTAACGACCCATGTTTATTAACAGCACCATTCACAGGGAAAGAGGACAAATGAGCAATTTTCTGATGGGTTACCCACAGAGTTTCCCATTTAAACCTCAAACTTCCCATCGGTCCTCTAGAACTGAAGAAGCTACGCAGGTGAAACGTCTTCTCAAAAAACTCTACAAGTCCAGTGGCCTCTCAACCACGATGTCGACAGTATTCACATTTGACATTGTTACAGACACGATGCATAAAGCAATGTTGTGATGATGAGTGGATGCACAAAATTGAGAGGTAAGTAGATAAATGTGTGGTATGGCACACGGAATTAGAGCTGCAAAGGCCTGTTTCTGGTTTGTGTTGTTCCGGTTGTAAAAGCACCTCTTTCACTCGGATTGGCATGGCAGCTCCCCCGGTTCAATCATCAGCACGAATTCTGAACAACCGCCTTTGAGAAAAAAAAAGTAAATGTGTGGCTCTTTGATGGAGGCAGCAGAAGCAGAGCAATCAGCTAGCACTCTGCAAAGTGCATTTTAAGACGGAAACATGCGAGTTTAAAATTCTGTTATGTTCCCCACTAACAGCAACGTGTGCGCTGGTTAAAACCTGAAAACATCTTGTTGTTTAAATCAATTCACCTTTTAGATTCTGGATAAATTCTAGATCAAAGGGGTCAAAACTCATTTTAGTTCAGGGGGCCACATGCAGCCCAATTAGATCTCAAGTGGACTGGACTAGCAACGAAATAACCGATAAATAACTCCAAATGGTTCCCTCTGTTTTAGGGCAAAGAAGAAAATGATCCTTTTAATCCCAGCACATTGCTGCCGCCGGCTTTTTAGTTCTGGATCTCTGTAACTAAAACAGTGCAGCCCCTAGTGGACACGTTTGGAATAGCAGATACATTTTACTGAAAAATTGCAGTTAATGTCTTCAATGTCATTTTAGCACTTTGCAAATTCATCCAGACGATAAGTGAAATGCTTATCTGAGTCCTCCATAGACACCTTTCTGCACAGTAAAGGCGTGTTTTACTGCAGGATCTCCGTACGTCTCTGTAAGCCTATACTTGTACCTCGTAAGTCTGATTGGTTCTGTAACAACTCCACTCAAACACTAGTTGGCGCTGAGGCTTTTTTACCAGTCTGGTTCCTTTTTGTTTCTACTTCCTGCTTCACGGAGACTGAAACCTTCGCTGATTCTTTATTGAGCCACAACAATCAATTTGACAATTGCATTGGTCCTCTTGCAAATCCAAGAGGACCAATCACAGCTCCTGTGGTCTGCATCGTCGCAGTGGTGCGTTGTCAGGCTATGGAGCTAGGCTTTGTGAAGGTGTCTACATTGTCACCGTAGCCCCTGCGTCAACTGAATGCAGAAGACTAAACTACCCATTTTTTAACTCTGTATAAAACCTGAGAGCTCAAATGATGCAAAGTCAACAAATTGTATTGTGGTTAAAGTAGGAATTTAATCTGAAAGACATTTTTAAGATGACTGAATGTCCCGTGAGAGTTCTCTTTCATGATGGAGTAGAAATAAATGCATCTTCTGAAGCTGCAACACAGCAACAGTGCAGAGAAAAAGAGTCAGGACAGGGTTAATAACGAGCCTCTGACTGAGACTGAGAAGTAAGAACTAGACTGAGATCCAGCAGAGTGATGGTTTTTCACAGTGGGAAAGAAAAACACCAACCAGCAGCATCCAGCGCTTTGCACGTCTGCAGCATAAGATGATGCAATGATCTACCTGAACAAAGATTCATCTGGTGCAGCTCCTTTCAGCGAAGCAGCGATGGCCGCGCTGCTTGACTCAATGTTTTGAAGTTCGCAGCGTTGACAGTGTTTTGGGAACAAAAAGAAAAAAAAAACAATCATCAGCAGACACCGTTAGGCTGCGGCCAGCTACACACGACTGGTGCCTTTGTAGATTCTTTTTGGAATACAGTAAAACATCAGAGACACAAAATGTGCCTTGCATGTTTATTTTTCTGAAGAAAAAAAAACTTGTTTTGGAGCCAGTGATCGTTCAGAAGGAACATGTTTCTTATTTGTTGGACTGTGTGTAGGATTTAAGGGCTTTACGAGAACAAATGCTAGAATAGTTTTGTTAACTATAGCATCCCTTGTTTGTTTGTTTGTTTTTTTGTTAGCTTAGAATGAGCCTTATACACAGATATGGCATAACATTATGACTACGTTCCAGGTCTCGCTTGTGAGTAGATTTCCTTCTAAATGTTGACGTAAACTCAGATTTAGAAGCATTTCAAAGCACATTTCCTTTGTTCATCCCAATCCAGCGTACCTGACTCCTCCCTGTCCACGCCCCTTTTAAATATGCATTAAATTATATTTAAACTGACCCTGCACCTGAGATTCCCCTCTCTGCACGATCAGCATAAGAATGAGTCAGACGGGAAAGAAGAAGAAGTTGACAGAAGTGAGTGGAGATTAAGATTAAGATTCTCTCGGCCAAGTATATTTGCGTACACAAGGAATTTGGTCTCTGCATTTATCTCATCCGTGAATTAGTGAACACACAAAGCACACACTAACCCGGAGCAGTGAGGGGTTATGTGCCTTGCTCAAGGGCACTTCAGCTGCTTTCTACAGGTTGGGGGTTCAAACCGGCAACCCTCCAGTCACAAGCCCAAAGCGCTAACCAGTATGCCACGGCTGCCCTAAAAGGCAGGGGTTGGGATTCGAACCCAGGATCTCCTGTTTACTAGACAGGCGCTTTAACCAACTAAGCCACAGCGCCTGTTGCTCTTTGTCACGCTGACATTTACTAATTCATGCCATGGTGCTTTTCTATCAATGTGTGTGCAGTCCATAGCTCTGATTCCATTCAGAAACCGTCTCTGGCTGCAGATTGCTCTTTAATGTTGACCTGTTCAGGTGCATTGTGGGAATCTGATCTACCTGGCTGACATGAGGAGAACTCCGTCCCACACGGCTTGCATGGCTCTGCTCAGGGTCGACTGGCTCAGTCCCGATCGGTCGGAGTAATAGTTTTCACATTGATGACAGTTTCCCAGCATCACCTCTAAGTGTCAAAGGATCCACATCTGTAGAATCCTACGTACGCCAGCCACGTCGTTGGCGTTGGCACGGACAAAGTTCGTGAGCGAGTACGTACGGAACGTTTTTGTACGTTCGTAACCTTCGTACATGAGGCCCCAGGTGAGCCAACAGTTCTTTATGTTGCATGTTTCAGGCTGCATCCATCAAGGAGTGTCATTGCTATGGGGTGGGGGTGCCTGGTCTGGTCTAGGTGGGTGCTACATGTCTGAATGAAGCCAGGTCCAGAAGTTTCCCAGCAGAACACTGAACTGTCACAAGATGGTTTCAATGTTATTGACTTCTCCTGTCAGTGGTTGTAATGTTGTGGCTGATACGTTTTTATAGGTCTAGGTAAATTGGTCTGAGGTAAAACATTCTGATTTCATCGTTGTCTAAAGACGACATATATAATTAATGTTGTCGCAGTTTGACGAAAAAGAATAATTAAAAGCTGGAAAAAATGACTTCAGTTTAGAAATGACTACAATATGACTGAGAGTAATGGAGATGCAAGATGCCTCGAGATTTGTTCAAGGTAACATTCATTGCTCCGTATCCTGCACATTTTCAAACTAACCCATCTCACCCAGGATTAGTAGTGAATCATTCAAACAAAGAAAAAGTGAAAACCCAGTTGTTTGTGTCCTCTCTCTACCGGAACAACCTGGGATTGGCTCCGACCTGAAAGAATGCAAGGTTTAATAAGGATAGATGGAAAACTTTTGACTGCGGCGGAAAATTAAGAATGTTATTTTCAATTACTGAGTCATGTAAAGGTTGAAGGTGCGATGTCAATGTGCACATACAGCACTAACCAGTGGAGTGTTTTGTTTGGACGTAGCTTTCTCACATAGATATGTATTTGGAATCATGACGTGACCATTTGCCCCCCTCCCCCCCGGGTTTAGATGCCCTCTGAGCTCGTTCTATGTTCTGTGTAACGGGTGAAATGCTGCCAGCTGTAGAGTTAAAGGGAGTTCAGATGAATGAAGTCATTCTGAGCCAGGTGTTTCATTTAGCGGCGGATTCAAAGCGGCTGATGGCTCCCCAAATGAGCTATTTTACTACTTTTTGTCTACAGCCGCGTGAGCCCCAATCAGGAACTGAATCGCTCCCGATCGTGGCAACGGTGTCGCTGAAAAGAGAGAGAGAGGGGGAGAGAGAGGGAACGGAGCCTTGATGTGTGGAAATGAAATGGAAAGAAAAATAAAATGTGATGAGAACAGACGCCTTCTGATATGTGTCTTAATTATAATCAGCGTTAAACCCTGCAGATAAATTCAAAGGATTTCTTATGTTAATAGCAGTTTTCTTCATCTTAGCTACTTTCCCAGGTTTGCAAACGGCGTCTAAGTATCAGGATGGTGAAAGCTGGAAAACTAGCCTTTGACTGTAGCCGGTGCATCGGCGGCAGCAGCGTCCTCTTAGACTCCAGGGAGGATTCCCTGACATGTGATGACGGGAAGCCTTCACCCTGCTGTGTCTCAGCTCATGTTTTCAGCTCTTTCCTTTCGGTCGATGAGATGGTGCATTCTCCTCCCGTCCGCGCGGCGACGAGGGGAACAGAGCGGCCTCTTACTCATCAAACGGCAGGCTGAAGGAAGATAAGCAGCTGTTTGTCCGTTACAGGTCACAGATAATGGTTTCCGTTTGGTTTTTTGGAAGAAGAAAATAAACTTATGAGGTGGTTAAGTCGTATAAACCCCTGAGAGGGCAGCGTCTGCCAAGCCTTAACCGGGATTGTTAGGATTATTGTTATTTTGAGGACATCAACCCAGATGTGTCACGAGTGCGACTTAGTGTGGAAGACCACGCATGATGAATTCTGCAACTCCAACCTCCAACAACTTAGAATCTGTGCAGAATTCAGTGAACGCCACTCGCCCCATCTCACCTGACCTTTAGAGAACATGCAATAGCTGCACTATTTCAGTCATATTTGTAGATGCACTGAGTGAATTCCATCAAGGCGTCCCATCACAGTTTCTGCGTCTCTGAGGTTTTGACTGCGCTGCATGGAATTGGATCTGTGATGAACTACAAGATAAAAACTTTATTTACTGCCACGCTGCTCCAGGAGAGAGCGCGTACAGCTCGACTGTTTGTTAAACCGCCGTCACATTCGGCGCAGTGCATCTTTGAAGGCTGAATCAGAGAAACGTTGCAGCGAGGACAGGCCGTAACTCTGCAAACTACGAATACCGGAGACTCTAATCGTTTGTGACCGATACAGATTACAGGACTGTAAAGCTCAGCGACTCCTGTAAAAGTTGGACGGGAGCTTCTGGTGATTTGTGAGGCGACGCACAACATTTTTAATTTGAGTTCTCAGCTCATTTGAGGCCAGTTATCACAGAGGAACTGGGAACTGAACTGAAGCCTCCGCCACTAGTGGGACATCTGTCACAGGACGTAAAACTACTAGCTGATGTCTTAAATGAAGGACAATGACTGAGACCTTTTGCTTCTGAGTGGATACAGCATTAGTGAGCTTATTTAGGACTTGTTTTTGAGTGACTAGCATGCACAAAATGTCAAAAACGTGGACGTCTTTGGTGATTAGACCCAATGGAGACACCATAGATTTTGAGCAGAAGAAGGTAAGGCCGTGCAGATGTGCAAGAAACCCCTCATGGGTTTAGATGCCGGTGCAGGTGAGAGGAAAAACCTGGAGCTGTGCATGAGATGAGGCCTGGACCCTGGCTGTGGAGACTGGAGGTGGACAGGGTGGAGGAGGGTTGCAGCACTTTAAACACTGCGTGTGAGCGTTGAGGATGACATGTCACTTTCACCGCGTCACACCATGCAACACGAACAAATCCAGCCTCGGCCGCAGAAACGATGCCAGCGCAGCTCCTCTCGGTGTCTGTTCATTCGCCGTGAACAAAGCCGTGAATGCCACTGCACAGCCGGCAGGTATTCAGCAGCTGCATGTGTGGTTTGCTCCGTTTTCTGTAGGGATGGGGGGGTAATCAAGACGCTCACTTAGTGGCCCCCGCCGCTCGGCTGCAGGGCTTCCACGCTCGCTTGTTATCAAAATCTGCTTGAGATGGATAAAACTGCAGAACGAGAAGGTGTGACCTTTAAACCAGTCGTCGTTGCTTTGGTTGCTTCCTTTTAATGTCATGCAAATCGTAAAATTTACACACAAATTAGCTATCTTAGTAACACATAGGTCCCGAGTGCGAATCTGCATCTCTGTGATTTCACTATTCTTTGATTTTCTGCATTTTCTGCCTCTTGTCACTTAAGAATAACGAAGGATGTGCTGTCAATCAAAGTCTGCACAGATGTTAAGCTGCAGAGTTGAGATGTCCCTGAGCCATTCAGACGTATGAACTCATTAAATCAAGCATGAATGCGTTGGTAAAGGATTTAGATACTGACAGGTCGTTGGTGATTTCTTCCCAGGGATCAATTGTCTCCATGTTTTATTCTTAAAAACATATTTTTTCAGTGTGAACAGGTCTAAAGAGATCTCTCTCACTGATGCATTCCTTCCCAGATTCCAGATGCTGAATCAGCTGAAAAAGCTGGCGACAATGAGAAAAACGATGGCCCCACATGTTGGCCGCTGGCCTGACATGGACAGACGTCCTGCCGCCCGCTTGGTGAGTCACAGCCGTTTGTTCTCTGGAGACTCTTAGTTGCACGGTGATGTTTGCTAGTCCACCCCATCAAGCAGAAGCCACACATAGCAGCATCCGCCTCGACTCCTATAAGAGAGGAGGGATACTCTGGGTCACAGAAGGCAGCGGCCTTGTCTTTCACTGCACCTGCCTCCACTCAGATCGTGACATAAGACGAGGAGCTCGGCCTTTATCTGTCACACCATTCACGTTTCAGCTAAGGACATTAGTGTGGAACTATAATAGGATTTGTGGTTCACAGTTCTTTTTTTTTTTATCCCACGGGCTGAGATTATTCTGAGTCAAGTCAGTCATTCACACGTTACCTTCAGCTGAAGAGGTTGCATATATAGTCGTCTTCATCCTTTGGGATACATCTAGTAAAATGTTTTTTATCAAATCTGGGCGACATCAAGGTCCAGTTGATGTATTTTTATTATCTCAAACTGTGTCTGCAGGTTTTCTCTCCAGGTTCTCCCTGTGTCTGTGTGGGTTCTCTCCAGGTTCTCCAGCTTCCTCCCACCGTCCAAAGACATGCTGCTTAGGTTCACTGGTGATTCTGTCTCTCTGTGTTAGCCCTGTGATAGACTGGAGACCTGTCCAGAGTAGACCCCTCTTGTAGACCATTGACAGCTGGGGTAGGCTCCAGCAGACCCTCCGCGACCCTTCACAGGACAAGCGGTTGCAGAGGATGACGAAGAAGAAGAGAATAGAGGATAGGTGCTCAGAGCATCATGAGAGGTCCCCCAGCAGAATAGACCTATAGCAGCACAACTAAGGGATGGTTCAGGGTCATCTGAACCCACTCACTATCATTAGCTTTATCAAAACTGAAAGTAGAGAGGGTGAGTACCTATTAATCCCAGACATGGTTCTACTTGTTAAAACCCCAGGAATCACGATTAACCTGAACTTTGAGAGCAAAGGGATCTTTCTGGATGATATGGTTCTATCTGGTCTTTAAGATCTGATGGAGCTAGGCCTTTAAGGGCCTTGTATGTAAGGACAAGAGACTTGTCCGCGGAGTACCCCGCCTCTCGCCCAATGACAGCTGAGATAGGTTACAGAGAATGAATAGATGAATTTTACAGGAAGCCAGGGAAGAGAAGCTCAAACTGGAGTAATCTTTCTAATTGCCGTCTCTGCAGCATTTTTTTAAAAACAGAGCATGTCAAACATAAATATTAAAAACTGCTTTTATGGAATCTGAATCCATGCCAGTACGGAGCGAGGAAAAAGAAAACCAACAAATCGGCTTACAGACCCCGTGCACCACCTCAACCTTAATACAGGGCGCAGTTCATTTATCATACAAGGAGCCACCTCTCTCAAAGTAAGGAATAGCCAGATAAACTCTGCCCGTGCATTAAGATAAATTGGTCTCCCATGGTCCCAAAACAAATATGTAACGACTGAACACAGACTAGTGTCTGGAATAAATGATTTATGTGTGAGCGTGTTTTGTTTGTGGATGTGACAAATGCATTATACATGGGGCAGATATCATTTTAATACGTAACATATCAGCGTGAAAATCTTGCACTATATCAATGTTTTGTGCACGTCAGGGGAAATAAATTGCATTGACATGGAGCTGCTGTGTCCACGGATTGTTGCAGCAGATATCAAAGAAAATGCTCGTGCAGCCTTCGCCGCTAAGACATGTCCATTCTTGGTAGACATGAAAATAAGACCAGCAGCAGTCCGTCTGTGGAGGAAGACCTGCAGACACGCTAACACTAACCCTGACCCTCGATGATTAGCCGACAAAATGTTCTTTAAGAGAGAACTCGTCTGAACTTTGCTGTTCCTCAGGGAGGAGTGACACCTCAGATGCTCCTGTGCATCACCGGGTAGCAAGCCTTTAATCCTTTACACTACTCTCTATATGTGCAGTATTAATATTTCCAGTCAGGGCTGCTGTGTATTCTGCTCCTAGCTGTTTGGTTCCAGCCGCATGTGCAGTATGGAGGAGGACGTTTTGTGTTCAGCCTGAAAACCAGACAAATAATAAAGAGTTTGTCTTCCATTCCTTTTTTTTTTATTATTTATTATTATTATTCTGAATAGAGTCTGAGGGAGCTGCCGTCTCAGGCTTGAGGTCTCCTGGGCTTTGTGCGTCGTGCACTTTGAAAATGTTTCATTTCTGCATCCACGGTCATGTTTTCGGTTTCTTTTAAACATTATTTCCTGTTTGATTTAGATCTGTCTTATTGCAGACGACTCCACGTCGGGGCAGGATTAAAATAAAAATATTAAAATATTCGCTCTGTACCTTCTGAACGCTTTCAAGTGGCCACCGTTGAAAACAGATCAGAGCTCGAGCGCCCGTCACAAATTAGCCAAATAACTGAGGCTGGCTGAGACTAAGATCCTCATTTTAACGGAATAATCATTTATTTATGGAGTCGGTTTTTTAAATCTTTGTTTATTTTTAGTTTTGTCAGTTTCAATCCTCCACACCGAGCACCTTTGATTCTGCAAAACATTCAGACATCCGGCTTTATTATCTCAGACTATTTTTTTTTATTTAATTTCCTTCTTTGTTCTTTTTCATCAAGTCACAATTTAAAGACAAGGAGAGCCATTAGTTTTTGGGATTCCCTCTGATCCCACTTCATCACTCTGACATGAAATTTGATCAGAGGACACACTGCATCCTTTATTCCGTCAGCGCAGCAAACATTTTCTTTTATTTATTTATTTATTTTTTTGTTCAGCAGAGTGTTGCTTACTGCAGCGTTTAGACCAGGGCTAAAACCGTGGAGTGTAATCGCTCCTAAACAAGAGTGGAACAAGCTCTCAACCCATGCACCGGCTTTAAAACCCAGCTGTGATCAAAGACGCTTTATCCACACTTACACACACACACAAAAAATGGGATCTATCTGCTTTCATGGCGCAGCCAGCACCTGCCTTTCACACTTCAAACAGACATACTAACACCCTCCCCACTTCAAGGACAGAAATGAAACCGCCGAGTCATGTTAACTAATTCGTTTCATGCAAGCACAGCGAGCCCTTTAATCTTTGGGGTGCGTCAAACTTCTTCTGTTTCTGTGGAGATGTTTGATCTTTTGTTTGTGAGAGATCTTGATATCCAGACCTAACACTGAACTCTGCAGCAACTAGACTAACGACTGGATGAATTCATGGGCTACAAGGTGGGGAGCCCAAAAACACCATGTCTCAGTAACTTTAGGACGGATTGGCGTGAAATATAGCCACACAGTCATGTTCTGCTCAGGATCATGGGCCTTCTGAGGGTGCAACAAAAGTGTTTTTGTGGCTGCATCCTGCTGGGGATGGCTGCTGCCATCAAGGAGTGTCATTGCTATGGGGTGGGGGTGCCTGGTCTGGTCTAGGTGGGTGCTACATGTCTAAGTAACATCCACACCAATGAATGAAGCCAGGTCCACAAGTTTCCCAGCAGAACACTGAACACTGACTAATGATGTGGCTGATCAGTGTATGACCATTTGTGATGATGCATGATACTAAAGCAGATTCCTCAGTGTCTTTCTGTCTCCAGAATGTCTACGTTTGGCACCTAATTCAAGGCGAGTCCAAAAATACAGCAAAACAAAGAATAAACCTTGCAGCTGCAACCACTGTTGACTAATGAGCCATATTTGGTCACGTCTGCTCTTTAAACATCGTTCACCTCCTAATAACACAGCTTTTCATTAGCCAGGAGTGAGTCAGCATTCCTGTTAGTTAAACTGACCAAAGTATTCAAGAGTCGTAGTTCCTCATCGAGAAGTTTCCCAGCAGAACATTGAACTGTCACAAGATGGTTATTCACCTCTCCTGTGAGTGGTTTTAATGTTGTGGCTGATTGGAAATATAAGTCAAATATTGATGGCTCCACGATCAAAGATGAATAATCTTTGCAGTTAAAGCTTCTGAAGGTTGCGTCCCTACTGGTACACCAATCACACATGTAAGCAACGTGTATGCTAATGGACCAATGCTGAAGGTGATGTTGTTCCATTGGGTGTTATCTTTATCAGATCATCAGACGTCATCATACGGTGGACTGTCTATAGTCTTTAGACTCCTGTAAAATGATCAGGGTTAGGATTAGAGAACATTTTGTACCTTTATTTTAAAAATCCCAACCTATGCAATGACACCAAAAACCAATGCGACACCATTTAATCCAGCCGCCAATTACTGACAACAAGATAAAAGATAAACAGGGAATGGACAAATTTACAAAATCACCACATCCTGACCGTCTACATGCGCCGCCATGCCGTTTCAGGATGTTTTCCCCCTTCGAGTCACTAAAAACAATCATAATCTTAATCCTAAACACGAGCCACGAAGCCAAATACGTTTAAATATTAATGTAACCAACTAATAAACATCATGCAGAACAAAAAGCTTGGCTCGGCTTCAATTTCTGGTGTCACGATGTCCCTTTATTATCAGCCAGCCAACAAATTAATTAAGCCGAGAGAGTTTGACCCGCAAATATCCTGCGCTTACTCCCTCACTGCTACCGAGCGTTTCTCACCAGACAATGACGAGGAGAAACAATGGATCTAATTACTCCTTATAGAAAAAGAGAAGCATCTCAGATAACCTCGCGTTAAAGTAACACAAACTGGCTTCACACACACACACCGAGCGGCATCGACCCTGTTAGACCAGCAGATGTTATTCCCGTGGTTTCCATTGACATATTGTTTGGATCTGACTCCTGCTGTTCTTTACCAGACACGCTGGGCGAGCCAAGACCCCTCCGTTCACTCCGGTTTGATCTTCTTATAACAGCGTTCCTCCTTCTGTGCTCCTGCTCCGACGCTTTAATCCAAAACATCACATAACACGAATTAGGTCGACTGACTGCCAGGGTTTCCAATGCAAACCCGGGTTTAGAGAGACGCCTGTGTCTCTGCACAGCATCTCAGCTCTTTGTTTGACAGACGTCCACTCATGTCACGTGCAGACATGTCCTGTGTTTACTGGGTCACTGTTGTTGTTGTACGACTTCTTCAATGTGAGGGCAACTTCTTACTTTTTTCTTACTTTTTTCTCTCAAACAGCAAAAGGCACCTTTGGGCTTTCAGTATTAATCCAACCAACAAACCAACCACTTCTTTAGTTTGGCTGATTTGATCCATTAGTGTTAGTCTTTTAGTCTTAAAGCCCATTTAAGGTACTATAGAACTAGATACTTGGTTGCGGCAAACGCTAGTCTGCATTTTTGTCAGTCGGATTAATTTTATTTCTCCTTCCTGCCTCACTTTTACCAATGCCGACTAAATCTTTCATTGAAATTTTCACAGAAATTGCACAAAAACACTAGTTGCCGCTGTGTCTTTTTACCCCGCAGGTTCATTTTTGTTTCTACTTCCTGCTTCACTTCCAACAATGGAGACTGAAACTAGCCGTGTCGTATACATGTTCGTATCTCCAAACCTCCTCAGTTAACCTTTCCTCCATGTGTTCCATCTCGATTGATTCAAAATAATCAATTAGAAAATTGTGGAAATGGAGAAGCAGCTGGAAACACTAAAGCAGAAACACACTGCCACCAACTGGACCAATCACAGCTCATGTGGTCTGCAGCATCAAATGAAGCATAAACCACCTGTTAGTCTTTAGACTTTGGTCATTTTTATCTTTCATAGTTTTAGTCAATGATTCATTTTTGTCAACTTTTATTTATTGATCTTATTGACCAACCTTTAGCCTTTAGACTAAATAACAATCAGAGTGTTTCTCTCTTTTGATCAGTTTAATGAAGCTTCTAAATGGATCCATTTAACAGACTGGCTCAACACTGATCTCTTAGGCACTTGTTGACTTCTACAGATCTCTGTCCAGAGCTGGATCTCAGCTGCTGTGCTGCCCTTGATCATTTATGAGGTCGGATCAGACATAACAGAGAAAAGAAGAAGCATAGCTCAAGTAGTTTTTACTGTCGTGGAATAAAACAGCATTTATTCTCTGAAAGTATTGTTATGATAATTCATGTTCAAACATAATGAGGTTAAACCATTAAGGGTGAACGCATTTTGAAGAAAATAACATTTCATATCTTAATAAAGTGCAGGCTTGCAGCATGATGGTATACACTGTTTACTTTGTAATGAACAACAAGGATTCACATTTATGCACAGATTTCATTCTAGTTTTTAATCATATGACGTTTTAGCTCGTCTCATCTTAGTCTCAGATTTGTTTTTTATTTTCGTTAACAAAATGAATGCTGCGGTGATGACTATGGATGGAATAACTGCTTCCATTGTGCGCAGAGTTGCGGACAGATGGCTAGCCAAACTTTTGGGGAGAAACCGGCGACGTAAGGTCTAAATGTGAAGTTGTGTCTCATTTATAGTCAACTTTGATAGCCACCGCGTCTATGTGTCCACATTTTAGCCACGTAACCCGAGACCACTAAATCCACTAAATTCCATGTTGGCATCCTTATAATAATTATAATTTGTAGTCATAGTAATAATGGATTATGTTTCTTAATAAAGTGTAAACATAAATTCCTTTTAACGCCACAGTTTTTAAATAAAATTAGCAGAAACGCTTTGGAAAGCAAGCAGAATCCAAAGTGCAGTTTGGGGCAGTAACACACTTTGCATTAAAACTGTCATAAATATAGAAGAAGAAGAAGAAGAAGAAGAAGAAGAAGAAGAAAGCAACAAGTTCAGTTTGAAAGCCCTGCTTCTTTACATTCAGCGCGTCTTCGTATAACAGAGATTCAATAAAATCACAATAAACCAGACTCTTTCTTTCTTCTATCCACTCCTTATCTCTGCTATGAATCACCTGTGCATTCATCAATAATCTACTGTAAAGTCAGACGACCTGAAGCAGCGGCAGACATTCAGCTCAAACAAGGTCACAGATCTATAGAGGATCGTACAATTAAACCAACTCTGCGTCCTGTGATTATTAAGTGATGCTGAGCTTCAGTCAGGGCCCTGCGCCGTCCATCCTTGATCCTGGATTCACTGCATTATTACATGCTTGTTCAGATAACTCACTGGAAGATCCAGAGGTGTTGACCTTTAATGATTAGACATGCTGCAGTGTCATGCATGGATGTGAATCATTTTTTATTCAGTGCATATTTGTTGCATAAGTCATGTATTATACAGACACCGTCAATGACACCGCCTTGACCTGAATGGATTTCTATGTAGCATGTTGATTAGATTCAGTGTTACACTGAAGAAGGCTTATGTGATGAAGAGGATGAATACTGACACACAATACCAATCATCAGCAGCTACGTCATAAATATATATATATATGTGTGAATATTGCTTTTAAAAGGTGAGCAAGTCCGGCTGTAATTTCCTTTTTCCCGTGCACACTCAGACCTGGGAGGACTGCAGTCCACAGTGATCTCTCTGGGGATGTGCACGGTGTACAGTGTGTCAGAACAGTTCAGCACTCAATCAGACCCGTCCCAGGTCATCCCAGGGTCTGCGGCTGCCTCTCGTAGCCCCTTAGCCCCATCTATTGGCTGTAATCCTCCCAGGCTGGGACGACAGGTGTGGAGTGTGACCACTGCTCCAACATTTAGAACGGACGAAGTGTCTCGTAGTAGGAAAACGTCCCACACGTACAAACCTTTATCAAACCAGCAAAACTAAAATAATCAAATGCTGCAGATTCAAATGTAATAAATATGTCTGGCTGGATTTTGTATTAATTTTGATTATTTTTCCACGGTGCATCCATAAAACTAACATCCTGACAACCTGTGGGCTCACATGCAAAGCAGTGAATTTAAATGAAGACAATCGGGAATAAGAGGTGTTCAATAATTGTAAAGGGAAGACTTTTTAATGAGAACTCCTGAATCTCTTAAGAAACACAATCCAGTATTATGGGGCTTAATAATATTTATTTAGATTGACTTTTAACCCGTTCCTGTTTGGTTTTCTTTGTGTCCTGTCGTTTTCCCTCCATTGATTGTTTGATTGGTTTCTCCTTGTGTCCTCCGTCCTCACTGGTTTCACCTGCGTCTCATTAGTCTCAGAGAGTATATCTAGTCGTCTCTGGCAGTTTGTCTGCCTGTCATGTTTCCTGGTGTTTCTGTTCAGCTCCTCATGTTTCCTTGCTTTCCACGTCAAAGCTTTAGTTTTCTGCAGTTCTTTGTGTTTCCTTAACCTTCCTTAGTTTTCTTTAATCTTATTTGAATATGTACTATGTATTTAGAATATGTCTTTGGCTTACTAAATATGGATCCTGTTAAGTTGGTTAATGCATTTACTTAAGTTAATATATTTCCCTCCAAATATTTGTTTCAATCTAGACTGCACCATGTAGAGTTTAGAGGGAGAATGTTTTTATTTGATTTTATGTTAAACCTAGTTACTAAACTTCAAAGCAAATATTTTAATCTTAAGTTATTGTATTATTTTCTGTTTCTCTTTGTTTACATTTGTAGTTTAATGCTTAGGTTTTTATTTTCAACCTTTTGCATCTTAAGGATAGTTTAGTCCAACTGTATTTAAGTTCTTGTGTTAAAACTTTCTGTCACTGCCTTTTTGTCCGTGGCCATGGGAACCTGTTAAATCTTTAACATCCAGTTGTTTTGTATTAAAAACTGTCAGAGCTCTGAGTTCTGCTGTTTCATGGTCGTCATTTTGGAGACCTTTGTTTCCTCTGAAGGCTGCTCTCATACTGTGAGGGTAAAAAGATCAACCCTGAACAGTTAGTGATGGCCAATCAAGGCTTCAACACTAAATGGTTGCTTACTGGAGGCTTCAGTGACACATTGCTCAGTTAGGCCATCTAGTGGACAATAGAAAGCAGTGTCATTTATTCGTTCATGCTCGTATGGGATTTGATTTGCCATGCACTTACATCAACTGTTTTTATTTGCTCCCAGTAATCAGCTCAGCTCTCCCAAAGAGCCGAGACGACCAAACCAGTGATGAATGAAGCAGTAAAGTGGTTCCATACAGGTTAATGAGCTACGGCGCACGTGTCAGAGGACCATCCCTAGCTGTAGGTTGTGTCCACCTCTAAATTCTCATGACTAGTGTCCGTTAACAACACAATAAACTCCCCTACAGTTAAAGGAATGGTCCAGGTTGACCTCGGTGGCATCATGTTTATTCCACATTGAGTTGTACTCTAACAACCCATCACGACCTGAAGCTTAAGGTAGATGTTAAGACTGTGTTTCTAATAAAAGATGCATCTGAATGATATCAAGTACCCTTCATTAGAGAAAGAGGACCGGTCCAAACAGTAACGGCCCCATTTTAACCCCAACTCCAAAGACCTGGTTAAAACCTCTTCAACAAACTCTGCAAGTTCAGTCGACCGTGTTTTCACCCTTTCTGGATATGCCATGATGATTGAGAACGCTCACAGATTTAAGACTGCCTTAGGAGTGGATGATAAGTGGTGTCTCGGCCCATCTCCCCAGTTCACAGAGAGGCTTTCCTTTTTTACATAAATGGATGGTTTCTTTTAGTCTGTGTTCTCTCCGGCTTCATGTGGAAGTTGTTGCTGTCTTGAAAAGAGCAACCTTGTCCTTTAGGTCAAGGGTGAATGCAAAGTCTTCACCTGAAGATCTGGCTTTTCTGTTTTGTTTCCTAATGGTGAAAAAGCTTCTGAACAGAGAGACTTTTGGAAAAAGATTGGTAAAATCTTTGATTTCTGTTCAAAACGAAGGGATCCACCTAGTTTAAACAATGCATTTGATTGTATGAGGTGATTATTTGTAAGATACTAGCCTGAATAGCTTTTAGTTGGGTCCGCCAAAAAGAAATACTGAGAAGCAACTCTCTCCCACAAGAGTTCTTCTTGCTAATGAGGCCTTTATAAAGTGTAGCTCGCTCTGAGAGCAACTGACATTTACTTGTGTTTGTTCACGTTTCAAATAAAACACTTCCTCTTGTGATAACGGGATATGCAGATGAAAGTGGCCAGTAACTGGACTCCGGGGCTGTGGCTGTTCACGCCACTGATGAGGCTGATAAAACATTTAGCACGGCGTCACTTCAACACGCCGTAAAGGTTTTATTAGACACTTGCGAGGGGAATTTATAAACATGTATATCAGCACTTAGAGCCGCCAACGCGCCTTTTCAATTACCACTCGCCGCTTAACAACTGGAGATCGCAGTAAAGTGCGGACGAAACCGTTAAGGAGGAATTTAGAAAGTAGCGTCGTTGTTGTAAAAGCACGCGCGTCTCCCTGCGACGGGGCGGGAAATGTGGTTAAATTCAAGCTGTCAAGCTGTCAGTCTGCTTCCAGTTGGCTGTGATATGCATTAAACCAGCGGAGGTGAGGGTGTTGTTGAGATGGAGAAGGTTGAGTAAACATTTTGTCCCATCTGGGCCCATGGCTAAGCCTTGGGCTAAAATGCAACTGCAAACTAGCTTCCATTAGTTCGTCTCTGCTTCCTGTAGTTCGGGTTTCACACTTTCTAAAGCGTACATACAGTACCTGCATCACTGACCTGATATCACGGTTTATAGGCTTTTTGGAAGTTCTGGAGGTGTTGTGTTAAACAGGAACCAAAAGAAAACAGAAAAAAAAAACCAAAGAAAAGTCGTGAAAGTGTTTTTTGTTTTTGTTTTTTTGGAGCAAGGAGTTGTAAACGACTGAAGAAAGACTTCAGCTTCTCTAACAGGGCACACAGGGAGAGCGGCTAGCCAGCTGAATCGATATTGAAGCTTTACGCCTAAGGAGCAGAGAGGGAGGAGAGGAGTGTAGAGAGAGAGAGGAGGAGGAGGAGGAGGAGGAGGAAGAGGAGGTGATTCATCAGGAGCAGATCCTTTTCTGGCTTGGATGACTTTTAAGGACTTCCCTTTGCTGTGCTGCTTGGGGAAGCACAGCAGCTGTCTGCACCATAACCTCCCATCCTGAGCTTTGAATTGGTGTATGTGTGTGTGTGTGTGTGTGTGTGTGTGTGTGTGTGTGTGTGTGTGTGTGTGTCAGAGAGAGAGAGAGAGAGAGAGAGAGAGAGAGAGACCCTCCGCTCTGATCAAATCTGCTCACTTCAGCGTTTGTTACCGGAGCAGAAAAAGTTCCATAGGGCTCCTGAAAATGGTTATTTAAAGCAGAATTACCTTTAACTTTCCCCCCACAATGTTTTTATAATTACCTCATGTCAATGAAACGTGTCTGTTTGCGTTTCTCTTCTATTACCTATCCTCTTTTTTTACCAGTCCCTCCCCAGCACTTGTAATATACTGGATGTTGTTTCTCATCAGCTGCTGCTTGGACGCCTGCAGACGATGAAACAAGAGAAGAACAACCAAATATATGTCATGTCAGGAAAGGAAAATAATTAGAGACAATATTTAAATCATCAAGTATTTGATTAGTCTATGTTACCCCCAACAAACTGAAACAAACACAGAAAGAAGGACGAGATGACATTAATAGAGGACTATTTAGAAAGAGGACAAACATTCTTGATGCTTTCAACCCATCATGACATCAACATGTCCCTCTGAACCCTGAAAGCACGGTAGAAGGAGTTAGGACTGAGGAGACGGGGCAACGTCCTCATCGTGCGTCCCCTCTGCGCCTTTAAATAATGCTAATGTCTTTCTGCGAGATATGCAGACTTCTGGCAATGACTTGTACTTCTTTCAACAATGTGGACAGTGCATGTTGTCTGCTTTCAAAGCCCATCACAGCGTCTACGCTCACAAAGCGTCATTTCTTGACTGGCAGCCAAACAACCAATCACATCAGCTTTTTTTTCGCACAGGTTCTGTCCAATCAGAAACAAGAAGTCTTTACGTAATCTGAATTGTTGTTGTGTTTTGACCTTCAGGGCCACCGTACTAAAGACACAGACCAAGACCTTCTTCTAAAACAAAAATCTCAAACTTAATTCCATAACGAAATCAAAAAAACCATCACCCCGTTTCTAAGTGTGTTCATAGAGCTCCAGGCGCCATATTGGCAGGAAAACTCTGAATAAATGGAGCCATCATTTATTTCAGGCCGCTCACTTTAAACATGGCAAAACTCCACAGTTTATATATCACGGACCCTTATCATGACCCAGGTGTGCACTGAAACAGTCGTCATGGACCGTCTTCCTGACCTGCAGTGTCCGGATTATCCAGAATTCCTCTGAGGAGGTTCATGACAGCAACACAACTACAACAAGTAACTGTTTAATCTTGAATTTTTATCTTATTGTGAGTAGTTTTGTAATTCACATCATAAACATCAGCCTAACTTGCCTTTATGAAGAGAAATCTGTTGGACATGGAGTTAAAAACTAAATAAGCAAGACTTGGAAACACTTGGAGAACGCTGGATCCTGTACCTGATATAAAGTCATCGCTACACAAGACAAACCTGTTTCTTGAGGGATCATACCGCTCTGTTTTCTCATTTTATTGCAGTAATCCACATCGGCCATCTTTCAGAATCTTTGGGAATCTTTTAAAATCATTCGAAAAGCTCGCTTTACTGGGGGTTGTGGTTGCAGGTGAAGTATGACGTCAGCTACCAGAGCTCTATAGAGGCCTCTGATTGGAGGAAGCCCACCAGTCAGTGTGGAGTAAATGTAATTAACCGTCAGAGGGGTGTGGCGTGGCTCATCATTGGGTTAGAGCCAGCTGAGTGAACCCTTCAGAGACCAGGAAGCTCATGTCGCTGCAGCTCTGTAACGACGTAGAACACTGGTTCTCATTTGTTGGTGTAGTGACTTTTGAATAAATGCCTGAGCTGTTAAAAATCTAAAGTTTGTGACCTTTAAAGTATTGTCTTCTCTAATATTCACATTCCTCTTTCTTCCTTTTGCAATTTCCACCAAGCATTGAGAAAAGGAACGGACCTCTGTAGCTCTTTAACATGCACTCATTGAGTTGCCATGGGCACTCCTCCTCCTCCTCCTCCTCCTCCTCCTCCTCCTCCTCCTCCTCCTCCTCCTCCTCCTCCTCCTCCTCCTCCTCGGGGGATCGCCTCTTCCAGCTTAAGTGCTGTTCCATTACTCTGAAAACTGAAAATGTTTGTGAGAATCAAGCCTTCGAGGGCAGAAGCACTGAGTGCACTGAGAACCAAGTCAGAGCAAGGCACGAATAAACAACCAAAGACAGAAGTGAAGTGTTATTTCTTTACACGTTGCAGTTTCCTCAGCAGGCGTCATAATCACATCAGAACATAAGTGATGGCTGTTTTATATTTAGTAGAGGTGAGGTGAACGCTGACTCACCGGCGTGGCTTAATGAGACACTTGAGCGGAGCAGAGTCATTATTAATGTTCTTAATTACACCTGTGTGATTCCAGCAAGGACGGGTCAATATGTGTTCTGGGAGAAGGATCGATCTGCAGAACACTCACTTATGAAGGTAACTGATGTCGTGCATGTCGTCTCAATAAACAGTAACGGAGTTTGGACTCAACCGCCAGGAAGTTCAAACATGGCGACTTGAACTTAGCGTTGCTGCAAAGAGCAACACTCAGGTTGGAGTCAAGTGATAGATGTTAAATGGTCTTACATTTATAGAGCAGCTGTCTACCTATTGGAACTTGTTGACTCTGATGAGCCACAACATTATGACCATAGAAGACAGTAGAAGTAAATACCAAATAAACCATCTTGCTCCAGTTCAGTGTTCTGCTGGGAAACTTCTGGACCTGGCTTCATTCATTGGTGTGGATGTTACTTAGACATGTAGCACCCACCTAGACCAGACCAGGCACCCCCACCCCATAGCAATGACACTCCTTGATGGCAGCAGCCATCCCCAGCAGGATGCAGCCACAAAAACACTTTAGGAAGAAGAACAGCACAAGGTGTTGACCTGGCCTCCACATTCACTAGATCCCAAACTGATCAAGTATCTGTGGGATGATCCACAGAGGCCCCTCCCCTCAAAGGCCCCCCACCCACTAACAACAGGACACCCTCAGAAGGCCCATGTCCATTCTCTGATGGGAGACTTACACAATATTTGGAAGGTGGTCGTAATCTTGTGGCTGATCAGTCTATATGAAGCAGCAGCAGATAAAGTATTGCTGTGTGAGAGTCTATAGCTCCACTAACTCCATCTGCTTCCTACAACAGTCTCTGGTTCATCTTAACATTTCCATTTGCTTGAGTGTGAACTTTCAAGGACTATGATGATTTCAGACAATTTTCATCTTTATTTTTAAGGTTACACACGAGTGCTTTCTCTAAAGAGTACCAAATGTTCCTGCTGAATCCTCTGTCTTGTGAAGTGAACTTGCTTCCACTACAATACAACACTTTTCTAATTCACAAGATTTTTTTATTGCAGCAGCTGAAGAACGTTTGAAGAACTGAGCCACAGCTGCCTGATAATACCTGAGCATAACTGCCTACGACTGTCAAACTCATTTTACTTCTAGGTCACATACAGACCAGATTGACCTCAAGGGGCCGGACCAGTACAATTAAAGAACTGTCCTTTAACATAATGTTTTATGAACAATCTCAAATTTCATGTGCTATGTCAGCACATTGCTGCTATTGTGTGTTTAGTCTCAAAACAATGCAACCCCTAGTGGACAAACACAGAAGGCAAATATGGAAAAAAACGCAAGAGAGCTTGAACATTAGGTAACCAAGACAATCTGACAAAGACAAGGGGAAACACATTAGGATGGAGGCAGTAATTACAAAGAAGGGAAACAAAACAGGAAGTAAAACTAACAGCAACACAACAGAACACACTACAAAGTAAAACAGGAAATGGACAAACAGATCCTGACACTTTGTCCTTAAGCGGTAAACACAATGATGCTTGGTGTTGCAGACCACATTTGGTCCTTGATTGATCTTCTCTGATTGGCTGAGTGAAAACCACATGGTTCTAAACCTCATTGAGAGGCTCCGGGATGGGGATGCAATTTACCTTATATGGTTCCTCGCCCCATAAAGGGTTAATGCCTTCTATGTAGTTTTCACATTTTGTAAATTCATCCTGTGGTCCAGGTTGGGCCTTGTTTTCTGGCCAGTTTTGGCCCAAGAGCCGTATGTTTGGCACCGTCCATGTCTTTTGAATGGTCATGGAAGCTTTGAATCAAGTCCTCCATGTGTTTTTACACATTCTGGTTAATACGTGGTTGATCCTTCACTGCCACCAAAATAACTTTCAATGAACAGGATCTAGAATATTTCTGATGGTGATAGTAACCTCCTACGAGGACATTAGTCCTTAGGGACTCTTTTCCTGTACATGGTGCACATGTTCATTCATTTTCATCTGAAAAAATACCTGCGACTATTTCCTGTCGATGTGAGACGCAGACGGCTGACGCATGTCTCTAATGTCCAACCTGTTCTGAAGATTAGTCACTGTTGCTGATAACCCCACTTTGCAGAGATGTGATTTTGAAACGATGATGGAAATGCAAACGTTTTCGGTGCTTTCGTGGTTTTGTGCAGATGTTCAGCTCCGACTCCAAAACGAGGGCTACAGATATCGTGTCAGGCGTTCACACCTATTCAGCCGACTGGAACGTCTCTCAAATGAGTCAGAGATTCATTGCGTTTGCTTTCCTTGCATCATCTGAAGTGATGACCGAATTCTGTCGATGAATTGTGTCCCAGCTGGGATAAGGTAGGACGGTAAAGGTGGGGATGTTTTCAGGTGTGGCCCTGACCAGTCACGTTTTCCTACCTTAACTGAGCTTGATTCAAGCTGCCGTCGTGGCGTAAATTGGAGCAAACACAAATCAGAACAAGCCCAGTCGCCTACACTTTCTTTAAAGTCGCTCAGGACACCTGGGCGTTTCTTCTGCTGCAACCAGAGTCAACAAACTTTTACCTCATGACGTCTAGGAAGTTTCGAGCAATTTTTCAAGCAGGCAATATTTTGACAAATCGATTGGATGATCCAACTACAAGACGAGGTAAAATGTTTTAACTTAATTAGGTGACAGTTGGAGAACTTGAATTATTCTGCTGTAAGTCTGGCCCAGATACCTTCTATCAGCCCTCATCAATCTATATATTGTAAATGCTCAGGTCTACTCCACTTTCCAAAAGATTAAGTAAGAGGAGTTCGGACATTTCGGTCATTTGGACGGTCTTTTGTCTGCTACTGGCAAAAAAACAAAACAAAAAAAAAAAAAAAAATCGTGGAGTTGAGCAGTGACTAATGACGACGACGAGATGGTTTGTACAGAAACTGCCTCATTTTTCCTCGTGTTTTCAGGACTGGAGACATTTTAAGATGGAGAGAAGAGGTTTCTGATGCAACTTCACCTACGGCTAAAGTACATGCAGGACGAGGGGATAAAGTATGGAGGTCAAAACTGCTGCAACTTCAGTGTATGGAGCAAATGTGGAGCTAGACCAGTGCATCCCAGCTCGTGTCTGGCACCAGGGTCGTTATAAAACAAGTCTACAAGTCTATAAAACAGTTCATTATGGCAAAGCTCGGTGTACTATAGAGTTTGTACATTAAAGGCCTTAATAGTCAATGCACTCTTGCATGTAGGGGAGTTCATTTGCAGGGACCATTAGCTCCATACTTTAGAACTTCTCTCATGTTAAACCTAAGCTTTTTTTTCCCACATGTACTACATTTTAACTGGCAGGGTTTAGTTCCAGCTTGTATGCTGCTAAACATTAATATCTGGTGTCTAGTACAGCCAAACAAATTATCCTGACACACGAATGAGTAAAAAAGACAAGTGTGGACAGTTTGGACGCCAATTAGTGCAGGTAGTCTTCGGACAAAGCCTCCCAGGTTTGTAAGAGGAGACGAACTCTCAAGGCTTTGACTTCCATTGTGGTTCAATAAGGGGTGACTGATTCTAGAGACTGGAACAGGGTGGTTAAAAAATAACTCCTACCCCAGTGTACAATGTCTGACAAGATAAAAACAATAAAAGAACAACAAATGGACACAGGACACCATGCTGCTCAACATTTGTGGGGAAATCGATCCAGTCCAGAGCAGCGGTCGTTACCACCGCTGTGGTGCATCGTCTTTGCCCTGCTACCTCCACCTCTAGCTTTCCTTCTTAGCCACTGATTGGTTCCAAGGCGTCCTGCCCCCCGACTCAGTCCTGCTGCTCAATGGAGGCCAGGTCAACACCTTGTGGAGTGTCATTGCTATGGGGTGGGGGTGCCTGGTCTGGTCTAGGTGGGTGCTACATGTCTAAGTAACATCCACACCAATGAATGAATGACTGAATGAATGAATGAATGAATGAATGAATGAATGACTGCCAGGTCTAAAAGTTATTTGTGTTGTACAACCAAACTAAAAGTAAAGCGTATTATTTCTTTCCAGGTAGGTGCTGTGACTTGTTGGGAGTCTTGTCGCTGTAGTGTTGCCAGGCAACCAGCGGACAGTCTGTTGCTCTCTTTTAATCTGCAGAGTGTTGAGCTCTCTGAGCCGCTGCATCATTCTCAAACATGTGGAAACAGGAAGGATGCATATGTGTTGTGTTTGAGCGTCACAAAAAGCCAAAGTCTGCAATCATAACCTCGATCAACGGTTTGGATCCTTAGTGTTCAGCGCAAACACAAAGCTCAAATAACTGACTCTTTGTTTTGCAGTGAATGTTTGAATTTGTGGGTTAGGAGTTAGGTTTGGAGACAAAACAGTCATCTTCCTCTTAAGGAGAAAGTTACTAATGCACAGGCACAGGTTGTAACTTCCATAAAGTCTTTAAATCCATTAAGGTTAAAAGAATTTGAACAATATTAATCAAGATAACAATAACGAAAACAAATTAAAATGTATATTTAATTTAGGGATTCTCAAGAAGAGTCAGCCATCATAGGCCACTCGGTATAACTACTCCAACTTCATTGGGGGATTGTTTTGGATCCTCCACGGACAGACATGGCGTTCAATCTCCTGGAAAAGGTCAAGCACAGAGTTCCCAAAGTCGGTTAAGGTTAAGCATAAGATTCAAGATGGTTAGAGTTAGAGCAACCGGCCACAGGGTAAGGAAATAAAAGTATATCTAAATTAAAATTAAAGAAACCCTTAATAAGAATCTCATGAATAAATAAATAAAGGTAGATCGAAATAAATGAAATCGTATAGTTTTAAATACCCTACTGCCCAGATAATCCCCCTTTCCCTTTAATAATCCTCAACCTGTAAATGATTAGAAGGAGGAAAATATTAGGTTAATAAAAGATGTGAAAATCCATAAATCATGGAATAAAAATAAGACAATCCATCAAAGTAATTCATGCGACATAAGTATCAACTCAGAGATTCAAATCCATATGAAAGAACAAACAAACAAGTGCTTCAAAAAGAAAGTAAGTGCTATATCTAATCTGTAAATCATTCTGTTAACTGCTCAAACACTGAGAACTCATGCAAATGACTATAAAGGCAAGTAAAATAATATAAATAGAATTCAAAACAAAACAAAAACCTAAATTTTCCTCCCCAATCATTCGGGTTAGGGTTCATTTCAGGTGCTTCTCTCTCTTTCTTTCTCTTCCTCTCTCTCCCAGCTCTCTGGTCTCTGAGGATCAGCGTCTGTCCAGGTCCTGATACCATTTAGTTTAACTTTATTTATTGAAATCTGAACAATCCTCATGTAAGAATCACCAAAACACCAAATCTGACTGTGACAGACAGGACCACACACACATTGTTAGGCACTAGCGCATGTACTTTATTCAGCTTTCAGTGGTAATATAGCAGGATGCATTGTGGGTACATGCCCTCCACCCATGTCATTTCCACACCGAGCAAATTATTCTAATGCAGGGCGTGAAATTATCCCTTAAGGGGGAAACTGCATGTACTCAATCAACCCTGCTAAGACAGCAGAGAGTGTGTGTGTGTGTGTCGGTGTGTGTGTGTGTGTGTGTGTGTGTGTGTGTCGGTGTGTGTGTGTGTGTGTGTGTGTGTGTGTGTGTGTGTGTGTGTGTCGGTGTGTGTGTGTGTGTGTCTGTGTGTGTGTGTGCGTGTGTGTCGGTGTGTGTGTGTGTGTGTGTGTGTGTGTGTGTGTGTCGGTGTGTGTGTCGGTGTGTGTGTTTCCATGCATACATCCCTGCGGTTCTCAGCTCCAGCCTCCTCATCCATCCACTGCAGCCATCAAACAAAATACACATCAAGCCGCGGTGGTTTGGAAAAGCTTGTGGCGTTTCTGGAAAGCTTGTGTAGTTAAAGGGTTACTCCAAAGATTCTGGTTCCCTGAGGTTACAAGACAAACATGAAAAGATCTGACTGGATGCAGCACAAGCCTGGATCCTACACGTTAAATACAGCTGCTCAGTGATGTAGCTGTCTGGGAAACGCCCTCGTCGTCTTTCTCTTTTAAATCCCAAATGTCTGTTTTATGACACCTTAAGTAGGACTTGTCGGTCCAACCCCTAATAATAGTATAATGTAGACACGTTTTTGGGATATTGGACTAGGGTGCCACCAAAGTCATGGTCTTTGGTGGCACCGTGATACAAAGCGCTGCTGCACGTCTTTTAACCGGCTCAAACATGTATGAGCACATTTCACCTATTTTAGCTTCACTCCACTGGCTGCCCGTCCATTTTAGGATTCAGTTTAAAATGATTTTATTTGCTTTTAAAGCCTTGCCCCTCCTTAGCTCTCTGAGCTGCTGCATCCCTACACCTCTAACCGATTTCTAAAGCTAAAGCTAGGCTTAAGCTCAGAGGGGATCGAGCGTTTGCGTTGCAACTCCAAAACTTTAGAACGAATTGCTGCTGCACATTAGACAGTCCTCCTCTGTGTCTCATTTTAAAACTCTTCCTAAAACTCACTTCTTTTCTTTGGCTTTTAACACCATGTAGAGTGTTGATTTGATGATTTGATTGATTTTATTGTGTTTTATCTTGTTGTGCAGCACTTTGGCAACCTTGTGTTGTGCTATATAAGTAAAGTAGATTGGACTGGATCCTGTATGAACAGCAAACAGAGGTGTTTTGATGAGGAACCCTCTCGTCTTTGTTGCTGCTAAAGCTTCGCCTTCCTCTGCTTCATCCTCACTAATGTGAGAACGGACCAGTCGGCTCTTAATGAACACACTGTAAGAACCTCCGGTCCGGCTGATGCTGATCCCTTTGGAAGGACGCTGCCTGTAGCTGTTAAGAATAAAAGACTTCACTCATTCTGTGGCATCACCATCAATTGAGGTTAGAACCATCCACGTACAGGCCCCGATCGGGCGCTATAATGGAAAAGTCAAACTGCATCATGTCAGCTCACGTCTCCTCTACGTACACATCATGCATATATAAGTGGACATCAATAACTATCAGCGTGTGGAGCACTGAAGACGCAGGATGTGCGACATGCACCATTAAGCGTGCACACACACACATTACCGGTCCATCGTTGGCTGTGCGTCCACACAGATGGAGGCAGCTAGGAACCAAGAGAGGCTGCAGAAATCAACTGCCTCAACACTGAATCTCTGCCTTGAAGCATCGTTTGAGCGACGCTGTCAGCTGATCAGATCATCACTTCAGTGTAAACACACTTTATTTGACTTATTTTGGCCATAAAAAGGTCAGACAATGTCCAGAATACCTGGAACATTTAATATCGGGCAGTTATTTGCCGTTTACTGCATCTAATAATCCTGGAGAGGCTCAAGTGAAATTACCGTAATGACTAGAAAAGTCTCAGCTTTCAGAAACTGTTAAAGATGTAATTACGGTAATCCAACGTGCACTTTTAAAAGGTTAAAGCTGGAAAAACATGCTCACACCCTGTGACGATAATGTTTATATAGGTTTCTTTGCAGCATTTTGACAAAATGGGAAAAAAATCGTTGGCTTTACTGTCTCTGGGATTCTACCGGGACTTCTTTGGACAGACACAAACTCCACAAACAAGAACTCCTGCAAATAAAAATATTCAGATTAAAGGAGGCAGAGAACAAAAGAATTAAATAAAGTTAAATTGGAGTCTCCCTTTCCAGGTCCAGTCCTCCAGTTCATGATCAAATACCTGCAGAAATAACAACGTTCCTCATGACAAATGTCTCCACTACGCACCAGGACACACTGTCTGCAGGTCATCACTACGTTTACAGTATCACAGCGAGCATGGTGACGTGCTGACGCCAGCAGCACAACCTGAAAGTGTAGCTGTAAAGTTTGGCTCTGGGTTCCTCTCGGCTGAACCGAGCACATTTAGCCTCGACGGCGGCTGCTTTAGAAGAAATGTCAAAAAATGTCAAACTGCCGTTACTGGCATGCTCGTGGCTTAAGGGCAAGTTAAAAATGGAAAAATCAAATAAATAAATAATAGACAGGGGCAGTGAATTTGCACAGCATTGGGAGATTTTATTCTCACTGGAAGGTTTTTCTACAAGCAGGATGTGATTGACTGTCAAAACATTAACACATTAATCCAATCTGATACCAAATATGTTTCTCCTGTAAAATGTTTTTCATCTGCAACTTCATGCATCTTTTAAGATTCACCGTTGACTGGTCTGAGTCCTGATCTGGTCCTAAATGTCCTAGAGTTGGTCTCCTGTAGCGTCCTAAAGTCTGTCCTTGTCTTCCTTGTCTTCTCCTAGAGTTGGTCTCCTGTGTCTTCCTAAAGTCTGTCCTTGTCTTCCTTGTCTTCTCCTAGAGTTGGTCTCCTGTGTCTTCCTAAAGTCTGTCCTTGTCTTCCTTGTCTTCTCCTAGAGTTGGTCTCCTGTGTCTTCCTAAAGTCTGTCCTTGTCTTCCTTGTCTTGTCCTAGAGTGGACTGGATTCAGTCCAGTAAATCTTTCAGTCTTAGTTAACGTAGTGTGGAGACGGTAGCTGGTACTTTGTGTTCTCTCTGTCATAAAATGAACATCAGATCTCATTTTTGTCCTGTAATTTATCTCGTCTGTAAATCTTTATCATATCTGTAAAATAAATTCGAGCGTGTGAAACGACCTCTAACCTTTGACCTAAATAAGATGAAAATGTTTTGGTCGACTGCAGAAAAACAAACTTTGCTCTGGGGACAGAGTCTTAGATCAGAGTGAGGAATAGCTGGAACGATGATCACTGACTCTGTGCTTAATATCGTTGACATTTGTTCTGCCTCGTGAACAAAACTAATGGATGGTTAATAATACTAAATGCCATGAATTTCCTTCTTTGTCAGTTTAAGCATGGACTCCTGCGCTCCTAAGGAGGCGTCCTGCCGTGATGGAGAGGAGCTTCATTCGTTCCTTTTTATTCTTTGTTCTCTTTCACGTCACAGACCATAATATGACATCACAGGGCCAGCGCCGGTCACATCCGACTCCCCTCGGCCGGTTCTTTCAAAGAAACTGTCTGAAACTGAATCGCTCATTTTTTGGAAATAGCAGCACTTTTCCTCGGCTGCGTGAAGCACCAGCTTCTAGATTAATTCCTGCTTCTAATAACGCTCTCTATTGTTCCAAGAAAATGGAAATGCGTGTGGGGATGGTGGAGCTGAGAGCACACACGCTACCAGGAACTAGCAGGAGGATGACTCTGCAGCGTGATTTAATGGATTACACTATGTGGCGCACCGTGGAGAAGCCATTTGCTGCATTTACTTTCACACGACAGCCTGATTGAAGTGAATAACAGCAGATTAACGCAGTTTGACCGAGTCCTTTGTGTGGCTGGGTGTAGCGTAGTTTCCTCTGAATTTAGCTCTGATATCAGGAGCTTTGTTTAATATTCAGACTCGTGTGTCTGAGAATGTACATTATGATGGAAAAAGCAGTGTTATAATGTTAGGTTATGCACTCAGCGCACAGGTACAGGAGGTGGTGGAAAGCAACAGGCCACTACATTAGGTACACTATTGAAAATGAATGCATTCATGACGGTTCTAATGTTTAGTTGATGTTGAAACTGCATCAGAGAGTGGAGATTTGACTGGAGGATGGAGTTTGTGGTGCTGTTAAACTGGACTGAATCAAACACGCTGAAGACCAGAAGCTTCATGAAGGGAAGAACATCTTGTGCAGGACTAGTGTACCTAATGATCATTTCTGGTATTTATCACAGTAACGATAAAAATGATGATAAATAAATAAACACCAGTTCATTCTAATCTTTTTGACTCTAATGCATCAAGTTTTCTCTGAGTTGTTGTTTTGTTCCCGGACTCTTTGGATGAAGTCGACGCTGCTTCTGCATCTTTGCTCATTTTCTGTCTTTCTTCATCTTCTGGTTTGTGCTTGTGTTTGAGGTGGTGGAACAAATTAGTGCTGTTACTGTCCTTTTTATGCACTATTTGTTTGCAAACCTTGCATGTTGTAATTTGCTGCTCCGCGTCAGACTTTTTAACCCCTTCATGCCTAGTGTCGCTAATTCACGACGCACTGTTTCCGTTCAGACTGCAGCTGAAATAACGCATGTAATACTCGCGTTACTTTTACAGCGTCATCACAACGTTCTCTAAAATGTAAACGCAGTTGAAAACACAATAGACTCAGTGCAGGACTTTACTAGTGTACTTGATGATTTGGCCGGTATGAGCAGCACACAGACTGCACACACAGTACAATAATAATAGAAAACATATGAGATGTGATGTGATGTGTGTTCAAGTGCAACTGAAACAAAAGCATCTAAGCTTCATTTAACATTTAGGATGTTTATAATACTTCCAGATAACGTTGTTACTTCCTGTAAGTTGTTTGAGGCTTTTATTTTGAAAGTACAACACACACAAAGTCCTTCAGTAGACCCTGTTCATCAGCTCCTGTTTGCATCTTGTAGATTTTATTTTGAAAAGTTTTGCAGTCTTCCTGTCAGGCGTCTGGTGCTTTCACGGTCTCTCCTGTAAACTCTGGCCTCTTGTCAACATCCAGGCTATTACCAAGTTTCCTCAAGCTTTTAATTTGATTAGTTGTTGAATGTGTCTTAAATGACCAGTGGTTATTTCATGAGCCTTTAACACTTCTGGAATTAGAACATCTACGACTATGTGCTTCATCCAACAGCTCATTTAAAACGTGTAGGGTTTAAATTAACTACACAGGGTAGAGCTTGTTTTTATCCCACATCAGTGACATACTCTTGTTAGTTTTACTCTGGGACGACACAGCAAAAGAAGCAACAGTCTGTGAATTAACTGAATTAATTACTCAAAGCGCTGCCAGTTCACCAAAGCCACAGAGACGAAGAAGTGTCTTCATCCTCCCAGTAAAAGCTGTGATTTACCTCATTTAAACTTTTTATTTTTTTGTTTTTTTATACTCGACAGGCTAAACATAGGTATTTAAAGTTTGAACGGGGCGAAGGCAACAATCTTGACTCGATGAGCGGACTTTAACGACGGCGCCGACACTCGAGCCGCTGAGGAGACAGACTCCATTACAGGACTTTAAAGATGAACTGTGTGTGTTTGTGTTAGGGAGGTACATGAGAACTCAGAAGCAGATCGTTCATTACGGCGAGCTCCTGAGAGGAGGCGGCCGATAGAAGAACTCAAAGAGAATACATCTCAGATATAAATCCTCTGTTTTACAGCTGAGTGACGGACGCCTGGTAAACATACGATCAGGCCGTACTGAACGGCAGAACTATTTCAGGGGTCATTAATGGGAGTATTATGATTTCAGCTCAAACTTTAAACAAATGAGAGAGATTTGATTAAAAAAAATGGATGTATCGGAGAGAGGTAACAAAAATCCAGGAGGTAACAAACAAAATGTAGGCTAAAAAACATTATCTGCAGCCAACATGATACATTTCTCTACTAAAATACAATTACATGAACAGTAAAACGAAAACTTTTCATCCTCAGAAGCTTTGGAACCAATTATCCCCAAATTCACTTCTAAACATCGCAGAGCTAGAAGCTAACGTGAGATAGCATGTTGTTCTAACCTTAAGTTGTTGTAAGAAACTAAAGACACATCTCCACAGTCAGTCCCTTGTTCACTCTCATTTAACAGTGTGCACATAAAACTGTTTAAAATCCAACAAAACGCACACAAAATCACAACAATATTTTGATTTGGTACTTTGACCTTTTAAGTTGCTAGCAAAGACTGTATATAAACATGGACAACACGTCTCCTCTTCCTCTCATTGGTCAAACTGACTCTATCTTCCCGGGTAATACGGGCGGCGCCATCTTTGTTTGGATCCAGAGTCTGATCAGTACGGTCTGAGGGGGGCGGAGCCACGTGGAGCCGTGATATTGATGCCCCGCCCACTCTTCCTCCAGATTCACTCATGTTTTTAGTTTAATTAATTAATACTACGCTCTGCTCTACCTCCACCTGCTACAAGGACATGATGGATTAGACACTGAACTTAATTTATAAAAAAATGTTTTAACAACCCAGTTGGCATGGCAGCAACAACAGAAAAAAGTATTTGATGTCTACTTTAGCGTTTTAGTTTGGTCCAAGTCCCGCCCACTAGCATGGAGGGGGTGGAGCTTATGACCTATACTGCAGCCAGACACCAGGGGGAGCTCTACTTGCTTTGTTTTCACTTTAGAGGATCATTTTCATCTTTAAACAGTCTACGGTTGCTACTAGTATGAACAACAGACTGCAGAACCATTGGGCGCCATGACAGCTCCTCTAAAGTGAAGCCAAACCATGTGGAGCTCCCCCTGGTGGCCGGCTGCAGTATAGATCATATCAGAAATGTTAGCTGATTAAAGCTGCAGCCAGTTCGCTTTCAGTTCTGATTGGTGCAATACAAACCATCTTGCAGATGCATTATCACCTACTACCTCCTGGACCTGGAGTGTTTTATTTAAACCTGCATCACAGACAGATTGCATGGTTTATGTTCTCTAACCTTGTTGCGTGTGCACATTTGGGATAAAAGAGAAGAAAGTTTCTCTTTTAATGTGTGATGCCACCTGTCTGAGCCCATCTTAACTTTGATCATGGTTCCTTATTTGTCTTATTTTAAACTTGGCTAAGCCATCACAAAACCTACTGGAGAGATGAGGGTTCTTGTTTTCTCTTTCCTGCGTCTGGTACAACACTGGAAACCATCTGCTCCCAGTCAGGCAGACTCATGCAATCTCGTGTTGGCCATTATGTAGAGAGCACCCGGTTAGAAATGGTATAAGTGATGAATGGTCGCGCCACATCCTTACTGAGACATTTTTCTTGTTTCCTGAGAGGTGACACACAGAGGAGTCTGCAGTCTGCAAATCCTAATGACCTGAGGAGCTCCTGCAGAGGGAGGCCAATATCATCTGTTAGAACAGAACATATATCCAGACATCAGAGGGTTTACCTCAGTCAAAGAGCGAGCAGCAGCTTAAAGAGCAGCTGAGTTTCAGTGGTAAAAAGCTTTGTGGATATTGTTCATTTGTTTTAATCTTTTATAGAGTCTTCCCTCAGCGCCACGGCAACGTGACGGATGTCCCTTTAAAAACGATAGCAGCAAAGTACACTGAGAGTAGGAGCGTCAGGAGAAGGTTGCTGACGTCCAACAATCGTCCACAAATGAGGCAGTAGCAAGTCATTAGCTTTCACCAATGTTCTGCTTTGAAACTTCTGGACCTGGCTTCATTCATTGGTGTGGATGTTACTTAGACATGTACGTAGCACCCACCTAGACCAGACCAGGCACCCCCACCCCATAGCAATGACACTCCTTGATGGCAGCAGCCATCCCCAGCAGGATGCAGCCACAAAAACACTTTAGGAAGAAGAACAGCACAAGGTGTTGACCTGGCCTCCACATTCACTAGAAACTGATCAAGTATCTGTGGGATGATCCACAGAGGCACCTCCCCTCTCCCCTCTCAGCCTGCATTCCCAGCATGCAATGGTGTACAGGAGCGAGCACTGGACACCAGAGACTCATAGAACATCCTCAACGTCCTTTGGCAGATTTTGAAGGACCTCAGTTTCCATGGAAAGTAGAGTGGATTTTGGCTCTTCCTGTAGAGAAACCTCAATGTTCTTTGAAGATCTACACAATTAGGTCATAATGTTATGCCTGATTGGTAACAAATGATAAAAATTAAGCTTTTATTTTTGTGGGAAAGCCACAGATACTCGTGTCGTTTTGTTCTCCAGTAAAAGCAAAATAAATACACATCATCTGAGAACACAATGCAACCAAGCAACAGCAACTTATTTCCGTCTTTTCTCCTCTAGAGGTTTGTGATGGAATCCTCTTGCCTCCAGTGTGGTGGTGGTGGTGGTGGTGAGTGGGTGGGGGCTGGCACCTCATCAACCCGCCGCACACACCGGTGCCAAATCAGTTTTAGGTTGGATGAGTCCCACCCTCTAGGGGGGCTCCAAATCCACTGAGTCATATCTTTTGTTTGGATGGCGAGGCTGGCTCAAGACGCTGCAGGGACAAATATGAGACAGAGAGAAAACAGTCGGTCTGTTAGAGCTGCTGCTGACCTTGGTGTCGGCCAGGCCAGAGAACGCATCCTGCTTTTTATTAACGCAGAATACAGTGACTCTGTTACAGATCAGAGGTCCAGCGGACGCTATCACAGATTAAAGGCACCTGTCATCCAAGAAATAAGCTTATTTATTAGCTCAGGAATCCTCTGAAGAGGGAGAAGGAATGAAACTGGGAAAGAAATCAAAGTCTACATTGTTGGCAAATACAAAAGCTTTTTATATAAGAGAAGCTCCAATGAAACATTAATGACCTCTGCAGGGAAATCAGGCGGCTGACGCTTTAATAAATGTGTCGGCGCAGTTTGTGAAGTAATATCTGGATAAAGTTCACTGAGAGTTTAACAATTGGCCAGGATCGAGCGATTTAACGTCAGCAGAAAATGACCAATATCCTTTTTTATTATTATTATCCTTTATTTGATCCACACTGCCGCCAAACAAGGGCCAACGTTCGCTTTCTAAGTGCAGAAATTTAATATTTGCACATTTTCAATATGTCAAGATGCTTTTTATTCTTCTCGTTCAACCCAAGAGGATAAATATATACAAACGTGTCTGTTTCTGCTCCTCAAGCCAACCAGAAGATATCCCAAACCTGCTGCTTTTCCCGTATACATATTTAGCAATGAAAGCCCCTCTCTCGTCGGTATTAGCCAGGGTATTAGGAGCACATATCCCACGCTGTGCAAATTTAAAGAGAACACATCGGGTAGAAAATGTCCAACGCTTAATTACGCCGCTAATTAACAGCTCTGGAAAATGGTTGCATTCTGTTCAAGGGCTGCAGAAAGCCTGAGGGATGAGCTGGAGGCACAGCCGGGACTGTGACAGTGATCCTAGTGATAATAAGTTAATGTTGTGTTTACAGCCTGGTCTGCCTCAAAGAATGAAACCAAACTGAGAGGGTTTAAGTTTCTCAGATGGAGCATGACAAACATTTATTACATCAGTTGAACAGTTTAAAGATGACTTAGGAGCATCTCATGGTAGGACAAATCCAAAACCTTCCTAATATTGTGCAGGTCTCCTTTGTGGTGACTCATCAGAGAATGGACATGGGCCTTCTGAGGGTGTCCTGTTGTTAGTGGGGGGGTCTTTGAGGGGAGGGGCCTCTGTGGATCATCCCACAGATACTTGATCAGTTTGGGATCTAGTGAATGTGGAGGCCAGGTCAACACCTTGTGCTGTTCTTCTTCCTAAAGTGTTTTTGTGGCTGCATCCTGCTGGGGATGGCTGCTGCCATCAAGGAGTGTCATTGCTATGGGGTGGGGGTGCCTGGTCTGGTCTAGGTGGGTGCTACATGTCTAAGTAACATCCACACCAATGAATGAAGCCAGGTCCACAAGTTTCCCAGCAGAACACTGAACTGTCACTGAACGCTTCTCCTGTCAGTGGTCATAATGTTTTGGGTGGTCGCCTGTAGCTTTTAAAACTAAATGTCCTTTAGTTAAACTAACTGAGCCAGATCTAAATATAAATGTGTGGCTGCTGGATGCTTCAAACCCAGTCCCATTAACCGTGAGTCGTTTTCATTTTAACTTTTTAATGTGTTCTCCAAAGTGCTCCGTTTAAATTTTAACTGTGCCAGAAATGCAAGAGTGTCACTAAAAGGTTATGGAGGGCTTTTTTTTCTTTTCTGAAAGACGTCGACTAAAACTGTGAGGGCCACAAATACACCATGTCTGCACCTTTGTCACCAACATACACCAGTGTGAATGTCAGTCTACCTTCCTACCTTCCTTCTGTGTAACTTTTAGTTTTCTGCCTCAGTCTGAGGTCGCTCATCTGGAGCTTAGCTTCCTGTGTACGCTTTCATCAGAGCTTTTGTCCATGTATACTACGTATAGGTTCTCATTTCCTCCCTGCATGTCCATTCTGTGTAATATACGCCACCATTCATACGTACAAAGCCCTCCCTCAGTCTGCTCCCTTGCTGTAGACGTAATGGGAAACGGCACAAAGAAGAGTCTGTGTTAATCATCTGTCCACTCATGCAAAGCTAAGCGAGCCAGCTTCTCTCTGCCGGACGTTTCTCAAGCTGCTGACGTTATTCATCTTTCATGCATTATTCTCACAGCGCTTTGACTACTCTGTACAGCTCTTTGGTCAACGCTGGATATAAACTGACACTGACAAACAATCATTTGGAAGCTCAAGGAGCCCCCAGTGGAGCAGAAACGCTGTGGAAAGCAAGCAGAATCTGAAGTGCAGTCGTAGTGAATATTAGAGTAAAACATCATGTATTATCAAAACGGATCAAGCTCACAGCAGGAGGGTTACTGAGCAGCTGAGATGTTGAAAAAGAAATAAAAACTTAAAATAATCCACTCCACAGACATTTTAAACAGACTTTGTGTTAAAGGGAATAAAATATGAAGATCATGCGATTAATCGTGATGAAATATTTTAATCTGTAGACAGCCGTAGTAAAAACTATAGTTACAGAGTCCGGATGATTCAGTTCTTCTGCTTCTGTTTACACATTTGACTCTTAACCCTGGAACACTAACGTTATAATTAGTGATGGACACTAACATTGGGTAGATTCCACCCAATAAAAAGGCTCTAAAATTTACAAAAAAAATGTGATTTTTTAACAAATAGCTCCTTTAAAAAAAATACTAATAATGGAGCTGAGGACCTGAACTTTGGTCCACCTGCACCCAGTCCTGGGACATGTGAGACTTATCCAGTGAAGAGACAGTTGTCCTACATCAGCTGACAACCGACGGCCAAAAACGGCACATTCAGAGAGTAAAAAATGACGAGCTGACTTTAAAAATGGTTCTGACCAAATGAATTCTCTAGTGAATGCCACTAAATTATATTTATTCATAAGCGTTACTACACTAAATAAGAATTATGTCCAGGACTGCTTAGCTAGCTCTGCTCTCAAAGAATAAATATACGTAGCTAGTAGAGATGGGCGATATGGACTAAAAAATTCATCCCGATAATTTCTGCTATTTATCACGGTAACGATAAAAATGATGATAAATAAATTTTAGCCTAATCATTTTGACTGTAGTGCATTGCCAAGTTTCGCCTGAGTTGTTTTTTTGTTTTGTTTTTATCAGAGGCTTTGGATGAAGTCGACGCTGCTTCTTGTACATTTTCTTCATATTCTGGTTTGAGCTGTTACTGTCCTTTGTTTCACTATTTGTTTGCAAACCTTGCATGTTGTAAATCACTGCTCTGCGTCAGACTTTTAAAACCAAACCAGATAATGGAGGTGGAGCCTCGTTTAGGAACGAGCTCCTCTCTGCCGGCGTATCTGCTCCACCTTCCACCATTGTCAGTTTGTCAATATTCCACACGTGTTGGGCTGAGAGTGTGTCACGCACATATATACGTCATCAATGAGAATTTATGGTTTTTATCACGGGATGACATATTCTTACCGTGGAGAATGTTTTTGATGATATATCGTAAACGATGAAATATGACACATCCCTAGTTGCTAGTGATTGATAAAGTAAAACTAGCTTTAGTTGTTTTATTCACCTGTTGAGGGTGATAGCTGTGTACGGTACGCTGACATAAAACTCTGGTTGCGACTCAAACAGTAGTTTTTCACTATCTCTCAAGTATAAATCCTACAGATCACGGGTTATAAAGCCATGCCAGGTAGAAATATTAGTAGATTATTATAAATGAAATGTAAACATGTTTTCTCTTACGTTATATCACAGAGCGTTTAGAAGGTGCTCTGTTTGTTTTTGTGTCGTCCTTCTTGTAAGACGCTTCATGAACCTGAGACCAACCTTCCCTCTCGCTAAAGTGGTTTTCATCGACATTAACTCGCTTGTTTTCATTTCCTTCTTTTCCGACGCAGACGACTTCCCGACGCTATTTGCAGTTCTTCACGCTGTCTGGAGTCATGATCGGAGGAGTTTTTACCTCTTTGTATACTGAGGTGGTGCAGGGCAGGATGGAGGCGATGGGTGGGGGTTGGAGAGTGACCTGCCAGTGAGATCAGATAAGAAAAACTAACCGGTAGTCTGTTTCTGCCTGTCATTTTTACTGCCATGTTGTGAGGAGTCATTGCGACAATAAAAAACTGAACTGTAAAACTGTCAGAGACACGGGGAGGCAGGGAGGGGGGCATGGGGGGTAACGGAGACTCTGTTCGTTCTCTGGACTCACTGATTTCGTCGTAGCTGGTGGGCTTTCAGGGATTTCTCTGTTTTATATGTTTTTAGCTTCATTTAACTCAGAACTACAGATGTAAACAAGGTCTCCTCTTTCTGATCAATCAGCTGCAGAAACTGTTGAATTTCTGCAACAAACGTGAGCAAATAACTTACGTTCAAGTTGCAATGTTTATCACATGCAACCAGTTATTGACACTGTTTACTGCATGCATACTCCACGCAGCAGTTAAACCTATAATTCACTGAGCGGTGCGGTCCAACATGTCCTTCTGATCTCCTACAACAACGCGTCCCACATGAAGGACATAAAAAACAAGTGGTGCAACACGAGCACATGTTCACAAACACACCTGGAGGTAAATAAAAAGTCTCGGAGACGCTCGCCGCAGGTGCATCGTCTGCACTCAATCAAGGTTTCTCTTTCCTCTATTATCGACGTGACCCTGTTCGCTTTGTAAAACTCCACCGCTAAGAAGCAGGAGTAACAAAAGAAGGTGCTCTGACAAACCTCCACAAAATAATAAAATCCAGAGACGAGCGCCACGCAGACACATTCCTACCGACGCTGAGGTCGTACTTGAGTGAATTCTGTCTCCGCTTGAGTGGAATAAACAAACAGGAGAGCACGACTGGGCTTCTCACTGTCTGCGTTAATCAAAACATCACCAGCATCACATCCTTTAATGTGGATTCTTCTTGCTTCCTCTTCTTGTCGTCCCACCCTCAGCTTCATTTAGGCGCAAAAACAAAACGGGAGTCGTTCCTTTTAGTCACTCTACAGATCCTACAGTACATCTTTATGCCCATTTGTTCTAGTTCATATCCGTCATCAGTTTCCGATGTAACTTTCCTCTTTATGATCAGATTCATCATCTCTCTTTTTCCCAATTTGATGCACCACTAACGTAAGACCATCATAAAAACGTTTCCCTTTGTTTTGGTGCAAAGAAGAACATTATAATGATTTAATGACATTTTGTGATCAATGCCAATATTCTTCAAAAAACAAATGTTGCTGCTGTTTACTAGCATAATGTGACCCCTAGTGGATATATTAGGAATAGTTGTTACTTTTATACGCTCTTTGCAAATTCATCCGTCTGACCTGATTGGACCCTCTAGCGAGCCGGTTTTGGTCCCCAGACCAGATGTTTGACACCCCTGCTCTAAAGGCTAAAAGTTCATTCACTGCCATCGTTCCATTTTATAATAATCATGTGGTTCAGATTGAAAGACGCCACTAACGGGCAACACTGCTGTTAAAAGTGCAATGTTTTGTCGAGCCATCCATCCACCCTGAGCTCCTGATTGAGCTGCTTCATAACAAACGTCCTCTGAGTTAATCCTTTGCTGCTTTTTTGAGGCATTTGCTGAAACAACTCATATCCAACGTCTAGTTTAAGGTCAGTTAACAAATAAAATGTAACTGTGATGGAATAAGATGCTGGAAGAAACTGCTGCTCCCGTTTTATTGGAGGTCAGTCCTCTGGTTTGTGTTTTTATTTCTCAGGTACTCTTCAAGGTTTGTTCATTTCCTCTATTCTCTACAAGACATTTTTTTGTGCGTGTGTGTTCTTCAAGGTAATTCCAAGTTCCTCAGCGTGGGTTTTGGCTCTCCCACGGGGCTGGAGATGGGGGGGGGGGCAGTATTCAGCAGTTATTTTATTGTTCCACTAAGAGGCTACATAAACATCCTTACTAAGAGTGACCCCCCTCAAGACTTATTCTGCAGCTAAAAACAGTTGCTAAGGATTACAAGGTACACGCTCAGATGTAGATGCCTTCTAAATGTCTCCATGTGCTCTACCCTCACATGTATAACCTGCTTTTACAAAATGATTGCAACTTATGAATCTAGAGACTAAAGTAAATACGCCACTTGCATTTAAGTATGTTGAATCATCTGTGAACAAGTGGGTAAATTGTGAACCAATACATAGAAAAATTACAATTTCTCTTTTTACCATTTGCGCAGGTCAAACTGCTTCCCAACATATTTGAGAAAATGTTAAAATTTAACTTTACAGATTAAAACTTCCTGCCAGAAATGTTGTATTATACCCTGAACTTATTATCATTATGTGTTTGTCATGTTCTCTGTGGCACCTGTCAATCACCATGATGTCACTTCCTGTTTCTAAAGCGTCAAACAACTAAAACAAGACTTCAGCCTAACGTAACAGAACCATGTTTGAACAAAAAATTCTGTTTTTGTCCCATCTACTAACATAGAGGGGGCGGGGCTTATATGACTATACTGCAGCCAGCCACTAGGGGAGCTCTACTATAGAAGAGCAGCTGTCATGGTGTCCACTTTTTGTACATCTCCAATGAAGACGTTTTGATTTTGGATTTTGTTTTATATAAAGCTACAAACCTGAAAGAAATAAAACAAGTGTCGCAGTGTTTTCATTGTTAAAGAGTTTGGGAAACATTTTTCCTCCAGTTGAAACGAAGGTAACTTTAGCCGAAGGAAAAACACAATCCAAACAGCCGTCACTGTGTGAGCTCCCACGTTGTCATTCAATTACAGGCTTGGCAGTGGACGGATGTAAGACGCGAGGATCGACAGCCTGGAGGGACAGTCGCCGTCCACTGACAATGTGTGACGTCCAGCTGGGACAGGATGCCTCTCCATCAGCAGCCTGAGGCGAGTCTCCAGCAGGACGCGGGAATTATGGGTTCAACTCAGCCACTTGGCGACGGAGTCAGGAATATTGTTGGTACCATCAAAAAAAGAAAGAGACACTGTCAGCACAATGATTTAAAAATAAATAAATAAAAATCTATTTCATGTGGCAGTTTAAGAAAATGTGAAAAGTTGAGATTCTTGCGCTTGAGTGAGAAATGGGACGTCCCACAGACACAGAGTTATGTTAATGATGAAGTTACTCACTAAAAATTAGTCCTCAGCTGCATTCTTGTCTTTTTGTCTGCAGGACTTTATAATGCACCATCAAATTTAGCTGTCTCAACTACAAGCGATGTCTGGTGCGGAGTTACCCCTAAATCAAGCCTTATGACTGGCATCTGCGATGACAATGGCGGTCCACGTATTTGTTCATGTCACAGTGAAGTGCTTGAAAAAGCAGCGTGGTTCTCAATATTCCTGCAGCGGGAGGCGGCAGCTTAAACAAGGAGAGAGCGACATTAATCATCTGCACCGAGATAAAACCGCGATATCAGTGATCACCTGCTGGCTGCTCCACTCTGACTCAACTTTATTCAATTATAACAGCACAGCCTATGTATGTGCTTCCTTCTGCTGTTTGGGAATAATAAATTTGCTTTCAAGTGGCAAAGTGGTGACTCAAGGACGCCTTCATTGTTTGACTCATGTGCAACAAAAGCTGTGAGGCTTTACTCCAGAAGTTTCCAAAGTTGGGGATTAATCAAAGAAGACTTTTACCAAAGGTGACCAAAATTGGCAGAACCAAAGAAATGCAAGGCAGGAAGTGAGAAACAGTGGAAAACAGGGGGAGGTTTGTCTGTTTGAAAACCTGGAGCCAAATGAGAGCTAACAGCTAACAGCTAACAGCAGCTAGCCTGAAGCTCTCCAGCTGGTTTCATCCATGCTAACAGATCTGAGGTCCTCAGCTCATTGACCGACATGAAAACCTTTCTCAGATGGTGACTTGATGAAAGAGTTCCTCACAAATGTCTCAGGATGAATGGCCTTAAGCAGCGTTAGCGTTAGCGTTAGCATGTCCATGTTCCATGATTCCATGTGACGAGAGATTCCAGCTGTTAACAATATATATCAGGAAGTTGATGATAAACAGATTGAGAACCAGAATGAGCAGCAGATATCTCTGGATGACCAAGCACCAGACCACCAGGGCTTCCTAGACTGCTTTTATTTGGGTTTGGAGGCGTCACCTTGGACTCATCCATGCGTCTGTAGAAGCAGGAGTGAGACGTGTTTCCCTTCCATTCTGTATTCTCACACCAGCTCTTTATCTTTTTTCTTTAAACACTATTTGTCGGTTTGACGAGCAGTTTTAATTACTTCACGGAGGATTGTCTCGGAGCTTTGCCACGGAGGAGAGACCAGTCAGACCCCTGGATGCTGCAGTTATTAACAGCTGCTGAGCTCTGTCAAAAAAAAAAAAAAAACGATTAAGAATTTAAAACGCGTCATGTTTTAAGCTGCAGACTGTGTTTTAGTTTCTACAAGGGGCGTCTTCAGCTTTCAGCTCCAGTTTTTGAGGAAAGTATCAGGTCTCAGAAAACTCATGCACTTGGTGTAAGAGGGTTAACAGAGCTCCACATGACATGTTTAAGAAATGTTTTCTCTGCATTATTCAGGGTTATTTTGACCGGTTGTCATTTTCTGCCAATAAATGCTCTAAATGGTAAAATTTTAATTTCAAATTTGAGAGAAATGTTGTCAGCACTTTATAGAATGAACCAAAAATGTTCATTTTAATAAATACATAGCAAAACCAGCAAAACTGATCATTTTACAGTGGTCTTATTTTTTTTCAGAGCAGTATAATAATATAACACAATGGCCTAATGGACGAAACTGTGATGTTTATGTGGCACCTGAAACTAAACCAAAAGCTAGAAAATAAAAATCACATTTAGCTCAGGAGACAGCATCATAGAGCTCCTGTAGCTGATGTCGCCCTACATCGGCAACCATATTGGCAGGAGAGCACGCTTTTCGAATTAGTTGACAGCTGCCAGAATAGTCGGGGACAAGCAAAAGGGGAATCATTTTATAGGATTCCCAAAGATCCTGCAAGACGGCCGATGTGGATTACTGCAATAAAACGAGGAAACGGAGCGATGTGATCCCTGAAGAAACAGATTTGTCTCGTGTAGCGATCACTTTCTGTCTGGTACACAATCCAGCCACAATCCAAGTGTAATTTAGTTTTTAACACCATGTTCAACAGATTAATTTTAATAAAAGCGAGTTAGGCTAATGTTTATAACGTGGATTACAAAGGGCTGTTGCTCGTTCAGCACTAAAACTACTCACAACGAGAAAAAAACTCAAGATTAAACAGTTGTAGTTGTGTTACTGTCGTGAACCTCCTCAGAAATATTCTACTGCTGGATTTTTTCCGGATACGGATAATGACACGGATAATCCGGATGCTGCAGGGCAGGAACATTGTCTGCGCCAACTGTTTCAATGCTCAGACAAAAAGTCCACCTTGTCTTGTACTGATCAACTTCTGTCTGTTCAAAGTGTAAAAGTCCCGTCAATACGGCGGCGACACGCGGAGCTCTACTGGCTGTAATAGGAGACTTGTCACTCTGACCTGTCTGCAGCCTTTTGCACGGCGGCCTCTATGTCTTTGCATCTGCAGATGTTACGTCTGTAGAGCCGTCCTGTGTCTCACATTAATCCTGTCTCTGTTTTTATAAAGAAGCTTTCTGCAGACTGAATGGAGCTCAGTGTGACCATCTGACCTCCTCCACGGAAAATAAAACCATCAGCTTTATTTCACATTCTCTTACAGTCACATCTCCATTCAGAACGATGTTTAAATGTTTTAAACCTGACCAGACACCAACAGCTCCTTGAAGAGACACTAAAGGCTTTTTTATATTTCTTATACACTCCAAGCATTCAGTAAAGCTGCTGATTGTCTTTTATCTTAACAAAGTCAGACAGGTCACCACCGGTCGGTTTATTCAGATTATCTGATTTATTTGAAGGTCAGAGTGAGACGTAGCAAACCTAAACACTAAGAGCTCCTCACTGTGTGTGTGTGTGTATGTGTGTGTGTGTGTGTGTGTGTGTGTGTGTGTGTGTGTGTGTGTGTGTGTGTGTGTATGTGTGTGTGTGTGTGTGTGTGCATGTGTGTGTGTGTGTGTGTGTGTGTGTGTGTGTGTGTGTGTGTGTGTGTGTGTGTGTGTGTGTGTGTGTGGGTAACTGAAGTAGGTCAAAGTTACACAGGAAGTGGGTCTGGATGAACTCCATCGATGTCTCTCTTCAGACACTTTTGACTAATCGGAGGATTTGTTGACAACATATCCCGGTGTCGGGTCGGCTTCATGGCTTTGTGGAGCAGTTGTCGGGGGCAACTGTCAATCATTATGACGTCACATCCTGTTTGTGCAGCGTCAGACAATTAAAACAAAACTTGAACGTACATCAGGATTAGATTAACCACCTAAAATGTCTTCTTCTTCTTCTATTTATTCTCCTACTTCCTTATCTTCTCCTTCTTCTTTCTCCTTCTCTTCTCTTCTTCTATTCTTTTCTTGTTCTACTCTTTCTCCTCACTTTTCGTCTTCTTCTTTTTCTCCTTTTTATTCTTCTTCTCCCCTTTATTCTACTTTTTCCTCTTTTGTCGTCTTCTTCCTCATCCTCCTTCTTTTTCTTCCTAATTTGCAGTTTTTGTAAAACATCATATTGTCTATCTCAGCCCCGCCCACTAACATAGAGGGGGGCGGGGCTTATATGACATATACTGCGGACAGCCACCAGGGGGAGCTCTACATGCTTCACTTTAAAGGAGCTACCATGGCGTCCACTTTTGTGTTTTTGTGTGTGTGCTTGTGATTTGAAGCCAAACGAGAACCATTAGATATAAAACAGCTGCATATTTACAGGACTAATGCTGCAAAAACAAGAAAAAATGAGTTTAAAATGAGGGCTAGACCAACTTTACGTGATAAAAACAAAACTTGTGGGCAGAGAAGTTGTTCTGGCTTCCAGGCTAGAAATGATCTGGCCTGAGTGAACCCTTATCAAACTTTAAAACCACAGCTAAAGTGAGTTTTATTATTTTCTAGTTATTACAGAGATTGCAGAAAACGAAGGAATACTGAGGACCTTGATACAGCCTTTGTGCTGTGTCGAGGTCTCTGCGGGGTGAGCCGAGTTAATACTTGTAACACCACATAGAATACCTTTCATTACCCTCAGGTACAGTTTGAAAGATATAATTGTAGGAGTAAGTACAAATTAATTTGAGCTCTTCATATAAATCTGCACAATTTAAGAAGTCATAATAATAAGAGATGTAAAAACCAAATACAGACAGTGACAAAGATTACTGCCAACGGCTATGAGAGGAAAGGCCGGTGTTGGTTTGGAAAACTAACAAAGCGAAATACTTTTCACAAACTAGACGCTGTTTGTTCTTCTTAGAGACCAAAAGCAGCCAAACTATTACAGAGTGATGACAGTGGGCTTTGTAGGAACGGGCCGGGGCTTTCTGATCAAAGCTTGGGATCGATGCGCTGCACGCCGAGCTCAGGATGCCGAATAATCCCGAGTTTAGCAGCGGGGCAGGCACCACGTGTGGCGCTCGCATCGTCTGAACAACAGCCTGTTGTCTTTGTCAGTGAATGAAGCAGCGTACAGATATACATGATGGGCTTTCCACGGCCACTAGGACTAAATTCTTGGATTTTTATGGATTTAAAATGAGAGACGACGGCACGACGGACCGGACCGCATGCAGCAAAGACACAGAGTAATGCTTGGAGTTTTTCACTTGATAGCTCGGGGCTGGTTCGAGCATCGTTGCACTGAGAGCTTTTCATTTCTTCTTTCATTGTTTTATTTTTGTAGATAAAGGAAACTGTAGATGTTCCTGGGTTGTGTTTCTGTATTAGTGCATGTGTGACATCTGCAGGGCTTTTGCAAACTCAATAACACCGGGTTTGAGAGCTGTAAGTCAGTAATCCTCCGTCTTTGTCATGCAGAGGACACATATTCCACTGTTTACTGATTAATTGTGTTGACGCGCTGCAGACCAGACTTGTGAAAATCTGCCACATTAGTCTTAAGCTGTGTTAAAATATTTTTTAATCATGGGTAATTTAGCAGAGGAGGGTGTGAATGAAAAGTGAACAATAACAAGAGGCAAGTGTTCATCATGGTGTCGCAATAAAACCAAGAAGACTGGTGAAATGAGTGAAGTCTGGAGGTGGTCTGGGACACATGTGACCTCCTTCCTTTGGTAGAGTGAACACACAATGAGTCCTGGGTCACATTAAAGACCACCTACTCACCAGGGCACCAGCAGCTTTTACTTCTTACTTACTTACTTAGCTTTTTTTAGTTTATGTAGATTATAAGTTAATTGTCATATCACATGACTGTAGGTTTGGTAGGGCCTCTTAGTCGAACAGGGCCTCTAAATGTGTTTTGCCTGAGATTTTGGCACAAGGGATTGTAACATCTTATCCTGTGTATTACTAAATGATATGTTTTACTACCCAAATACAAATTCTACTTAATGTTATCAGCAGACTAACTTCTGACAGAGGATTGTAAAGAAAAGATGCCGGACTTCAACTGAGCAATTTATGATGACTGTTATTGTGTAGAAACACCATTCCTCCATAGATGTAATGCACTGTAGGAGCCAGTGGCCCTGTTCCAAGATGGCCGCCCTGTAGGCACGCCGCTCCAGTAGACGACAGCGCTCAACGAGGTGTCTATGTGTATATGTCTGTGGCTACTGCCATCAAGGAGTGTCTATGGGGTGGGGTTACCTGGTCTGGTCTAGGTGGGTGCTACATGATGATATGTGCTAATGTCTCCACCGTCACCAACTGTAACGACAAGCTCCAACAATTAAAGACCTCTCTAGAAAACTTTGACTTTGAGGAGTTAGAATCTGCACACAGGGGAAAAGTCTCAGGTCTTTTTCACACACTTTCAAAGATGACATTTGGGAGTCACAGTGCCGGCGCTCTCAGATCTGGGAGCCCAGTGGGACAGCTCCGGGCTGTCGAGATGTCGCTCGACGTCAGGCCATAAACTCAAAGTCTGAGTCAAGAAACCTGTGGCACACAAGCATGCAGCTGCAACAAATCCTGCAGCATGTGGACGTCCGATAAAGACGGTGGCCTACAGGGAGCAGTGCTGGAACAGACGGCTAAGTGTCCCACGCTTTCCACCCCAGAGTCAAGTTAAATGAGTCAGACAGTGAAACGCTACGAACGAGAAATCATCAGCTAACGACTCGTTTACTAAATGGATATGAGTGAAAACATATGCATGCCTTTGGCAACAAGAGATCCTAACAGCGAATACATCACTGTGTTAATGTGTGTTAATGTAAATTAGTCACTGTAATTTTAATTGATATTATAATCAGGACGTACAGAATAATATTTGATCCTTCCAGCTGGTGACTCCTTCCTTATAGAGGAGTAGACGCAGCTTTGTTTGATAATGGGTTTTGTTTGCATTAATTCCTCCTAAACTTTAAGTGTCATTCTTTCTATGTCTTTTGAATAAAGCGTGGAGCTGCAGATGGAAGACGTCTGTCTGCGCTGGAGTGAAGTGAAGTTCAGTGCTTAAGACAATTTAAAGGAGATCGTCTGACAGCAGCCCCGAGGAAAATCGGCTCACGGAAGTGTTAAAGCTCATGGAGAATCCTGACGTGAAAGAAATCCATCGGCTCATTGGGAGCAGGATTATTCAGTTAATTATCAATGGTCTACTTTTAACAGTCAAGACGTATCAGTAACTCACCGACTGATGCTCCATTTTTTTTCTGAACGTAGGTGTTGAATCAAGTTTTGACGTCAAGTTTGAGCGAGAAGGTGACGAACGAGAAAATACTGATTTTAAAAAATGCCTGGTTTGGGCTCTACTTTTATGACATGAAATATCAGTAACTCACTGATGAAGAAATCTGTGTTTAATTATTGTTATTTCATTATTTTGTCACTTTCACTCAAAGGGCTGGGTTAAAATTTACCTTTTCAAATATCCTGTCTGTTGCTTTGAGTTCCGTTCTCATGACAATTTATTAATTATGCAGCTGATTAGTGACCTCTTTCTAAGTGGAGATTCTGGAATGGGCACAAATGAGTCTCAGTTTCAGTAACTATATGTTTTAAAGCAATTGTGTGACACACTGGGCGACATTTATAGGAGCTGAACCTAGATTTGTAGTCAAGACCGCCTAAACAGAGACCAAGACACTACCAAGACCAAGACAAGACCTAAACCGAGACCAAGACACTACCAACACCAAGAAAAGACACTACCAAGACCAAGACCAAGACTAGTTCAGCTCGAGACCGTGTTTTTCTTGGCATGATCGGCTCATAGGGCCACACAGAAGAGGACTTAAGTCTTAACCATTATACATACCACATCCAACATTTAATAAAATAAAATATATAATAATAAAATAAGGCTTCATTGTATGTTGATCATGTAGGCACAGATTGACAGACTGTGTGCAGTGACACTGTACCGTTGTACGACTGACGAATTTGCTGACATTATGTGTGAGAGGACGAGAGGAAACGACCTCTGTGTCACAAAAAGGGAGACCAGTCCGAGACATTGTGAGACCCAAGTGTGAGGGAAATTCTTAAATGTCCCTTATTATTTTAATATTATCTATGAAATCTAACATATGTAGATGCAACATTAAATTGTATGTAAGGTGGAAGCTTGTGGAGTGGCCAGAAGCTCTGCCTTATGATACTCATGTGGTTGCAAGGTATGAATGGATATGTTGTTATATTCTCCATTGTGTAATGTGTTATGTGAATTAACATAAGGAACTCATTCTAAGGAGTTCAACCTGAAGGGGAAACTGAGGCACCTCTTCTGTGTATATGTGTTCAGGAAAAAGGTCACGTATATCACACGATGTGGGGTAAAGTGAAGGAGAAGTGTTATGTGTGTCATGAGTTGTATGCTGAGATGTTAGTACAATGGATCTTGTCAAGACATATGTGATCTTATGATGAGACTACAGATATGTATATTGTTTAGGATAGTATAAACGCTGAGGAGAGACTGCCTCTCTTCAGTCATCATCCGTCGCTGATGAGTGGCTCTTGCTTGCAAGCAATAAAGGTTTCCAGAAACTAAATATTGTGTCGCGACTTGGTATTTTGACCAACTCTCATCTGCACTAGACAAGCAACTGATTTTCAGTTGCCACGACACGAGACTGAGACCAAAGACTGTCGAGGCCGTGACAAGACCAAGACCAAAACTACAAGTCTAGCTAAAGCATCAGATGGAAGGCCTGTCGTCTCAATAAAGGACAGAAGAAAGGAAATAAATACGACAGAATAAATAGAAGAGGCATTGTCTTGGAAAAGTGAGTGTAAATATGCTGCAGACGCACAAAGAGAGGCTATGTTAGCAGGGAAAAGGGCTATAAAAGTTAATTTTTAATACAAATTACACATAATAGAAGACAGCAAGGGAAACAATAAATTCACCTTCATTCTTTGTGCAGCTCCAACCAAGCCTTGCTCCAGGCTCTTTAATACTTTAACACCGTAGGATGCGTGAAACTTCTTCATCACTTATTATCTTTCCAAACATACGTCCACCATGATTAGATTTTTATTTAAACACAACATTATGGAAATCAGTTGAACAGCAGCTGGCCTCATTTACATTGGTAGTCTTAGTAAATACGTCGCTAAATTGAAAAAAAAAAATACGGCACCCCAGACGCCAATTAAATATCCAGATTATTCCCACTTACACTGAGTGAAGTACTCAAACCCAGCGTGCAGTGATTTGAGAGGCATATCCGAGCGTCGGTGTTAACGTCTGCTAAAGGACGACTCTGTTCACATTCAGGTTTACTGCGACTCTGCTAACCAGACGCACATCTGAAGTCAGTTCACATAAATCTGCATGTTTGCACGCCCACTATCGTCTTATGTATTTTGTTTTGTTGTTGCTGTTGAAGTCAAACCAGAGTGAGTACCTAAATCAACAGCAGTGGGAATAACTGCGTACATCTACCCAAGCTTTAGTTGTCAGGGCTGTCCGTAGATTCAAACATTTAGTCTCGATTAATCGCGTGATTTCCAAAGTTCGCATAAATTAATTAAACTTTCCTGCTCATTTCATAACTGCTCATTTGTTTCTACTTGCTTTCTTCTTCTGCTTCTGTTGGGATTTGTGGCGGTTTTGATGCTACAGGGCGTATTACTGCCCTCTGCAGGGTTTTTCTGCATGATTTACTACAAACACACTTTGAGTTCTGCTTGCTTTCCACAGCGTTACTGGTGATTTGCTCACTTCCTGCTTTCCCTAACTATCATAATAAGATAAAATAATTATTTTTCTAATCCTTGATTCAAGGAAATTGGGGAAATTTGCAAAAATTACACAAAAACAACAAAACTTGTCATAATTGTGTATTTATTTTTATTTTCTTTGCCGTGTTTGTTGAATTTGTAATTCACTTGTTGCTCATCTACATTTACTTTAAAGCAACACCACTGAAATGATGTTCTCACTAATGCATCAAAGATCCTTATATGTACGATTCCTAATTCCATAAACTCCATGAATGCAAGATTTCTTTTTGTACCTGTTCTTGGATTAGCTCGAGCAGCTCCCTGCATGAGGATCCATTTCCAGGTCAACCTGAAGGCTGTGAAGGATATTTGATCTAAAAAACATTATGTCTCTGGGTTCTACGCCAGCTTCCCTGAGCAGCAATTGAACACAGGATGCCTTAAAATGGTCTGGTACACATCCAGAAGAGAGAGGGCTATTAATAATAGAGAACACATCTGAGCGTATGGCCCCTATTATCTCTCTGGACAGTCTTGCGGGGATAATGTCAAGGGGACTGAATGAGGGTCTCGCGTGCAACTCAGTATTCATAAGAGCATGCAGCGACATTAGCCTAAAGCAACTTAACAAATTTAGACAGAAATCAGGTGCAGCAGAGGTCCACAGCAGAGACAGGAGGCGCGGTGTTAGCCCTGATGTGGTCGATGTGTCAGACAAAGAAGTTAAGAAGCATCTGTGACCTACAGTCTTTAAAGGCCCATGTATAGACGATGTAGAGCAGGACAAATTAAAGGTGTTTTAAGGATGATAACAGAAGTTTTTCATTTCTCAAAATACAGCTTTGCACGTGCTGCACATGTCCATGCATACGCACCTACGCTAATGAATACATGCAAATAATTCATAAAATGGGTTGGGAAATGATTACAGGTTGTATTTGAACAATTAAACATCCAGTATTATGTCCAAAGTCGTACCTTGAGTAACACACACTACATTCAGTTTCTTAGCTCTCGGGTGAAGTGGGTCAGATGACGATTATTTGGACATTTACCAGAAACTGACGTCTGAAAAGAGGAATTCTCTGTTTTCTGTCACCGTCCATCCACTGTCAGCTGTGCCTTAGTGCAGAGAAGTGAGGTGTTTTATCTCCCATGGTGCACCTTACCCTCCCTCCCTGCGACCCTGTAAGGAAACCGTGGTGTAATACCTCCCGTCCTGCTGGGAAGAACAAGAGCAGCTCTACGCCACTTTCCCTCTGAGCGCTTACGATGTGTCCGGGCTCCATGTTGGCTTTTTAGGTCGCGCTGCATATGTACCACATATTGCTGCTATTGTTGTTTAAGTGGCAGCTGCAGGAGTAAGTAATAATTAGTATCCCTCTGCGCAAGTTTTTACCCAACACACCTCCACACATTCATCTGCAGATTAATTATTGACACCTTCGTAATTGAGGTTATGGGCTGTGGGCACTGACAGCTAATTGGATGTTATGGCCACATTTCCATCCCTTGTTGCTGCAAGAAACCGATGCTTGTAATCATTTATTTGATAACAGAAAGTTCTGACGCAGAGTACTGCATCAGGAAGTACTCACAGATCACTCTCTGGTGTTTGATGCTGTTAAACTAAAAAAAGCATTTCATTATGATGCATTGGTGCAAGAAAATATAAACTCAAACCCTCGGGCTTATTGTAAATTTACAGTCGGTAATTTAATGTACATTCACGTCAGGTTTACTGAGCTAATTGTGCAAAACTACTCCTTTGAATCCGATGTAGGACTTTCAAAGTGAGACGGGACACGTTGCACACAGCATGGTACTCCAGATGAATGGCAATAGCTTGGATGAAAGATGAGGCTTCTGGGCCTCGGCTCCGTCCATAAATAATGTAGTAATGTCGCTCTCTACCTCTTATGTGATTATTTTTAATCATTATGCTATTATGATCGTGACAGCAGCTAATAAACCAAGTAGGAGACCCGCTGACATCTCTGCAGCACTCTGCTCTGAAGGAACCTGGAACTCTGCCACGCTGGAGATAATCTGTTTGTTTGGAGGTATGTACGTACGAAGAGCAGGGGGTCCACAAAGCCTGATACGTGGACAACATGTCAAAGTGTCCTCAAGAAAGACACGAGTTCAGCTCTGATGACATTGCTCATGCATGTAGCCTGTATAAGAACATGCAGCACCTCAGCAGCATCAGTAGCACCACCAAGGTGATCCAGACCGGTCTCAAGAACTACATGTCTAGGCACTAGTGATGTGTGATATGGACTAAAACATTTATCCTGATAATTTCTGGTATTTATCACGGTATCTATAAATAAACACCAGTTCATCCTAATCTTTTTGACTCTAATGCATCTAGTTTTCTCTGAGTTGTTGTTTTCATCTTTGGATGAAGTCGACGCTGCTTCTGCATCTTTGCTCATTTTCTGTCTTTCTTCATATTCTGGTTTGTGCTTGTGTTTGAGGTGGTGGAACAAATTAGTGCTGTTACTGTCCTTTTTATTCACTATTTGTTTGCAAACCTTGCATGTTGTAATTTGCTGCTCCGCGTCAGACTTTTTAACCCCTTCATGCCTAGTGTCGCTAATTCACGACGCACTGTTTCCGTTCAGACTGCAGCTGAAATAACGCATGTAATACTCCAATGTTGGTTTGTGCACATTCAAAAAAATCCTAGGAACCTTTAGCAAGCACTAGTTTCTGGTAGGACCGGCCGGAGTGGTAACAAAAATACAAATATTTCATTTCTTTCTATAATTGAAGAATCAATTGAGGCGTTAAGGGGTTAAAACCAAACCAGATAATGGAGGTGGAGCCTCGTTTAGGAACGAGCTCCTCTCTGCCGGCGTATCTGCTCCACCTTCCACCATTGTCAGTTTGTCAATATTCCACACGTGTTGGGCTGAGAGTGTGTCGCGCACATATATACGTCATCAATGGGAATTTATGGTTTTTATCACGGGATGACATATTCTTACCGTGGAGAATGTTTTTGACGATATATCGTAAACGATGAAATATCACACATCCCTACTAGGCAGAGGCAGCAATGTGCTGCAGCAATAACTTGTGAGGTTGCTCATAGTTCATTAAAATAAAAGTTTATTAAAGAGAAGTTGAACTTCATGCGTCCTATCAGTCCGTCAGCGTCGGCCTTCTTTCCAAATTGCTGATAAATCAGTACCATGACGTAACCTATCTGCAACTAACTCTGCAAACTGGGTCGTCCCGAAGAAATAGATCTTTACATCTGTACAGTCTCTATCTGCTAATCTTGCTATCTTAAGAAAAAAAAAAAGGCAAAGTGCACTATGATCTTAATTGAATCAGCAGAGCGTGTTTCAAAGAGAGATTTCATTTATTTATTTGACATTTTCTTTCTGTGGTGGAGCTGACTGACTGCGCTATTGACTGGATGCCTCTGCTCTGCTCTGGCAGCCGGTCACAAATGATCCGATCGCTCCGTAACGACTCGCTCTGAGTGAAGCAATCACGGATCGATCAACTTGTTTCCCAATCAACTCGTCGGATCCTTAGGGCGCACGCGACATCAGTCCACGAGAGGACCACACGTCTCAGCGTAGCTCGGGTCAATCCACTTTCACTAGCAGCTCGCCTCCTGCAGTCATGCAAGGTCAGGCACGACGGTCCTCCTCTGGTTTATAGGCGTTAAATGTGCTTTCTGTCACTGCAGCACGTCTCCTCTACTGTACTAAAGCCTCATTGTCTACATTCAGGACTTGTGTGAATATCCGCAGATGTTTTGAGTCACTTGTAGAAAATTCAGAAGGCTGCAAATACTTTTAAGCAGCACTCTATATTGTTATTGCTACTGATGTTACTGTGCATCTGTAGAACAAACATTCAGTCATATCTCTGCGTAGTAGCATCTGTGCACAGATGATTCTGACAAAGTAATCTTAAATCAATGTGCACTTCCCGGCTTTTTCATGCTTTTAGAACATCTGATTGCTTTTGGAGGCCGGTGGATGCGGTAAACAACTTGAAAGACCTAGCAGAGGCAGCGGCGGCGCTTTGGACAATAGTGTAGTAAAAGTTTTAGCAGCAGATGCAGCAACAGTTGCACCAGAGGCAGGACCACGGCTGCAGTGACAGGCATTGTAGTAGTAGTAAGAAAAGTAGTAGCTGAAGTAAAAGCGTGTGAGGTTGCAGCAGTATTTCAGAGTATCAGTATAAAAATATTGGATTCTGCGCTTTGAAACGCATCGTCTCTCTCTCGGCGGAAACCCCGTTTGATTGTGTCACCTTCACGGCGGTGCAGGACTAGAGGAAGAACAAGGCAAATACAAAAGAGAGAGAGGAGAGAGAATGAGGAGAGGCTGGTGGCGCTGGAAGACGTTCAGTCGCAGCATCCGCCGGCCACTACACACAATACGTACCCACGCACAGATAGATGCACTTCTCCCTGTTATGTAAATACAAGATTGTGCATTGGTGTGAAAGGGGGAGATAGATGGAACCACATGATGCCACAGAGAGAGAGCACACAGTGAGCCTTTTCAGTCCTGCAAATAAAATAATAAAAAATAGCTGCCGCATGCCGACTGTGAGGAAGGACCACACTGTCCTCTAGTGGTGGGAGAGGATACACCAGCGTAGTCACTGCAGATGATTTCATCCCTCCCACAGCAACAACATGACGAGCGTTATCTCTCCATGTGTGTTTGTGTTGTTTTACGAGGATTTTTAAAGTGTGGCATCTTTTAAAGACATGGCTCCCTTATTGGACAGGGCCCGGACGGAGACTCTCCAGGCCTGGATGTATACTACTCTATAAAATTGTCACAGACTGCTGGGTGGTATTTTATGTATGCAACTTAATTGAAGGTAAACAGAGTATGTGGCCATGCAGGCAACTAAATAAAAGGGAAATGAAACACCGGCAGCCTCTACGCTCCTTGTCAAGGATCCTTAAAGTCTGAGGAACAGGAGTAATGAGTGAATGTCACCCTGTGATGTGACAAGTTATGCATTATAATATATATACTTTATCCAGCTGTGTTAAAGCTATACTTACTCACTTTGTGGATTGCAAAAGGAGAATGTGAAAGTCTTTTTTTGCACTTTTTCCATGCAAAATAAATGTGTTTAATCCACTGTATGCTAGTCTGCAAAAATCATGAATGTCCTTGTTTGGGTTTTGCTTGAAAAGCCCAATGACATGCTGCATACTGACTAGTCCAGGTATCTGATGTCTTATGTTGGTAGTGATATTTCTTTGTTTGGTTAGCTGCTGAGCAGAACGTATAAGCCAGCAGCATTTACTTAGTTCATTAAGATCAGTGGTTCCCAAACTTTTCACAGCTCGTACCCCTTCAGACATTTGACCTCCAGCCCTGTACCCCCTACTCCCTCGCACTTGTAGCAGCTAATTATGATGACATAATTTAAAGACCCAATCAGGAACGAGATATGCTTGTTTCTGGGGGAAATAACTGTAATGAGTATTGCTATATCATCAGGAGACTTGCACCTTCCCACCAATCACAGACATTTCAGGGAATTGGCGTCTTTCTTATTTAGGTGATCTAGCGCTAGCTACATTAGCGGCTAACTGGTGCATAGCTTCAACGACAGTAGTCCTACAATCTAGATATTAACATAATTGACTTAATAGTCTTTTGATTTTTAGAAAACAACCTGTTTTCTTTTTTTGTTGTTTGTTTTTTTCAGTTTCAAAATGTAATCTGGCTGAGTTCAGAATCAATTCTTTCGCGTATCCCCTATGTCACTTTGCGTACCCCAGATTGGAAATCACTGATTTAGATTGTAGGCTTAATTGTCATATCTCATGACTGTGGAGAATCTGTTTTTTCAGTTTCTTTTGCGTACCCCCTTCATCACTTTGCGTACCCCTGGGGGTAAACCACATGACTGTAGGTTTATTAGGGTTTCTCAGTTGGACAGAGGCTCTAAATGTGTTTGAATGGGATCTTGGAACAAGAGATTGTAACATCTAATCCCGTGTATTAAAGAATGCTGCATCTGGACCAGGACGGCTTGTCCTCATTGATGGACCAATGAACTCTAAAAGAAAATGTCAGGACATCTGTCCATGAGCTGAATGTGAAGAGAAACTGGGTCATGCAGCAAGACAAGGAGAACCAAGAACACAAGTGGTTCTACAAGAGAACGGTTAAAGAAGAACCAGATGAATGTTTAGGAACGGCCAAGTCAAAGTCCTGACCTTAATCCAAGAGAAATGTTGTTGTTGGACCTGAAGCAGCAGTTGATGTGAGGAAACCCACCAACATCTCAGAACTGAAGTGGTTCTGTTCTGAGGAACCAAGCTGCTGGAGAACACTGATCAGCTGTTACGGGAAACGTTTAGTTGCTGGTAACTGCTGCACAGAGGACTCTCAGATATGTAATACTGGCTAATTTCCCCCCAAAAACAAATTTGCAAGTTTAATATTTCTGTTTTGTGTGTCTACTTTCAAGATTCAAGATTTTTTATTGTCATTATATTTCTACAACGAAATTTTGGTGGCACTTAAAAAACAGAAGAGCAGCTTGGACACAGTATAATAATGGAGTTATGTGATGTTTTGAGTCATTTCTTTTGCAGACATAGGGCACTGTACATCACAAACAAAAATGAGACACACTAAAGCATTTAAAAGCTAAAGCAGCAGATGTTTTTTTTTTTCTCTTCTAGCTAAACGGAGACTGAATGATGGACTGAGATCTAATGAGTGGATACTAACATGACTCCCAGTCAATGCTGATGCGACCATGTGTCTGCTGGAGGTCTCAATAAGAAAACCTTTGCTAACACGTTTACGTTATATACTAATAGGATAATGAATCAGGGTTGTGTTTTTCACCATTGTTGTGTTAAAAAAAAAAAAAGAAATAACCTGATCAAATCAAATATTAACGGCTCTGCAGTGACGTATATTACCATTTGAGTGGAAGCTAATGTAATAAATAGTGTAAAGTACACCACATAAATGCAGTAAAAAGTACTTCTCTTGTAAGTGTGTGTCGTTTTTATGGTATGAACTAAAGTTAAAGTGTTTCTTTCCTTCTCAAAGTTTTTAAAACCCATAAGAATAAATCTGATTTATTTTACAGCCCACATCTTTTACTTTTATCGGGTTAAGGGTTGGCGCCGTCCCCGAGAGCCCCGAGATGGTTCCACAAAACCTCCGGAGAACTGACTCTCTACTAAGGAAGAGAGACTGCTTTTTAATTACTCTCCACTGTGCTTTGTATCACCAGCCCACAGCTAAATATACAGAGGATAGTGTCAATTTAAAGGTAAACAGACTGGGATCTGGCTGCTGTTACTGCCGTCAAATTAATGCCCCTGCTGTAATTGAAGCCAAAAAAAAAAGAAAAACCTTCCATTTCCTGGACTTTTAGGGCCTTCTTCACCTCGCCGCTATTAGTTCAGAACTTTCTTAATTAGAACTGTCAAAAAGAAGCAATGAGATGTCCTTACAGTAATATATACTGCCTCCTTAATGGGAAGAAGTTTTTATCCATTCTGCACGGTTCCTTTTTCACTACTTACAGCGTTTAGAGCATGCAGCATGTTAGCAACACGGCTATGTTTAATGTTAAAACCAGTGAGAGAGTCAGAAACAATCGACCAAGAGGCAGTAACACAACGTTGCTTAGCTACAGAGGAGGTTAATACCACATTACACTATAAAAAGATGCTGAAAGGAACTCGGGTAACACTTCTACTTGAGCAGATGATGTAGATTAAAGAGGAACTATTGTTTTATACAACCTGGAGCATAAAATACCATCGTTTACTCACCCGCATATATCCATATAGTGGGAGTGGATGGGGCACCGAGACGTAGCCTCTAAATAACACATCATCTACCGCGAAACTCGTTAATTTCGCCAATATTTTGTTATGATAGTTTTTAGCAACGTGGCTGAATATTTTTACAAATCTGAGGTTGTGGACGAACCATAGCAGTAGGAAATTACAGGTAAATAAGTTGACCATTACAGGTGTGCGCGGCGCTAAGATATGACATCATCCAGGTCAGAAGACATCATCCAGGGTCTGTAGACATTACATCTATGGAGGAATGGTGTTTCTACACAATAACAGTCATCATAAATCGCCCAGTGAAGTCCGGCATCTTTTCTTTACAATCCTCTGTCAGAAGCTAGTCTGCTGATAACATTAAATTGTATTTGGGTAGTAAAACCATATTTTTATCATAGCTACATGTGTGACGTTTTTAACAGATCAATACGTTTGGAAATCGGTCCAAAATTCAGCGAATAATTCTACTTTGAGATTGAGGAGTACCTCTTTCCTTCGTATGTTCATGCACCGCTGCCTCTGCTAGCCCTGTACCAAGATGGCGGCGCTTTAGGCACGTCCCTCCACAGTCCATGCAGCGTCTATGTATATATGTCTATGTGTAGGTGAATCTATAGACCCAGGATGATGATAACAGGTAACTCCGGACTAGCACTAGCGTACGATAACAAAATATTGGTGATATGAACGAGTTAGAGTCTTGGTGCCCCATTTGCTCCCACTATATGGATATATGCTGATCTAAATATCTCCTGATGGAATGTAAATGACACCAAAGTTATATGGGTGAGTAAACGACCAGAAACAGTAGTTCCCCTTTAAAGGGAACATGGTTATAGAAAAACAATTAGCCAGCTTCATAGCAAATCAAGCCCTAGAATGGATTTGATCGACTGCTGACTCATGATCCACTTGGACCGGCCGGATCCTCCTGGATGATTTGCATGCAGGTTGTTTTGATCCAGGCTCTTATTCTGTCGTTTGTCAGCGGAGCAGGAAACACATTTTCCACTGCTGGCCTTTGCTGTTTGTTCTCCTGTTTTAATCATTTCTCTGTAATTGCGCTTGTTCTTCAGTTAATTGTACCAACGGACTCGAGGGATTTCATTTAGTAAATGTTTATTTTCTTAATGGTTTCCAGTATTAATGTGCTGTATGCACAGGTTTCTTGTGTCCAGTGCACCTTCACTGTTATGCATGATGCATGGGCTCCAATCAGGGGTGCCGGGGCAAGCCTTAAAAGATGGCATCTGTTATAAATCTGTAAATGATGGAAGTGGTCTTTGCCATCCAGGTCTTACTTGACATAACTTGACATGTAGAAGCAGAGAACTGAACAAACTACATGGATAAGTGAAGATAGGGGACGTGTAAAGTGATGAAAGTCTATGAATTTGATCGGGTGTGTTGTGTTTCCAGATCACTAAAGTCACATGGTAAACAGTTAAGTCATGAACTAATAAAATGAAAAGTGAAAAAATAATATATGGAAGTGCTTACCTCATGTACATGTACTAACCCATGTGGAAATGTGCATATTTATGTCAAATAACTCTTAATTTCATTAGTTCAGTATATAATTATAAATGTGTTGAATTTGTTAACATGTTGCTTTACAGGAGACGCATCGTTTGGCCTTAAAGGACGTCATGAGATAATTTTGCAAAAACTAAACATAATATAACTGATTTTATTATTAAGACTGTATTAGTTAATTATTTTCTCCCTGCGTGAGGTCAGAGCCCCACAGATACCTGCTGGGCTCTGTAGTTTTATAATTATTGACTGCCGGCTGTGCGACATATGGCCATCTCATTAATTATTGATAATTATCAACTATTCTCACGACACCTCAGTACCCCACAAATATGTTTGTTCGGCTGCACCTTTTGATTAAAGGCATTGGACAAATAAACTCTTCAAGAATCTAATCCATTTCTGCATTCGCAGGCCTTCAGGTGTAATTGACTGGACCTCGTGACTACCCCTCCATCCTCCATCCTCCTGTCTCAGTTAGTGGGAAGATGAATAGGCAGCTGTTGCTCCTTGTACTTCAATGAATCAGATTTAATAGAAAGGAGCTGACGGAGGGACCAAAGCCAGGAACTGGAAGGAGGATGAAGAGAGGAGGAGGAGGAGGAAGTGGCATGTGAGCCAAGGGAAGAGAAAGGAGAAGACGGTGAAAGTGAAGCACACAGTGAAAGGGAATAGCAGATAAAGAGAGGGGGTGGGACGGCAGGGAAACACGAGAAGGCGACAAACCTGTAACTGCTGGTTATCCAAGCTCATAAAGACATATATATATATATATATAAGTGTTTGTTCCGTCTGTCTTTGGAAACACTGCAGCCTCTATATATTTAGATGAATCTATTCCCATTGGAAGCAATGAAAGAGCCGATGGCGAGTGATGTCATTCAGGCGCATCAACAGCTCCCGTCCACCAGATGACGCCAGAGGAACAGTCCACTCTCAGAACAGCACGTCCATGGAGACATGAACCTGGATCCCATTAAACTACACTGCTAAAGACACATCAGATCAGCGGGGAAACATAAAATTTACATCCACCGATATGGCATAACATTATGACCTAATATTGTGCAGGTCTCCTTTGTGGTGACTCATCAGAGGATGGACATGGGCCTTCTGAGGGTGTCCTGTTGTTAGTGGGGGGGTCTTTGAGGGGAGGGGCCTCTGTGGATCATCCCACAGATACTTGATCAGTTTGGGATCTAGTGAATGTGGAGGCCAGGTCAACACATTGTGCTGTTCTTCTTCCTAAAGTGTTTTTGTGGCTGCATCCTGCTGGGGATGGCTGCTGCCATCAAGGAGTGTCATTGCTATGGGGTGGGGGTGCCTGGTCTGGTCTAGGTGGGTGCTACATGTCTAAGTAACATCCACACCAATGAATGAAGCCAGGTCCAGAAGTTTCCCAGCAGAACACTGAACTGGAGCAAGATGGTTTAGATGTTAGTCACTTCCTCTGTCAGTGGTCATAATGTTGTGGCTGAATGGTGTACACTCCCTCAAGACTTCATTCGTAGCACCAAACTATTACTGTGTCTCAGTTCTTGGTGTCGTGGACAGAAGATGCTGCAAACTTTGCTCTGAGATTGGACTCCACGTTGACAGCCGCCACTCAAGACGCCAGTCTCCTGTCCAAACCACGTCCCCAATGTGTCCAGTGCCCCCACAGCCACGCAGATGTGAGTCCAGTTAGACGTTTGCAGAGATTTTGCTTCACACTGGAGGCAACCATTAAGTGATAAACTGTGGCTGTGAAAAGAAAATGCATAGGGTCAGCAACAACGCTCAGACTGGCCGTGTCATTCTCATCATGATGGATTGATATTAATTGGTCCAAGGTGTTGCTTAAAAACTTTCCTAAACATCGTCACGTCACCTGCAGCAGCAGCAGCAGCAGCAGCAGCCTGGACTGGACACAATTCATGCAGGGTCCATGGATTCAGAGCTAAATTCAGAGCGTCCTTTCTGCAGCCTCTGCAGAAACAGACGTCCATCAGCCTTCAACTGTCTCGTTGTGGTGAGCGTCCGCTGTCTGTTCTTGGCAAACAAGAGTGGAATTGGACAGGTCGTCTTTACCTGACTAAGTATAGCATAAGAAAAACTAAAAGACAAAAATAAAACAGTCCCAAAAGTGTGGCAGTAACACATATTCCTGCTCTTGCACTCTTTCCACAAGGGTGCTGCTGCCAACAGTATCTCCATTTGAAAACAGACGACCAACTAAACCGATCTCTGTAGCAGGGATTCAGAAGAGAACGAGATGTTTGTTCTCTTAAGCAAAGCCTCTAAGAGAAAATGTAGTTGTAGGCTCAAACTGTGGCGTAGAAAGCTGCAGAGCCAGTGAACCCCAGGGTAGCACATCATACCGCCGCACACAGCCAGACAGCAGAGACGAGAGAGAACCAGTCAATTAGAGATGAAAGGCTTTGGAGTTCGTTGAAGGCTCTCGGGCTGCACTTCTTCCAAAAACTTCTTCTGAAGCCTTTCATACCCATTATTGTGATGGAAAATCAAATCAAAAACCTTAAAAAGCGAATTGCTAATGTCACTCTGTTTTATATTTTGTTGAAGGTTACTTTTGAACCTGTGTTTTATGAGTTCAAGTACGTCCAGAGACGGCTGCAGCCACAGTGGAATGAGAATCACTTCCAGAGGTCCTTTGTCTCAGCGTCTGTTAACTCCACAACCACATATCCTTTGGACAATAGGTACATATCTATTCATTCTTTCATTGCTTCATCTTTTTCATGACACAAGGGTGGCGGCATTTGGACATACAAAACGATTATGTGGTCACCAAGGTGAATTGGTTTAATCTTGACTTCTGGTTACGAGTGACAGCGTTGGAGGATGGAAATCTTTTCATTGTCTAGCGTCAAATAAACAGAAATGGACAGAAGCAGGTCAAAGCCATCAGGTGACCAGTTTAGGAAAAAAAAGAAAAGAAGAAGAGGAGAAACTAGCAAAAGATAAAGGTATGTGTAGCGGGTCCCAGCCAGGCCGCCGACAGATATATTGATAATCCTGACTGGAGTGCTGGAAACTGGAAACACAGGACAGCAATAAGAGAAACAGGACAGCTACTGCTCATTCTCCAAGTCCATCGGATTATATTTATTCTCACATTCATATTAAACTTTTAACTGCAACCATGAATCATTTCTGTTATTTTGTTTGCATTAAAGCACTGGTATATAAACCATATTTGGATAACATTCACATAAATGTCTATTTTCCACATATTCCTTATGAAATAAACTTGTATTTAAACCAAAGATAAACATTACATTTTCCCTTAATCATGTTGTCTATTTATCATTAATCATGTCTTCTATTACCAATCATGTAATCACTTCTCATTCAAACACACATTTTCTATTCTCTCACCACCAGAGTAATAATTGTACATTAAGTACATAAAAGTAAGTGTTCACTTAATATAACAGAATAATCTCCCTTGCAGTTAAACTATTTCACATTTACACTATGGACACAAACCTAAATAATAAACATGGCTGGCCCATAACTTACTGTTTTAACCCATAAACTCTCAAACCATATCATTGTTTACATTTCAAGTGCGCACCTTTAACCAGGGCTGCAGCCGTAGCTGGTCTTAACCTGCCCATTAGCATTAGCTTCAACACTATACACAATAATAATACTTTTCACACATAACAGCCCATAAATGTCCGTTTCAGAATGATGTACCACACACACACACTTATTTCCACACGTACAATATTACCTCACAAATGCCGAGGAGCCAAAAGAAAGTAAACAAGAGTAAACATTTGACTACGGCGACGAACGCCATTTTAGCCACTACAACAGCCTCGTACCGTGGCACTTTCGTTGTTTGCACACTTAACGAGCTTCTAGCTTCTTTACCACATATCACCGGGGATTCATATGATCTTATGGACATCTGAAGTCCGAGAAAAAGTTAATAACCAACCTGGAAACACAGGACAGCAATAAGAGAAACAGGACAGCTACTGCTCATTCTCCAAGTCCATCGGATTATGAGCTTCACTTTCGCGATGCACCGCAAACAGTCCCAGTGGCGCCGCCGGTAAGTGCTGCCACCCTGTGTCCATTTACCGCAACCTCAAGTCATTGTGTGTTTCTCTTTCTTACTCTACTTAGCAGGATAAGATAATAAAATAAAATGGTAACGGTGACAATAAACCAAAAAAGTGACTTCAGATGAAATGAAACAATAATAATATTTCAACAAAACACTTTTGTGAGTATCACATCCACCCCGACAAACAAAAATGGCTCCCGACATTTGCTACAACCCAAAAAAAAAAATTCTCTCTTCTTTTTTTTTTTTTTTAATAAACTTGTGTGTTGTATGGTATGTAGTATGTATAAGGCATGTACATTTGTGGCGTGTAAGGAACAGGTGAGATGAACTGCCTGGTTATGTGTGGCATGAAAGGTAGGGAGGTTATCTGTGAGGAGATAGAATCTACATGGGTTTGTATTGAAGGTTGGCCCAGTGACTCATAAGTGAAAGTTGGTCTTGGTCTTCTCTCCCTGGTTGACCTCCTCACCTCTCTGTGTTCATCTTCTACAGGCAAAGTCCTTATAAAGGGAGAATCCGCTCTTTCCACTTGTATTTGTTCAGCATGGTCATTTTGCTCCTCCTCTTCAGGCTGAGGTAGGTGCATGACATCATGTTGTTCATTTGTCTGTGATTCATCAGCCACTAATTCTGCTTCTCTTTCCTTTACAGGGGTTTGTTTGTGCTCTCTTCCAGGTGAGTTTGTCTCATCCATGTGTTTATCGTCTCTTTCAGGTAAGTTTGTCTCATCCATGTGTTTATCGTCTCTTTCAGGTAAGTTTGTCTCATCCGTGTGTGTATCGTCTCTTTCAGGTAAGTTTGTCTCATCCGGTAAGAATGCATCCACAGGTTCAGTTTCTCTCCTTGGTACTGCATTTGAATGTTCTTTGTGGGACATGGATGGTTTCCTCAGGGTCTGGACAGGAACTGCTGCAGGAGGAAATGGCTGTGATACCGACATTTGCCCTCCTCCTGAGGCTGTTGATCTGCCAGGTCCAGACTGATCACTTTCCATCCTGACAACAGGTGTTCTCAACCAATAACCTCCCGTCCCCTCATCCTCATCATCAGTGTCTGACATCACATCGTTGTTGGTAGGACTTGTCCTCTTCTGAGGTTGTTTTTGTCTCTGAGAGGGTGTCAAAGCTGACTGCGCTGGGCCTTCGACAGGTAAGTCATTGACTAAAAGTAGCAAGTTTCTGTGTATGGTTCTGTTTCTCGCACTTGGGTCTCCCTCAGGATGAATGACATTTACAGGATTATCAGAGATTTGCTCCTTCACCACATAAATCTTCTTTTCCCAGTAGGAACGAAGTTTACCGGGTCCACCTCGCTCACCCATGTTCCGAACCAGCACTCGATCTCCTGATTTGAGGACCACTCCCCTCGCTTTTTGGTCATAGTAGGACTTGTTCTTTGCACTTGATGACAAGCTGGTTTTATTTGCTATCTTGTACGCTTCTGTCATCCTTTTTGACCACTTCTCCACATATCCTTTGTGTGTCACTGATCCGGTGCTTTCCAATAATCCGAACAAAAGATCCACAGGGAGACGGGGGTGTTGTCCATAGAGCAGGTAATGGGGTGAGTACCCAGTGGACTCGTGACGAGTGCAGTTGTATGCATGTATCATTTGTGGTAAATGTTCCTTCCATCTCTCCTTTTCTCTGTCTGTCAGTGTTTGAACATTTGAAGCAATGTGCGGTTGAACCGCTCAGCGGGGTTGCACTGGGGATGGTACGGAGATGTCCGTGAGTGGCCGACACCTGACAGCCGTCCAAGGTTGCGGAAAAGGTCGTTTTCGAACTCACGTCCTTGATCATGGTGGAGACGATTTGGATAGCCAAAACGAGGTATGTAGTCGTTGTATATTCGTTCAGCTGCAGTTTGTCCTGATTTGTTTTTGGTTGGGTAAGCCTGAGCGAATCTGGTAAAATGGTCAATTACTACCAAAATGTACTCAAAGCCTCCTTTGCTCTTCTCCAGGTGTAAATAGTCTATGCAAACCAGATCAAGAGGGGAAGAAGAGGTCAGGCCACCCATTGGGGCACGAACATGTGTGGTGGGTTTTTTTTGTTTTATGCAGCTGCATTTTCTTGTGACATAATCCTCTATACATTTCTTCATGTACGGCCAATAGAAACGTTCTCTGGCGAGGTGGAGCACACGTTCTGTCCCAACGTGTCCCATGTTGTCATGGAGATGTTTCAGGGCAACTGACCGGTACTTGACAGGTAGGACTAACTGTTTTCTTTCTGCTGTCCGGCGGTACAGGACTCCATTCTCCACATGTAGTTGACTCCATTCATGAAGGAGCTTACGAGTGAGCCCGCCCACTGACCTTCTGACTTCATTAGTGGGAATGTTATTGGTCTCTTTCAGTTTCATTATTTCCCCTATCTCAGGGTCATCCCGTTGCGCTTTTGCTAGCTCTTCGAGGCTTATTTCAGGCAAAAGTGGATGAGGCTGTGGCATTACATCAGCAGAGGAGGTGTACAGTGCAGCTATCCATGCTACATCCTTCTTCTGAGCTGCTCTGCCTCCCTCCCAGGTTGCATGCAGCACGTCCTGAGACAGCTCCTCAGTGCATGTGGCGACATAGTTGTCAATATCGAGTGGGATGCGTGAGAGTGTATCGGCGTCGATATTGTTTTTTCCAGGTCTGTATTTTATGTTGAAGCGGAACTCTGACAATTCTCCAACCCAGCGATGTCCAACAGCATTGAGTTTTGCGGTGCTCATGACGTAGGTAAGTGGGTTATTATCAGTGTAGATGGTAAAATGTGGAGCGTAGAAGAGATAATCTCTGAATTTCTCGCACACTGCCCACTTCAGAGCCAGGAACTCGAGTTTTCCGCTGTGGAGCCTGTAGTTCCTTTCCGCCGGTGTCAGAGTTCTTGATCCATATCCGATCACTCGCATTTTCCCACTTTGCTGCTGATAGAGGATTGCGCCGAGCCCTTTCTCCGAGGCATCGGTGTGCAGGACGAACGGTTCCTCGAAGTTGGGGTACGCAAGGACTGGGGGGTTGGTCAGCATACTGATTAGCCTTTCCAGAGTGCTTTGGTGTTCAGCCTTCCACCCAATGGGTGTTTTGGATGGGAGTTGGGGACCCTTGGACTTGGAGTGACGTGAAAGGAGTTGGGGCATTGAGAACTTAACTTGGAGCAACTCATACAGCGGTTTCGCTATTTTTGCAAAATCCTGTACATAAGAGCGATAATAGCTCAGGAAACCGAGGACCTGTCGGAGTTCACCAACTGTTTGGGGCGGTTTGTTTTTTAAAGCCAGCACCGCGTCAATGTCTTTGGGGTCAACTCGAACTCCTTCGGCCGACACCAAGCGTCCAACATAGCGGACCTCCGTCTGGAACATCTCGCACTTCTCTGCTCGTAACTTCACCCCATGGTGCTGCAGTGCTACAAGCACCCTGCGAATCACCTCCACGTGGTCACCGAAGGATCTGGAGTAGCAGAGTAGGTCGTCCAAGTACGGGATGCAACACTCGTCTCGCAGGGAGCCCAACATCTCCTCCATGCTCCTCTGGAAAGCCGCAGGTGCATTAGAAAGTCCGAATGGGATTCGTGTCCATTCGTAAAGCCCCCAGGGCGTGATGAAGGCGGTGAGATGGCGTGACCCTTCTGCTACAAACCCCTGGTGGTAAGCTTTACCTTGGTCAAGTATGCTGAACACTGAAAATCCACCCAGCGTGTCTGTCAAATCCTGTATTCGCGGCAGTGGATGCCTGTCAGGTACTGTTTTTTGGTTTAGGAGGCGATAATCTATACAGAGACGTAGAGTGCCGTCCTTCTTCCTCACACACACCACTGGAGCAGAGTAGGAAGACTTAGATTTCACTATCCATCCCTTTACAATAAGATCTTGAATGTACTCTTTTACCTCTTTAAACAGTGGTTTGGGAATGGATGTGTACGCTCTCTGTACAGGAACGTCGTCTTTCAGGTTGATCACCATCTGCAGATTTGGGATACAGCCGATGTCATCTCCATCTCTTGCAAAAGCGTTTGATTCCTCATACAGCATCCTCCTAGCAGCCTCCTGCTGTTCTTCCTCCAGGTGGTCGAGGTTTACAGGTGGGTGCCACAGGGGTGAATCTGAGCTGCTGACATGAGTGGTGGTGACCTCACTGACAATCGCTGCAGGCGGTGATTTGTCCGGGATATCTGCCTCCACAACATTTTCAACATGCTGCAGGATCCCTAGCGCTGTTTTACGTGGTATTGTGATGTCATGATTGGTGTTGTTGCCAATTGGAATGGTGACATAGGGTTTGTTTGGGTTCTGGATCTGTAACAAACCTGGCCCTACATCCCACTGTCCAGACGACAGACAATCTTCATCTGTTTCAAACAACACTAATCGGGTAGAGGCGTCCATGTTTGAAGGGACCCGACACTTCACCCATGACACTTGACCAGCTGGGAGTACGATGTCTTTGGCCCCTGTTCTCACACGCCCCTGCTGCATCACTGACTTTGATGTCTGAACAAAGTTGACGAGAGCTTCCGCTGTTTCGCTGGGGACAGATATGGCATTACTAAGAAGGCTAACAAGTACTGGCATTAGCTTTTCTGGTTGGCCACAAATTAACACTTCCAAAACATTAAAGCCTATCAATGGTCTGTCCATGGGGTAGCTGCTGATGAGAAATGGGACACTAATGGACAGATTGGGGTCCAAATTCCCTGGTAAGTTCACCGTAATGTTAACCCACCCATCATATGGGACGAGACCACCATTTGCTGCAGTGACTCTCAGTTCCTCCTCCCCTAAGATCTCGGAAACTGAGTGAGTTCTGAGGTCAGGTAAGTGTTCTTCTTTCCAAGCACGACTGACTATACTGACTTGTGACCCGGAGTCGAGCAGTGAGGTGACAGGCAAGCCATTTAGATAGCTCTGAACTAGGGCCTTTTTACCAATGAAGCTAGCAACAGCTCTGGCTTTAGCTACACGTGGTAGTTGAGGAGGGGGCTGTGCTACTTGTGTGCAGTGACTTTGTGTGCTTATCATTACTGGGGTCGGGGGTGAGGAGAGGCGTGTCTTGTCACTTTTGGCCTCGTTCGCCTGTTGGGACTTACTTCCAGCCTCGGTCACTAGATGTCCCCCTCCAGTGGCCGGTTGAAGTTTCCCTGCCTCTTTGGCCGTTTCAGACAGCCGGCTGCACGGTGTCCATCATCCCCACATATGAAACAATGTTTACAATCTTGTCTGTCTTGTTCCACACAGCTTGGACAGCCATAGGATTTTCCACGTTTAGATTGTGTCCTATTCTGGTTGTACTGACGCCCATTGTTTGTTAGCTGTTGTTCATTTTGTTTTTGCATGGTCACAACAAGTCTGGTGAGCTCCTCTACTTTGGTCGTGAGGTCTCTCAGGGGATCTGGTTTTGCTTGGGTTGATTTGGTCTCTACACTCTCTGACTTTGGGTTAGGTCTCTTTACTCCATCAGGTTCAAGTTGCGCGCTGTGTGTGTTTGTTACCGTCTGTCTGCGTGAAGAGCCAAGTCTTTTCATCCTCTCATTTTCTTCACTGGTGATTTTCATCACATGACGAAGGATCATCTCATCAGTGACGCCGCTGCTTGACAACAAAGGTTTGAGTTCCCTGCGTATGTCAGTGTGTTTGTGTCCAAAGCCTTGGTATACTGTATGCAGGAAAACATCTTGTACTGTAGCAGCAGAGTATTTAATGTCAGTGTCAGCCAGTTTTGATGTGAATAGGATGCGCTGTTTTAAACCCATCACCCGGTAGAGGAATTGTTGTGGTGTCTCGTTCTCCTCTTGTTTCGTGCACATCAACTCTTGGAATAACTCTGTGCTGTTCTTTTCTCTTAGGTGAGTTTGGAGAAACGCCCTGAGTTCAGCCACCGTTATGTCATCTTTATTTATCAACATCTCCTTGAATATGCCTGGTTTTATGATTTTGAGCACACCACGAACAATCTCTGAATCAGAAAATCCCTCCCTGATTCCATCATCAATCTGCTTGCAGACATTATTGTAGGTGATGTCAGAGGATTGATCACCAACCTGACCGCCTTGAACCTTGAACTCTCTCCTGGGTAGGTAACTGAGTTCCCTCGAGGACACCATCCCCTCGCGAGCTGACTGGGAGGCAGGTTCAACCGGTGGATTGCTGTTGGGCTGCCTGGACAGGACAGAGGGCAAGGGCAAATGTGTCTGCGGCGGTGTAGCATGTGCCGGTATGCACTGTATGAGTTTCTTGCTCAGCTCTTCATAGCTAGCGAGCACTTTAAGCAAATCAGCGTTCGCTGTGTCAGGTGCATTTAACAGTGTAGCTCTAACTGAGTTTAAATCTGGTGCAGTAATATCACTAGGTGATGCAGTACTGACTGAAATGGGTGTGTGGTGACTCTGAATGTGAGTGTCAGTGGCGATTTTGGGAGGTGTTTGGATAATGACAGAACCATCAGACAAACCAACAAGGTCAGCAGACTTTTCACCACTTGGAATAACATTTACCTCTAGCAGTGGCATATCATTGTCACGACTTTTCACTATATCATCAATAATGTCTTTTAACATCAGCAACTGGACCATTCCCTGGTCTTCTGTTTCAAGTAACTGCTTGCTATACATGAACGAGTGAATGTGGTCGTAATACACCTCCTGATCTCCCTCCTTAAGCTCTGTCTGGTGCACATCCAACGATGGATCCACCGCTCCGGCGACCCGAAGAAGCTCTTCAGCTGACAAGGTGAGTAAGCTCTGCCTGATGCCCCACACCAGGCTCCTCCTCCCACCATCCGACATGATGGCTCCTCGTTCCCCTCACGGCTGGCAACACCGTCTGATGATGGCACTGTCGGCTCTGGATCACAGACCTCCGCTCGTTCACGGTCGCAGTCCCCACGGCTGGATAGGGCTGTTGGTCGGCGGCTGGATGATGCGGCCTCTCTCCTAGTTGCTGATCAGCGTTGTCATCGACACCACTCGGCTTCCGGTCCAGTAGATGGCACCGCAGTATCCCGGACGAGCCCCCAAGAATCTGTAGCGGGTCCCAGCCAGGCCGCCGACAGATATATTGATAATCCTGACTGGAGTGCTGGAAACTGGAAACACAGGACAGCAATAAGAGAAACAGGACAGCTACTGCTCATTCTCCAAGTCCATCGGATTATATTTATTCTCACATTCATATTAAACTTTTAACTGCAACCATGAATCATTTCTGTTATTTTGTTTGCATTAAAGCACTGGTATATAAACCATATTTGGATAACATTCACATAAATGTCTATTTTCCACATATTCCTTATGAAATAAACTTGTATTTAAACCAAAGATAAACATTACATTTTCCCTTAATCATGTTGTCTATTTATCATTAATCATGTCTTCTATTACCAATCATGTAATCACTTCTCATTCAAACACACATTTTCTATTCTCTCACCACCAGAGTAATAATTGTACATTAAGTACATAAAAGTAAGTGTTCACTTAATATAACAGAATAATCTCCCTTGCAGTTAAACTATTTCACATTTACACTATGGACACAAACCTAAATAATAAACATGGCTGGCCCATAACTTACTGTTTTAACCCATAAACTCTCAAACCATATCATTGTTTACATTTCAAGTGCGCACCTTTAACCAGGGCTGCAGCCGTAGCTGGTCTTAACCTGCCCATTAGCATTAGCTTCAACACTATACACAATAATAATACTTTTCACACATAACAGCCCATAAATGTCCGTTTCAGAATGATGTACCACACACACACACTTATTTCCACACGTACAATATTACCTCACAAATGCCGAGGAGCCAAAAGAAAGTAAACAAGAGTAAACATTTGACTACGGCGACGAACGCCATTTTAGCCACTACAACAGCCTCGTACCGTGGCACTTTCGTTGTTTGCACACTTAACGAGCTTCTAGCTTCTTTACCACATATCACCGGGGATTCATATGATCTTATGGACATCTGAAGTCCGAGAAAAAGTTAATAACCAACCTGGAAACACAGGACAGCAATAAGAGAAACAGGACAGCTACTGCTCATTCTCCAAGTCCATCGGATTATGAGCTTCACTTTCGCGATGCACCGCAAACAGTCCCAGTGGCGCCGCCGGTAAGTGCTGCCACCCTGTGTCCATTTACCGCAACCTCAAGTCATTGTGTGTTTCTCTTTCTTACTCTACTTAGCAGGATAAGATAATAAAATAAAATGGTAACGGTGACAATAAACCAAAAAAGTGACTTCAGATGAAATGAAACAATAATAATATTTCAACAAAACACTTTTGTGAGTATCACATCTGCTATGTTCTCTCTGTATGATTACAGTATGTTAATTGGTGGAATACGTTTGTTAGCCTTTTTACGATGATTAACAAACACCAGATCTAATTTCACGTAAGATTGTGATTTGCAACAAAACTGTTCCAAGTTCAGTTCTTATTTATTTCCATCATGGTGGGTCCAGTAATTCATTTATATCTGTAGCTAGTTTCAAAGATGAACATAACTCTATGTCGTGTCAAACATAGTTTAACCAGTCAGAACTAAAAGTGTACCAAGCTTAGAATTGGAGGAGCTATTACTTTATTCATTTTATTATAGATATAGATATAGATATAGATATAGATATAGATATAGACATAGATATATATATAGATATATCTCCCAAGTTTAAAATGTCCCCGGATTTAATTTCAGAAATCTGGTCACCTTAGGTTGAAGGAAATAATACTAGACAATTCCCCTGCGGGAAATCGCGAGAGTGGGGCTGTGTCGGCAGCAGTTTGCGCTACGATGACGTGATACAACACTACGATGCTACGATGCTAACATGCTACAATTTTTCACCTAATCTTATCCTCGCAGTTGCTATTGCAGAGGCTGTAGTAGTGCTTCGCACAGCCCACTACTGGCCCTATAGCTTTGCTATATGGGTCAGTAGTACATGCAGCAGACCCCTCCCAGCTCCACCTGAAAGCCAGCATCAGGCTAAGTCATTGGTCGGCTAATAGTTAACATATATTAGCGGTGAAGTTATGTTGGGCACAAACACACTTAACACATGGATAATTCTAGAAATCCCAACTAATTGGGGGGGGGGTCATAGAGTCATGTTCTGGCACCCTAATATAGTCCTGTATTGAGTGAAGTAGTCATAATGTTTTGGCAGCCTGTGACTGTCATGTAAAAATGGAGTAGAGGGGTCAGAGTGTCAGGTGTGGCCTAGGCTAAGAGGAATAATAATTAAAACATATTTTTATTGAACTTCTTGTCGTTCACCAGTTTCTGATATTTTAGCTGTGTATAACGCAGCATTTCACTGAAGTTGTAGCCTAACAGATGGCATATTTTATGTCTGCACCGACCTGGCGCCTGTATAAAGCACTAAATTAGGTTTTGACCACATAATGAATGTAGTAACCTAACAAAAACATAGACTATAACCTATAACATTTCATAAATGTTAATGTCAATTTTATATTTCCATTGAGCTATCACTTTTGTACAGTAAATGCATGACTTGAACATTTTCTGTTGACAATATTGTTAGGTTAAAAATACAAGGCAATGCAGATTTAAGATTACACCATTGCTGTAGTAGCCAGGCTAAGCCCAGTGATAGCCTCGTTTTTTTGTCCTATAGTTTAGTTTATCCTACAACATGAACAGAAGGGATTTGGAAAATGAGATAAACGGGTCCAAAACGGACCCGGGCCGAATGAGCCATATGAGTCCGCTGCGTGTCCGCAGCGGACTCATATGGCTCAATTAGCGGGTCCCAAACGGACCCGCCGCGGAGGTGAGGCTTTAATCGCGGATGCGGAGCAGTGCGGAGCCACGGCGGAGTTCCTGAGTGCATCTGGACCCCGATACGGGTCCGTTCCGGAAGCCGACATACATCCGCGGCAGGTCCGCTGCGCAGTCCTTTTGCTGTGTGGCATGATGCACGTTTATGCTTGTTGAACTAGTGGTACTTATTGCCTCTGCGAAGGAGGTTATGTTTGTTGACTTTCAACTTGTGAAGGTTTTATTTCACTTACACTGACACGTGTTGTCGTCCAGTCTCCACAGATCACTTAACTCCTCTTTGCTGCCGCTGCACACGCTGCGTTTCTCTTTTCTCTCTCTCTCCCTCGCTGTGTGTGAAGAGCAGCCCCGCCCCTCAGTGATCAGAGCGACAGAGCGGAGGTTTTATTTTTATTTTATTTTTTTCAGAGAGAGACCGAGAGCAGTGCAGGGACATCTAATATGTTAGCATGTTGGCATATGTTAACGTATGCTAACTAACATATGCTAACTTCCGTCGAAGTTAGCATATGTTAGCATATGCGCCACAGGCCTCGCTCCGTCCTTTTTTTTTTTTTTTTTTTTCCCCAAGCCTCGCTCCCTCTGTGTGTGTGTGCGCGTGTGTGACGTCAGTGAGACAGAGCGGGAAACAGCCCTCCCCCTCCTTAACTGCTGCTGCGCAGGTGCTTTGATTAACCAAGAAGCACAGAACCACTCCCTCGAACCACTGCCATTTACTAAAAACGTATGCCAGTTACTCACAAACTTTTTTCACAGTGACTACCACAAGGCTTCCATGAACACAGACATGTATTTTTTATTCTTCCTAGTGTAAAAAAAGTGGACATTCTAGCGAGTTGAAAACTACCGTCCGTTAAACTTTTGTGACGAAAAACTTTGCTGAATTAACATTGGGTCCTATGGAGCAGTTAGGCTGTCCACTCCTCACTTCTAGGCTTCTCATTCAAAAACTGTGAATCCTATCGGTTAGGTAGACACATTGTAGGCATCAGGACAAGTATGACTACTACTTTGGAGAAAATTTTGTGTGTAGAGTGAAATTTGTGGAAGCAATCACAGTTTTAAAAAAATATTTTGAAAATTTTTTCAGAGCAGCCCGCCCTCTAACTGTTGGGCCTCTCACTCTAGCGCGAACATTCCGCGCAATACACACCCATTATAAACCCGAAAAAACAATATTCGCGACTATGTCGCAAATAGCTCCGACCTGGAGAAACTGAATAATAGCACACCCGCCCCGATCGATACGCACGTTTTGATGTATTTTTCGTGTATGTGCGATGAACTGTGCGGGAGGAGATAGCGACCGAAAATCCGTGGGAATAATAATAAAAATAGACGACAATAACAAGTAGTGGGCTGTGCTTCGCACAGCCCACTACTGACCCCCATATAGCAAAGCTATATATTATTATGCTTGCACAGCCCCACTAATAATAAAAGGAATTCAATATTCATATAACAACTTGGTGTGTGGAAGCTGACAAAACGCGAGGAGGGGTTGTGTTTGTGCGGTTTGTGTCCAACGTTGCTGCTCAGTCTGTGTGAGCTTCAGCGGGGCAGATGAAGCCCTAATGAGCCGCACCACGGATTGTTGATTTAAAAACCAAGCGAGACCCGACCTGACCGTAGGCAGTTACCGAGCGGGACACCGGGAAATGTCCCGATGGACAGTCCGCCACTGGACAGACCACACACACACAATACAGGAAATGTTTGTGTTGACTCCTCCTCCAAACAACTGGCAGGTAGTTTCCTGCTTTCACTTTAGTTTCTCTTTCTCCAGGATCGTGTCGCAGATAATTTTCTCTCCGTGTCAAACTCCGTCTGAAGGTAATGAAGCAGTTTTGAATGTTTTCTTGGTTAACATCAGATGTCAGCAGCTCAGCTCCAACAGAAGCAGCAGAAATCTGCAGCTCCATGAATTCACGTTAATCTGAGTCAGAGCTGAAAGTCCAGAGTCTGGAGGAGGACTAGTATGAAACTGATCCGCCATTTATAGTCTCTGCGTGATCAACGCCAGACCTTGGGCCTAAATATGACTTCAACTTGTTCATCTTCTAAGTTGTTCATCTATGTCTGATATCTAGAAGTTAAATCTATTAAAGACTCAAGTGGTGTTTCTTGTCACCTCCTCAGTTTATGAATGAAAACATATTAGTGTGAGATTGTGTTTCTCCTGGTCCCACTGTGCTACATATCTGCTGACTAGACACCACAACATGTTACAAGACAGAATAGAAAAGGAATAAATGAACAGAAGGTTTACTAGTATATGAAGAATGTGTCTAAAAATATATGCAAGATATTTAATGTCTGTATAAAATATAGAAAGTCTATGAACTGTGTTGTGATAAACTACTCACACTGTTAATAATCTATCCTGTACGACAAACCGGATACCAGCACCGTAACTTTGTAGCTGTCTGTAGCTCCGCTACTCTTTATTATTTTCCACCGTCCTCCGGCAACAGTAACCATGGACATACATTTGTCACATTCTACTCCGGTACTGGAGTTTCAGAATAAAAGCATAGCATGGAACATCATGGAATATTACATCTCCCTTCAACGAAAAAATAAGCTGTGCATATGCAAGTCACAAATAACAAATATAATGAATACTTTGACTACATCAAATAACACAGTAGCCTATGCTGCTATCTCAAGTGTTCCAAGTTAAGTTAAGTTAAGTTTAAAATGATTAAAACTCTCCTGTTGATTTAGTACGTAAATATTCCTAAACATCGCAATAGAACATTTGTAAATAAATGTGTCTTATTCTTTCAAGGACATTTTTTTTTTTTTTCAAAACACAAGTTAAAAATTCATTCATTTTCATTTAAATGCATATTCAAATTCAATTTCCATTCAAAATGCAATATTCAATTTCACAGCAACATGACATACATTTTTTTTTTTTTTCAAATAAGTTAGTTTATAAGTCAAAGGCTTTCCTTGGCTTAATCACACGGCCGTATCTGGTACAATAAGGCCCAGAGTGATCTGGCTCACTCACAGACACAGGTTGTTGCTGTTCATTTTCTGTGTCTCGTCCAGCGTCGTCCTCACTGATCTCTGGCTGCTGTATGACAGGTGTGTTGTTGTTGATCAGATGACGTCGGTTGCACCTGAAAGTCTGTCCATCGCCAGTTCTGATGTGGTAGCTACGTGGTGTTTCAGCTGGTTGGATGACTGTTGCTGGTTTCCATTTGCCATCTCCTTGCTGGAAACGGATGGGTCCCCCGGCATGTAGTGGTGATAAGGGTTTTGTAGATCTGCTGTAGTGCTCTTTTTGGCGCTGTTGGCAGCTCTCTCTCCTTGCTCGTACAGTGTCCTGGGGGGTTACCTGAGGTCGTAGTTGTTGAGTTGTGTTGGGCAGGATGGAGCGTAGCCTGCGACTCATCAGGATTTGAGCTGGTGATTTGAGTCCATCAACTGGAGTGTTTCTGTACTCCAGCAGGCTGAGGTACGGGTCTCTCTTGTCCTCCTTGGCCTTGGTGAAGATCCGCTTTGCAGTCTGAACAGTCCTTTCTGCAAGGCCGTTGCTCTGCGGATGATGTGGGCTTGAGGTGACATGCTGGAATCCCCATGAGTCTGCAAATTGTTTAAACTCATGTGAGCGGTAGCATGGCCCGTTGTCACTAATCACTTTTTTTGGGATGCCATGCCTTGCAAATACTGCTTTCATTCTGTGAATGACAGCATTGGTGGTGATGTGTGTTAGGCGTTCTACCTCAAAGTACCTGCTGAGGTAGTCACAGATCACTATATAGTTCTCCGAGTTCCATGAGAATAGGTCTGTTCCTACAGTCTCCCACGGGTTCTCTGGAATCTCATGTGAGAGCATGGGCTCCCTTGTGTTGGCGCTGCGGTGTGTTTGGCAGATGTCACATTGTTTAACCATTTCTTCGATCTGCTGACTCATGCCTGGCCAAAACATAACGTCCCGTGCTCTGTGCTTGCTTTTCTCCACTCCAAAGTGTCCAGTGTGTATGCAGCGTAACATGTGAGGTCTGAGGCTGTGTGGAATGATGATCTTCTCACCTTTTAGAAGGATGCCCTCAGCCTCAGTGATTTCATCACGGTGGTTCCAATACTCACTGACATGTGGGTGGCACTTTTTTCTTGTCTCCGGCCAGCCTGACCAGATGACCTGCTTGAGAGTGGACAGTTGCTCGTCTTGAGCAGTTGCTGTTCTGATGTCGTTCATCCTGTCTGCGCTTACAGGTGCTGCACTGATGACTGTGTGTATCTGAGTCTCCATAGCTTCAGATAGTGAGCTGTCCTCATCATCCATGGACTTCCTGGACAATGTGTCGGCCACCGGGATTTCCTTGCCCGGTTTGTGGATGAGAGTAATACTGTATTTCTGCAGTGCCAGCATCATGCGCTGTAAACGTGGTGGTGCAAGGGCTAGTGGTTTTCGGAGTATGGACTCCAGTGGTTTGTGGTCTGACTCCACAGTTACATTTCGCCCATAGAGGTACTCGTGAAACCTCCTACACCCAAATAAAACTGCATACAGTTCCTTCTCTATTTGGGCGTAATTCTGCTCTGTCTTATTAAGCAGCTTTGATGCATATGTAATTGGCCTGCCTTCCTGCATGATGGTTGCACCCAGGCCATTTTTTGATGCATCTACTTGCAGTGTCACTTCTTTTTCAGGATCGAAGTAGGCCAACACCGGCCCTGGCTCCGCTGTGATGATCTCCTTCATCCGCTGGAATGCACTCTCGTGTGTATTGTTCCACTTGAACTCTGTGTCCTTCTTCAGTAGCTGTCTTAGTGGTGCTGTTACCTCAGATAGATTGGGAGCAAACCTAGCTAGGTAAGTCACCATACCAAGAACAGTGTCCAACTCTGCCTCACTTTTGGGCGGTGACATCTCTCTGATTGCTTTCACCTTAAGTGGGTCTGGTCTTAGGCCGTCTGCTGTCAGCCTATGTCCAAAGTAGCTCACTTCAGGAACGCAGATGCGACACTTCTCAGGATTCAGTCTCATTCCTCGCTCTCTGGTCCTGCTGAGCATTGCTCTGAGGTTGCGGTCGTGTTCCTCCTTTGTTTTTCCAAAAACAACAATGTCATCAACTATCCCAGCCACGCCCCTAAGGCCTTCATATGTCTCATCTACTCGCCTCTGAAACTCATCTTGGGCTGATACAATGCCAAAGGGTAGCCTGAGAAAGCGATATCTACCACATGTAGTGTTAAATGTGGTGAGTAGCGATGACTCCTCGCTTAACTTAATAGCCCAATAGCCTGATCTCGCATCTAAGATGCTGAAAAACTTTGCCCCTGCTAACTTGGATGTTACATCCTCAAGTGTGGGTAGGGGGTAGTGTGGCCTCATTATTGCCTTATTTAAGGGTCTTGGGTCCAGGCATATTCTAAGCTTGCCTGTCTTTGGTTTCTCACACACTACTAAGGCATTAACCCACTGTGTAGGCTCAGTTACTTTACAGATTATGCCTTCTCTCTCCATGTTGTCTAACTCCGTTTTTAGACGATCTTTTAGTGCAAATGGTACTCTGCGTGGTGGACAAACCACTGGTGCTACCTCTGGGTCAATAGTGAAACTACATTCACCTGGGAATGTGCCGATGCCTTTAAAAACATCTGCATACTCACTAAAAATGTTGTCTGACTGAGTGGTTCTCTCTTTGTCACTGCTCACTGCATATATTACTTTAATTAGCCCTAGCGCTTTACATGCTCTGAAGCCTAGGATAGGGGGGCCATTACAGTTCACTACATAGAACTTCTGGATGGTTGACCTCTCTTTATACCTCCCTTCTATGTTGCAGTAGCCTTTCACTTCAAGTGAGTGTCCCCCATAGCCTGTTAACCTATGATCTGGGGCTTTTAACTGTGTTTTGGGCATGAGCGTGGCAAAAGCAGTGGCTGTGATTATGCTGGCTTGAGCTCCAGTGTCCAGCTTGAACTTCAGCTGTCGGTTCTGTGGTCCCAGTCCGATGTCTGCATATGCACTTTCCTCGTCCTCTTCCTCTGCAGTAACAGTGTCCACATACAGCTCAGAATCGCAGTCCTCATCGACCTCTTCAACAGTGTGAACGTTCTTGTATCTTCCTCTATTCTGAGTCTGAGGCTTTGTTTTACACACTCTTGCATAGTGGTTGAACTTCTTGCACTTCATACACTGCTTGCCTTTTGCAGGGCACTCTGCTGTGTAGTTGTGGTTTCCTCCGCACATACTACAGGCTTTCTCCTGATTTTTCTGGTAGTCATTTGCCTTGTTACTAGCACCTCTCCTGGCCCCTGGTTTTACCATCTTGTGGTGGACTGCATGCACTTGACATTCATTTGCCATAGCCTTTAACTGTGCTTGTGATAGTTCATGGGAGCGCGCTATGTCTATTGCTTTCTCCAGCGTCAGCTCCGGTCCGTTGCTAAGCAACTTCTCTCGCACTCTAGGTGAGTTGGTGGCGAACACTATACGGTCCCTGACCATTTCATCACTGTTTGCGTAGCCACAGTCCTTCACAAGCAACTTCAGTTCAGTCACAAAATGTTCAAAAGACTCACTGCTTCCTTGTGTCTTCTCATGGAACTTGTACCTGGCAAAGATGGGGTTTGCTTTAGGGGTGAGGTACTCCGTGAATCTGTCGTAGTACGTCTTTAACGTCTTCGCCTCGTCAGCCGTTAGTGTCCAAGTGTTGCTGATGTCGCGTCCTTTATCACCGATCCACAGCAGAAGAAAGCTGCATTTCTCCTCTTCTGACTTTGCTTTAAGTGGTCCGGTAAACATGAGCTCGACGTGTTGTCGAAATCTCCGGCATCCATCCGGTAAATTGGTCGAGTCCCAATCCATTTTGGGGGTAGGAACACCGAAGGCTTCCATTTCTTCTTACCATTGTTTTTTTCTTTTCAGCGACACACTTTCACCGACACTTTTTCACGTCTTCCTTTTTCTTTTTTCTTTTTTTCTTTTTTTTTCACGCGGCGGGTCCGTAGTCTAGCGACTAATCTCTGACACCATGTTGTGATAAACTACTCACACTGTTAATAATCTATCCTGTACGACAAACCGGATACCAGCACCGTAACTTTGTAGCTGTCTGTAGCTCCGCTACTCTTTATTATTTTCCACCGTCCTCCGGCAACAGTAACCATGGACATACATTTGTAACATTCTACTCCGGTACTGGAGTTTCAGAATAAAAGCATAGCATGGAACATCATGGAATATTACAAACTGGAAGATAGTATAAAATATATACTTTGATCATGATGGACCTGAGTTTGTTGAAAGTCTCAGTGTCAGTGAACGCATCATGTGTGTCCTCCATGGCTCCATCTAGTGGACGGATAGTAGAAGTACAGCATCTGATGAATAAGAGCCTATCAGTGGAGGATCTGGGGCCTCATGTACTAACGTTACGTATGTACAAAAACGTTCCGTACGTACTCGCTCACGTAAAAGTTCAGATGTATCAAGAGAGAAATGTCCGTGAATTTTGTACGTGCCAACGGCAACGACGTGTCTGGCGTACGTAGGATTCTACAGATGTCGAGCCTTTGGCTTTGACACTTAGAGGTGATGCTGGGAAACTGTCATCAATGTTAAAACTATTACTCCGACCGATCGGGACTGAGCCAGTCGACCCTGAGCAGAGCCATGCAAGCCGTGTGGGACGGAGTTCTCCTCATGTCAGCCAGGTAGATCAGATTCCCACAATGCATCTGAACAGGTCAACATTAAAGAGCAATCTGCAGCCAGAGACGGTTTTCTGAACGTAATCGTAGCTACTATGAAAGCGCCATCGCATGAATTTGTAAATGTCAACAGGAAACATCAATGTACAGATCATACGTAATACGCAAATGCAAGTAAACATTGTGGCAGCGTGACAAAGAGCACGTTTTGCACATCTCCACTCCAGTGAGCAGCGTCTCCAGTTCACTTTCTGTGAAGTTCTTCTTCTTTCCCGTCTTACTCATTCTTATGTTTTCGTTTTCTGATCGCGCAGAGAGGGGAATCTCAGGTGCCGGGTCAATTTAAATATAATTTGCATATTCAGAGAGGCGGGATCGTGGAGTTGCATATTTAAAAGGGGCGTGGACGGGGAGGAGTCGGGTACGCTCGGTTGGGATGTACAAAGGAAGTGTGCTTCGAAATGCTTGTAAATCTGTGCTTACGTCAAGATTTAGAAGGGAATCTACGCAACTGTTAGTACATGAGGCCCCAGCTGATCTGTTTACAACATGAATGATTAATGTTTCAGCAGCATGGACCAGAGAGAGGACAGACTGGAGGGACCTGGACCTGGACCTGGACCTGGATCTGAATCTGAATCTGAATCTGGATCCAGCGGTGTGTCCATTAAGAGTGACCAGTCAATGCACAGTTTTGAACATTTAGAAGAAGAACATGATTCTGCTCTAGAGAGGTAAATTGTCAGTAAATCTGTCTTACTTGAGGACCTGATGGTTCTACTTTCATCTCTCTTCCTCTTTGGGTTAAAGCTGGTTCATCACTCTTGCGTCACTGAGTTTATACAACACGTTTGTTTCATCCTTTCACATCTGACGTCTCTGCTTTGAATTTATTCTCATCAGTTTTTATCCAACATGCACATTTATCTGTAGTGGTTTAGTTTCAGGATCCAGCAGCAGAGACCAGATTATCCTGGACCTGGACCTGGACCTGGATCTGGAGCCAGCTGTGTGTCCTTGAAGAGCGACTGGTCCAAGGACTTTATTCTTAATTTTAAAGGAGGACGTGGTTCTAGTCCAGAGAGGTAAAGTGTCAGTAAATCTGTCTGACTTGAGGAGCTGAGGAGAAATAAACGTTGACTTGCTCATGTCTGTTTCATCTCTGCTGCTTAGATAAACAGATGTTGATCTAAAACAACACAGACACACTAGAAGAAGAAGTTGTCCTTCAGGTGTAGGTGGACAGCTGAGTCCTGACCTGAAGACCTTGTTTGAGTCGTAGAGAAGATAAACTCAGGATGAGTTGGGGGGAAGGACATCCAGGCTATTTTGTGTAGACACTTTGTTTGTAAATGTTCAAAGTTCAAATAGTGAAATATGTTTGAGGAGACAAAGAAACAGCTGATGGCTCTGAGGTGAAGAACATGTGCCTCGCTAGGATTATCATCTCTAACATGATCAGTCTCTGTGTGGACAGACATGATGAGAGCTAATTGTTGATGATTGGTCCACAGAGTCCACCAGCAGAGCTCAGAGGTTCTCAGTGGTCAGTCTGCCCAGCAGCATCAGACACAGCTGGACTCCATCCTTCTGGTCTGTACATGGACAACAACTACTTTCCATCATCTCCATGCTGCACTTTGTAGACCAGTGGATTGTCAGTGTGTCCAACATGGATCTGATGTTTGTCTCCATGATTTCAGTCTGCTTGTGTCATTCATATGGTATTCTGTTCCAGATGCTGGAGGACAACTTCATCACTTTTGTGAAGAAGGAGCTGAAGAAGATCCAGAAGGTTCTGAGTCCAGATTACCCAGAATGCTTAGAGAGTCAGCGGGAGGATGAGGAGGTGTTGGAGGGTGAGGATGAAGAGCAGAGGAGGAGCAGCAGAGATTTATTTCTGAAGATCACAATGAACTTCCTGAGGAGAATGAAGCAGGAGGAGCTGGCTGACTGTCTGCAGAGCAGTAAGAGGATTTCTCTAAACATTGAAGCTGCTGGAGAAATGGGACATTTACTAATGTCTCCAGAGATGAACCAAGATATATTCACACACTCATTCTTTAGAGCAATGACATGTTGGAATATTTACTGGAGACTTTATTCATTCATCTGATTTCTTGTTTCTTCATTCAGGACTTGTTGCTCCAGTTTGTGGACGTAAAGTTAAATCTGCTCTGAAGGAGAAGTTCCAGTGTGTGTTTGAGGGGATTGCTAAAGCAGGAAACTCAAGCCTTCTGAATGAGATCTACACAGAGCTCTACATCACAGAGGGAGGGACTGCAGAGGTCAATGATGAACATGAGGTCAGACAGATTGAAACAGCATCCAGGAAACTAGACAGACCAGAAACAAGCATCAGACAAGAAGAGCTCTTTAAAGCCTCACCTGGAAGACATGGACCAATCAGAAGAGTGATGACAACAGGAGTGGCTGGCATTGGGAAAACAGTCTTAACACAGAAGTTCACTCTGGACTGGGCTGAAGACAAAGCCAACCAGGACATCCACTTCATATTTCCATTGACTTTCAGAGAGCTGAATGTGTTGAAAGAGAGAAAGTTCAGCTTGGTGGAACTTGTTCATCACTTCTTTCCTGAAACCAAAGAAGCAGGAATCTGCAGCTTTGAAGAGTTCCAGGTTGTGTTCATCTTTGACGGTCTGGATGAGTGTCGACTTCCTCTGGACTTCCACAAGACTGAGATCCTGACTGATGTTACAGAGTCCACCTCAGTGGATGTGCTGCTGACAAACCTCATCAGGGGGAAACTGCTTCCCTCTGCTCGCCTCTGGATAACCACACGACCTGCAGCAGCCAATCAGATCCCTCCTGATTGTGTTGACATGGTGACAGAGGTCAGAGGGTTCACTGACCCCCAGAAGGAGGAGTACTACGGGGGCGACTGTGGCTCAGTAGGTAGAGCGGGTTGTCCACGAACCAGAGGGTTAGCGGTTCGATCCCTGGAATGTGCCACATGTCGAAGTGTCCTTGAGCAAGACACTGAACCCCCAGTTGCTCCCAGTGCGTGGCACTGGTGTGTGATTGTGTGCGTGCTTGTGTGAGTGAATGGGTAGATGTGTCTCTGACTGTAAAAGCGCTTTGAGTACCAATAGGTAGAAAAGCGCTATATAAAAGCAAGGCCATTTACCATTTACCATTTACTTCAGGAAGAGTAAATGGAAGAGATTCAGAGATGAGGAGCAGGCCAGCAGGATCATCTCCCACATCAAGACATCACGAAGCCTCCACATCATGTGTCACATCCCAGTCTTCTGCTGGATCACTGCTACAGTTCTGGAGGATGTGTTGGAATCCAGAGAGGGAGGAGAGCTGCCCAAGACCCTGACTGAGATGTACATCCACTTCCTGGTGGTTCAGACCAAAGTCAAGAAGGTCAAGTATGATGGAGGATCTGAGACAGATCCACACTGGAGTCCAGAGAGCAGGAAGATGATTGAGTCTCTGGGAAAACTGGCTTTTGATCAGCTGCTGAAAGGAAACCTGATCTTCTATGAATCAGACCTGACAGAGTGTGGCATCCATATCAGAGCAGCCTCAGTGTACTCAGGAGTGTTGACACAGATCTTTAAAGAGGAGAGAGGACTGTACCAGGACAAGGTGTTCTGCTTCGTCCATCTGAGCGTTCAGGAGTTTCTGGCTGCAGTCTACATGATCCACTGTTACACCAACAGGAAGACAAAGGTGCTGAAGGACTTCCTGGGAAGAAACTACAATAACTCACCTCTGGATGAATTTCTGAACAGAGTCATGATTAAATCCCTGCTCAGTAAAAATGGTCACCTGGACCTGTTTGTTCGCTTCCTTCATGGGCTCTCTCTGGAGTCCAACCACAGACTCTTAGGAGGTCTGCTGGGTCAGACAGGGAACAGTCCAGAAATCATCCAGAGAACCATCAACAAGCTGAAGGAGATGAACACTGATAAAATCTCTCCTGACAGAAGCATTAACATCTTCCACTGTCTGATGGAGATGAACGACCTCTCAGTTCATCAGCAGATCCAAAATTTCCTGAAGTCAGAGAACAGATCAAAGAAGGAACTCTCTGTGATCCACTGCTCAGCTCTGGCCTACATGCTGCAGATGTCAGAGGAGGTTCTGGATGAGTTGGACCTGAATCAGTACAACACATCAGAGGAGGGACGACGGAGACTGATCCCAGCTGTGAGGAACTGCAGAAAGGCTCAGTGAGTCATGTTGTGATCATTAATCAATAATAATAATCAATTAGTGGTGATTAGTAGTTTAGTTCTTCAGACGTTCTCATTCTTCCTCAAACAGTGGTCCACTTGTTGACTGCAAACATCACAGTCAGTTGTATTTAGTCCCAGATGTTCTCCAGCTGTTTAAAGCTGTTCTTCTAGTTATTGACTCTTTTCTTTCTATTTCTCTGTCTTATTATTCTCTCCATCAGTAAGTTAGCGTTAGTTTAGCTGAAGCAGCCTCTAAGGCCTCACGTTACAATGATGAGAGGATATTTAAGGCTGTTTCTAGAGTACAGAATAATCCTGAAGTCAGTGAAGTGGCTCCACATCAACATCTATCTAAAGCTTGTTAAGATCAACATGAGCCACCGTAAACTACTGATCATCCCACACAGAGACTGAGCCATCAATGGAGCATTTTATTGACTGAGTTCAACGTTTGATTTTAAGGAGAGAAGTCCAGTCACATGGTCTTGTTTTTACGTCTTTCTTTCTATTTGTTTCCTGTCTTGTTGCTGTAGAGAAGAGTTGAAGCAGGAAATGCTCAGAGGTCTGAATATATAAGAGCAGAACGGTAGAAGTCTGACTGTTAAAGAGATGTGAAACACACAAAGGTCAGAGTTTAGTTTGACAGATAAAACCCTGAGAACATATTTGTGATGACTTGATGGTGAAAAGAATTCAACCTGATTGTTTGTTCATTGTGTTTGTGCTGAACAACTAAAGTTGAACCAGTCCTGTGTCCTCCACATGGAAATATTTCACCATGTTCATACTGAATGATGTCCAGGTCTGAGGCTGTCAGCTGATGGCTTTCATTTGTGTTGGACTAAAGACTAAATGTTCCACTTGTGGACTGAAGCTGACGGCAGCAGGTCCACAGCAGAGATCATCTTTCCAACTGGAACTGTTCACTGAGCTGAACTCAGTCAAAAGATTCCATTAAACAGTGAAGACAGTCCAGATGTTTGTCTCATCCAGATGTCCTCATGATGGGATCAGATCAGGGTTGCCAACCGTCCCTTGAAAAACAGAATCGTCCCGTATTTAGAAACAAAAGTAGGCGTCCCGTAGTAAGCTGAAACAGGACGCACTTTGTGCCGTATTACCGTGAGAATCCAAAATAGTGTCAAATGTCAATGGAATGAATGAATAACCCGACGCTTTATATGAACATTTACGGTAAACTTATTCCCAGGCAGTCTCCTGCTCTGTGACTAATGAGATGACAGCGAAATCCCTCTCATCTCATTGGTCGAGGTTGCTTGTGACGAAGATACCAGAAGACAACAAAGCAACAACTTTTCCTCACACTTTCTGTTTGCACTTTTCTTATTGCACTATTACAAGAGGAATGTTCTGCTTTCTATTGTTTTATATTAATGTGTACAGTTTTGAGTTAAGCAGGACAGGTTTCTGCTTAAGAAATACATTTATTTTATTCTGTTAATTTAGTTATTTTGTATTCAAAATAAATAGTTGAATAATCATTTGTTTTCCATGCGTTCATATCACTCAGAAATATGCATCTAATTCAGTGGTTCCCCCCCTTTGGTACTGTCATAGCCCTGGCTCAGAGAGCAAGACAAATGTGGAAGACCACACACTTTTAAAGTAACTTAACTGAAGTTTTATTTTAAATACATCAAAACAACTTAAAGGAGTCTGTAATCTGTAACATCAGTAATGTATGCAGTGTGGGATGTAGATGAAGTGTGGTGATGATGAAACAAAGAAACACAAACCAAACAGGCAGCAGGTGGTCTGAGAGAGAGAAAAAGGGAAGGAGGAGCCAGCTAAATAACCTTGGCCCAGCCTTCCCAGAGGCAGATCCAATCAGTAGCTCCACCCATCTACCTGAACTGAGCCTGAAAAAAACAAACAAACAAAGAAATAACCAGAAGAGACGACGGGGTCGTCACAGTACATGAGAAAAGTGTCTGTTTGTAATTAATACAAACCTCAACCTTTTTTGAACAAATAAAAGTAAACTTTACTGTGTAATATGTTCAGTGTAACAGGTTTGCGCTGGAGCCTGTCAAAAACTTGTGCATCTCATTACTCCCATCACATCATGAGCCCTCAAAAATATTGTCGTCATATCCTGATAACCAGATTTTATTTATTTGTCTCATGACAGACTTGTTGACTGTGGACTCACAGAGAGTCACTGTGAAGTCGTGGCCTCAGCTCTGAAGTCAAACCCCTCCCATCTGAAACATCTGAACCTGAGTAGAAACTACAACCTGAAGGATTCAGGAATGAAGCAGCTGTCTGCTGGACTGGAGAGTCCAAACTGTAAACTGGAGACTCTGAGGTCAGTTTTCATTTATTTTCTTATAAGTCTTCTGAAGAATGGAGATCCAGTTTAGATGAGTTCTCTTGTCAGGACTGTCAGATAGAAAAGGAGCTCAAAGAGTTTAAATGAAGGAGCATCATGTTCCTGAACATCAGCAGGTATCTCCTCAGTCATCAATCCAATCCAATCCAATCCAATTTTATTTATAAAGCACGATTTAAATAAACACAAAGGTTTCCAAAGTGCTGCACAGCAAGATAAAATATAATAGGTACACAACACAATAAAAGCAATGGACACAATAAGACAAAATAAAATACGATAAAACAGAATTAAAATCAACAAATAAAAGCAAATAAATAAAATCATTAAAATAAAATAAATGAATGAAGTCAACTGCCTACTGGGTGTTAAAAGCCAGGGAGAAAAGGTGGGTCTTAAGGTGGGATTTAAAAACAGACAGAGAGGAGGCCTGTCTGATGCGCTGAGGCAGATTGTTCCACAGTTTTGGAGCTGCCACAGCGAAGGCACGATCCCCTCTGAGCTTCCGCTTTGTTTTAGGCTCTCTCAGGACCAGCTGGTCAGCTGACCTGAGAGACCGGGAAGGAGAGTAAACGTGCAGAAGCTCAGAGAGGTACGGCGGGGCAAGACCATTGAGGGATTTAAAAGCAAATAAAAGAATTTTAAAATGAACTCTAAAATGTATGGGCAGCCAGTGGAGTGAGGCTAAAATGGGGGTAATGTGCTCGTGTTTTCTTGTACCAGTTAAAAGACGAGCTGCAGCGTTCTGTACCATCTGGAGCCGAGAGATGGCCGACGCACTGACCCCCACATATAATGAATTGCAATAGTCCAGCCGAGTAGTAACGAAGGCGTGGACTACTGTCTCAAAGTGCTGCCTGGAAAGAATAGGTTTTATTTTAGCCAGCTGCCTCAAGTGAAAGAAACTCGATTTAACGACAGACCTGATCTGGCTTTCAAGTTTAAAATCAGGGTCCATCTTCACCCCCAGGTTTGTAACTGTGGGTTTCATGTACTGGGTAAGGGAACCAAGATCTGGCAGGGGGGTTCCAGCGGTTCCACCAAAAACCATCACCTCAGTTTTGTCGTGGTTAAAATTTAAAAAATTAAAAGACATCCAGGCCTTGATGTCATCTAGACATTTCAACAGTGCAGTGACAGAGCTGGTGTCATTTTTCTTAAGAGGCACATAAATTTGGCTGTCATCTGCATAACAATGGAATAAAATACCATGCTTCCTAATTATGGAGCCAAGCGGGAGCAAGTAAAGAGAGAAGAGGAGAGGGCCAAGCACTGAGCCCTGTGGAACCCCGCACGAGAGGGGAGCAGAGGAGGACACAGAGTCGCCAAGGCCAACACAAAACGTTCTATCAGCCAAGTACGACCTGAGCCACTCCAGTGCCACGCCTCTAATGCCCACCCACTGGTCCAGGCGAGAAATCAGGATCTCATGGTCCACTGTGTCAAAGGCAGCAGTTAAATCTAAAAGCACAAGAACCACAGAATCACCAGAGTCAGTAGCTAAAAAGATATCATTAAAAACTCTTAAAAGTGCTGATTCAGTGCTGTGCAAGGATTTAAAACCAGATTGGAAAGTCTCAAGAATATTTTGCTGTTCCAGAAAGGACATTAATTGACTGTAAACTACCTTCTCAGTGATTTTTGAAAGAAAAGGCAATTTAGAGATGGGCCTGTAATTGGCAAGAACAGCAGGATCTAGCCCTGGTTTTTTGATCAGTGGTTTCACCACTGCATGTTTAAAATTCATAGGGACCACACCTGAGGTCAGACTGCTATTAATGACTGCAGTAACACATGGCCCAGGTACAGTATCAGACGTGCACAGGTACGGGCTATTGTTGCTGTTGTGCCTACATCAATAGAATGAGCCCATAATTGGTAAAGTAGCAGTGTTAAACAAATGTTTAATTTAACAAGTGTTAAATCACCATATAATTCAAACTTTTTTTGTCTGTAATCAAAAAGAAAACACTGAACACTGTGGGTGGGTGTACGAGAGGGACACTTTGTCAGTCAGGTGAGTTATAGAAGTTATGGAGATCACAAAAAGTCTCCACCTGGCCTTCAGTAATGTGCAGTTCTAACGTTTGCCTCATGTCACACAACATTGCCTTTCGTTAACGTTATAGAATGGATGGTGTTTTGTGTCCCCAACTACTGTGGCTGAGACATTACAAAATGTGAAACACTTTTACAAAGCTTGAGACACATTTACCTTTTTGAAAACAAATTTACATTTCAGAAAACAAATTAACAAAACGTTAAACACTTTTACAAACGCTGAAACAAATTTACAAACCTCAACCATCAACCAGAAAAGGAACGTACCAACTCTGGGGTTGAACAGGAAGTGATAACTGAGGCAACCAATACCAGTTGTTGTTGTCGTTGGTGGACAGAGATTGACTGGTGTTTTGCTTGTTTTGTGTCAGACACATCAGCCTCTTAACGTGGTTTTGTTATTCGTGATTGCTCACTATATTCTGTCATGTGGACTGACTGCAGCACGGAGAACAAGACCATGGCCTCAATTCAGTTCACCCTACGCTGAATTTATCACCCACAGCTTCATTATTTCAAAGTGGGAAATAAAGACTAAAGCAAAGTCACCAGTATTTATTACATTTTTGTAATCTAGAGAACAAAACCACTTGAAATACTTTTTTGTTGCCCGCTGGGGATGTTCTAAAAATAGCACTTGTCATTGAGCGCCTCTAAAAATTGTATTTAATTGTGTCGCTGTTCTTTTTATATCAATAACACTTGAATTACTGTAGAGTTAAACATGGTATTATTTAATATAAAATCATATATATGTTATATTTTATGTATATATGAACTCTGACCTCATCTGGTGTCAAAGTTCAATATCATGAGCAAGACAAACCGCCATTTTTGTTTTTACCGATGTAAGGAAGCGGCCGCGGCTACACAGAGGAGCTAGATGAGGGTCATAACAACAGAAAAACATGGAAGAAACATGAAAGAAAACGTACGTATCATTTCATCTTTTATTCTTTATTCAGACTGAGTGACTGCAGTTTGTCAGAGATCAGCTGTGATTCTCTGGGACCAGCTCTGAAGTCCAACCCCTCCCATCTGAAACATCTGTACCTGAGTGGAAACAAAGACCTGAAGGATTCAGGAGTGAAGCAGCTGTGTGGTTTTCTGGAGAGTCCAGACTGTAGACTGGAGACTCTGAGGTCAGTTCACTGTCTGTTATAGTTGTGGATCTGATATGTTTAATCATAAACTGAATATAATTTATTTTAAATAAAACGTTATTGTTCCTCTAAGTCAGTGGTGCATAGGTCGATCGCGATCGACCGGTAGATCGCGACGGCAGTGCGGGTAGATCGCGTGCCATTGATTTATTTATTTATTTTATTTTTTTAAAGATGTTAGTCTGAAACATTTATCCATTGCAACTCCAAAACAAACAAGACAATTTATTTATTTATTTTTACTTTACATTTGCAATACCCTCAGTTTAGCGGCACACATCCACAGCCACGCACAGCTTCAAAAACTCAAGACTACCGTCTTTCTTAAAGAGACAGCGCCATTTTTGTAAAGGCGCAGTGCACCGCTTTCTCTTGATAAAAATAAAAACAACGATGGATAGAGCTTTTAACACTGTAGCAACAATTAATATGACTTAGGCTATGTATATATTTAGTTTAGTTTGGTTTAGTTTATTTCAAATGTACGAGTAACATAACAAAGTAAACTAAAAACAAACAAATCCAATAAGAATAGTCGAAACAAAAATAATAATGTGAACCCAACATGTCTGAAAAGGAGTAGGATGAAGCATGTGTTTATTTAAACCTACCCCTTCTCCACTACAATCTATATATACTATATATGTATATGTATATACGGGTAGATCGCTTTGACTTGGTCATTGGAAAAGTAGCTCACAAGCCAAAAAAGTGTGGGCACCCCTGCTCTAAGTGAAGATGTAAATGTAAATGTACTTTATTTATATAGCCCCTTACAACGACCCACAGGTGAACCAAAGTGCTTTACAAAAGATTAAACAACGATTAAAAAAAATCCACCAAAAAACAATTACATTAGTAAAAGAAAGCTAAAAAAAACTAAAAATTATAAATAAGATGATAAAAAGTAATACAGAATAAAAATAAATATATAACTGTCACCTCACTACTGGGTACTAAAAGCCATTTTAAATAGATACGTTTTAAGTTTTGATTTAAAAGGCCCAGGTCAGTAATGAGACAAATGTCACTGGGGAGCTTATTCCAGAGCTTAGGTCCAGCAACTGAAAAGGCTCAGTCTCCCCAGTGTTTAAGGTTTGACCTGGGAACTTCCAACAAGAGTTGGTTTGACGACCTCAAAGCCCTGCCACACTCATGAACAGTCAACATCTCAGACAACTAAGATGGAGTGAGGCCGTTAAGAGCTTTAAAAACAAAGATTAAAAGTTTAAAATCAGTTCTAAAATGGACCGGGAGCCAATGGAGGGAATAGAGGATAGGAGTGATGTGCCCTCACGGTGAGGCTGCCTTTCAGTTCTCAGCAGCCAAAATCTGGAACAGGCTTCCAGACAGTGTGAGACAGGCCCCAACTCTGACAATGCTCAAATCCAGGCTGAAAACATTCCTTTTTACCTGTGCATATGAGAACTGAAAGTATTTTAACTGATCTTTTGCTTTTAAGTAATTTACATTTATGTTTTATGTGTTGATTTTATCTGCCCCTCTTTTTATGTGATTTTATGTAACTGTGAAGCACTTTGAATTGCCTTGTGTATGAATTGTGCTATATAAATAAACTTGCCTTGCCTTGCCTTGCCTTGCCCTCTTCTCTTAGTACTAGTTAAAAGACGGGCAGCTGCATTTTGCACAATTTGAAGGCGTCCAACAGAGGACTGGGAGACATCAGGGCATTGCAGTAGTCCAGTCTGGAACTTATTAGAGCGTGAATAGCCTTTTGGAGATTGTGACGGTATAAGATAGATTTGCAGATCATCTGTGTAATAGTGAAAAGATAAGTTGTGCCTGGCTATAATTAACCCAAGTGGTAGCATGTATAATGAAAACACAATAGGGCCAAGAATGGAAACGTAACAAATACAAACTCATTTAAATAACTGTATAATGTTGAGCATCATTCCTTGTCAACACACACATTGATGAGGACACATTTAAAACCTCAACACATCTGACTGATCATCAATCATTTAATCTTTTATTCTTTATTCAGATTGAGGTGCTGCAGTTTGTCAGAGATCAGCTGTTATTATCTGGGACCAGCTCTAAAGTCCAACCCCTCCCATCTGAAACATCTGGACCTGAGTGACAACAGCCTGAAGGATTCAGGAGTGAAGCAACTGTGTGGTTTTCTGGAGAGTCCAGACTGTAGACTGGAGAAACTAGAGTAAGTTCACTGTCTATTACTGTTGTAGATCTGATATGTTTAATCAGCACCTGAATTTAATTTATTTTAAATAAAATGTTATTGTTCCTCTAAGTGAAGATGTAAATGTACTTTATTTATATAGCACAACTGTATATAAAACAGAATAGGGCCAAGAATGAAAACTTTACAACTACAAACTAATTTAAATAACTGTATAATGTTGAGCATCATTCCTGGTCAACACACACATTGATGAGGACACATTTAAAACCTCAACACATCTGACTGATCATCAATCATTTAATCTTTTATTCTTTATTCAGATTGAGGTGCTGCAGTTTGTCAGAGATCAGCTGTGATTCTCTGGGACCAGCTCTGAAGTCCAACCCCTCCCATCTGAAACATCTGGACCTGAGTAGCAATAACCTGAAGGATTCAGGAGTGAAGCAGCTGTGTGGTTTTCTGGAGAGTCCAGACTGTAGACTGGAGACTCTGGAGTAAGTTCACTGTCTGTTTCTGTTGTAGATCTGATATGTTTAATCATCAACTGAATTTAATTTATTTTAAATAAAACGTTATTGTTCCTCTAAGCGAAGGTGTAAATGTAAATGTACTTTATTTATATAGCACAACTGTATATAAAACACAATAGGGCCAAGAATGAAAACTTTACAACTACAAACTCATTTAAATAACTGTATAATGTTGAGCATCATTCCTGGTCCACACACACATTGATGAGGACACATTTAAAATCTCAACACATCTGATTGATCATCAATCATTTCATCTTTTATTCTTTATTCAGATTGAGGTGGTGCAGTTTGTCAGAGATCAGCTGTTCTCTGGTGTCAGCTCTGAAGTCCAACCCCTCCCATCTGAAACATCTGGACCTGAGTGGAAACTACATCCTAAATTATTCAGGAGTGAAGCAGCTTCTTGATCTTAAGGAGAGTCCAGACTATAAACTGGAGACTCTGAGGTAAGTAGAGGGTTCCAGTCAGTCCATGCTGCTTTCATCAGTATTGTCCTAAACACAGTTAGTATCAAAGATCCAGTGTTTCCTGTAAACCTGCAGCTTCTCAGTGAAGCTGTGAGAGGAGAATGGAGACAGGCTTCAGGATTGGACAGAAAGACAGAGAGAGAGACAACAGTCAGCCAATCAGATGAGCCAGAAGCTTGTTGTGATCATGTGTTTGAGTTGATGTGAAGACGACTGTTGTTGTTGTGTTGATGTGTCCAGGAAATAAAGCTGGATTCCAGCTGACAGCCTTCCAAGATGTATAGAGACAGTGGTGGTCATTGATCAAATGTGATGAACAACTGATCACAGCTCTGAGATCAGTCTGACTGAAGCCTGCACATCACAGAAGCAGCATTACATTTAGTAACCATGAGCAGAGTCATCACATGTGTCATTAGTTTGATCAGATCTCTTCAATGACAGCCTCCATGTTTATTAGTCAGCTGATCTTTGTTTACATGGAGCAGCAGTAAATCCATCACTAAAGTGTTGGTGCAGTAATGAAGCGTTCAGGACTCTCAGCAGTTTCTTAGTGAAATCTGCAGAGGAAACAGACGTTGATGCTAAAAGTCTCTGCAGGTCTGTGTGTGTTCACTCCAACACGTTAACATGAAGCTGAAAGGAAGCTGGCTGAGCTCCACAGCTGCTCCACTGCTGCTCTGAACAGGACTGAAGTCCCTGCTGCTCTTTCTACTGGATGTGATGATGAAGGGAGACTCTGGAAACACTCCTTCACCTACTCTCTTCTTTCTCCTTCAGGTCATCTTCACATAGCTGCTCTATCTGCTGAGAGAGGACGAGATGTTTCCTGATGATCCAGAGGTTGAAGCAGACTCTGACTGGACCATGTTACTGAGAGGTGGAGAGGAGAGCTTCATCCAGATGGTCTCCATTTAAGACCATCAACAGATCTGCACTTCAGCTCTTCACAGAGCTCCAACAAATCAAGTCCAGTCCCTCATGAATGATTCAGACACATGTGACTCAATGTGACTGACTTTAGCCTTTTATAGTGGCGCCTTGAAGCCGGCAGTTGCTTGCAACAGCTCTTACTCGATCTCTCTTTTTTTGAATCTAATTCACCTTTCGCTTCTTTTGTAGTTTTTCAGACAGCATTGCACTTTATTTTTAGTTTTGTTTTTTTATTGGAAGTCTTTTCCATAGCCAAATATTTTTAACAACATGGTCAAGAAGGTTTCAGGCCGGGTTTTGTAAAGCGTCTTGAGACAATTTGTATTCTTATTCGCACTATATAAATAAAATTGAACTGAATAATCTGGCCCGCAGCATGAATCTGCAAAGTACGTAGAAGACTACTGGTATTTGGGAAGTATCTGGAATGTACTATGTTCAACATGGTTCCTGACCGCACCATTTTCTTGTGTTGCCCGTAGCCCTTCAGACATTAGACCTCCAGTCATGCACCCCTACTCTGAGGCACTTGTAGCAGCTAGAAAAAGAAATGTCTGTGAGCCTGCCGCCACCCCCACCACTCACATTTAGCATAACATACAAATAAAATCTAATTTCTGGAAGGACAGTCTATCCGTTTTAACCATTTATCCATTTTTGGCGGTTAGCCAGGTGACCTAGTTTACCTCAGACTGATGACTTGACTGATTGTTGACGACGTAATTTATTTTTTAATCAAGAAAAACCTTTACAGAAATAGCTCTGTCTCTTTAAGAAAGCCGGTAGTCTTGAGTTGTTGTTGAAGTTGTTCGTGGATGTGTTCAGCTGAACTGATGGCATGTCGCAAATATAAAGTAAAATAAATAAAGATAAATGTTTGTCTTGCTGTTTGATTTGGAGGTGCATCAGATACAACAGCTAAGGATGTCAGAACCTCTGAACAAACACACAGACAGGGATGGTGTACAAACGACAATACAACCCCTGCCCCTCTAATACAACTCAGTGACAATCTGTTTTGACATTTTGCCGTCATTGACCTGCACTTTGAACACCTGAGTGATGTTGTCAGTGGAACATTTTGTAATGTTTTAGCAAAGTCGTGACATTAACAATAAAATCCAGCCTATAATAGTATTTATCACTTTATGGTTGAGGCAACAGTGTTTTATTAGTTTATTTACTTCCTGAACCTTATGTGAATCACTTTTTTTGTTTGTTTATACTATAAAACAGATTGATAGTGTAAAATGATCGAGGGTAGGCTTACTCCGTTGATATTTACTTTAATAACAGCGCAAACATCTAAACAAACCGGCATAAGAAGAGCGTCCTCGTAACCCCAGGCAACAACACATTAACTGCTCCGCGCTACAATGTTCCAGTTGCTGTGGCAACATTAGTTCCGTTATAACTATAATATGACATCTCCCCCTTTTAAGTTATCCTCAATAACATAAATGCAATAAACACATAGAGTAACAGCCAGAAAATATTTCATATTCAAACATGTATCCTTAGCATGTTGTAAATTCTATTTCTATAATAAATACATTTACCCTGAAAACATTTCCCTTCTATCTAAGGTAATCCACACAAGATGCCATAAATTGTAATAATAATAATAATAGATATCAAACTCGAAATGCTATTTACTTAACTCATCTGTAAATTACTAAATCAAATATTATTACATTAAACTTAACCAAGGCACTTTCGCAATCACAAGATGATTTTCAGTTTACATATTTCATTCTTTCTTTCTTTCTCTCTCTCTTTTTTTTTTTTTTTTTTCAAAAAAAAATTGGCTTTCTGTTTTCCCAATCCCCCCAAAGGCCATATGGTTGACACATCAGTGTCTGTCTACAGGACTAGCCTGTTGACTGGTCTGCACAGTCGTCCAGCTCTGGTTCGATACTGTCCTGATGTCTGTGCAGGGGTGTGTGTGTGTCTTGTGAGTTCCTTCGGACTAGAAGAAACAGTCTCTGGAGTGATAACAGTTCCTTGCTGGGAAATCACTCCTGTACTCTCAGCTGATGAAAGTAGTGTGTCTTGGGCAGGTTGTGAAGAAAGATCTGCCCGGAGATGGCGGCGGTTCCGCCTCAACACTGCTCCTTGTGATGTGTTGATGGTGTATGACCTTGGAGTCACACACTCTTTTGAAACGACTGCTGGTGTCACCCAGGCCCTTTCCTGATCCAGCTTGGTGAGGACTGTGTCTCCAGCTCGTAGTGGTGGAAGAGGTCTGGCTCCATGTCTGCGATTGTAGTAGAAAGCTTGTTTTGCCTTCTCACCAGCATCTTTCTGTTTAACAGTCTTTCTGTTGGGCCATTTAGGTTGAAGGTTCTTCTCTAATGTGGGGAGTGTTGTTCTGATCTTTCTCCCCATTAACAGTTCTGCTGGACTGACTCCCGTAGTGGCACAGGGAGTTGATCTGTAGCACATGAGGGCTATTACTGGGTCTTCTTGTCGGAGGATTCTCTTTGCAGTCTGTACTGCTCTCTCCGCATGACCGTTTCCTTGAGGATGGTGAGGACTAGACGTGATGTGTTTGAAGTCTAGCTGTCTTGCCAGCTCCTGGAATTCTGCGCTGGAGAATTGAGGACCATTGTCACTCATCACCTCATCCGGGATCCCAAACCTTGCAAAGGTTGCTTTAAGTCTCTGAATGACTTGAGCGCTTGTTGTGGACGGTAGGTGCAGCACCTCGAGGAACCGTGAGTAATAATCTGATATTACCAGGTAGTGGTTTTTGTTGTGCTCACAGAGGTCAAGAGCAATTCTCTTCCATGGACGATCAGGCAGTGGTGTAGAGATGAGTGGCTCTTTCTGTTGGGCCCGCAGATACTTGTCGAACTTTTCACAAGCCCACACGCCAGCCAGACACTCCTTCTCTATCTGGGCATAGCGTGTTTCAGCTTCTGAGAGACGTCTGGAGCAGTAGGCTACTGGCTTCCACTCTTCTCCGTGGAGCTGAAGCAGCACAGCTCCCAGTCCATAACTACTGGCGTCTGCAGATACAGCTGTAGGCCTTGTGACATCATAAAAGGAAAGAACAAGTGCTTTTGTCAGCATTCTTTTAATGTCCTCAAAAGCTGCCTGCTGTGAGTGTCCCCAGGTCCAGATGTTCTTGCTCTTTAGCAGCTCATACAACGGCTGTCCCACCGCTGCAAGGGCTGGGACGAACCTCCCCAGGTAATTCACCATGCCAAGGAATCTTTTTAGCTCCTGCACATTTTCAGGCGGTGGCAACTGGTGAATAGCCTCCACTTTGTCAGGGTCCGGTCTGACTCCTGACTGGTCGATGAGATGACCCAGGAAGCGTAGCTGGCTCTGTCTGAGGGAGCATTTCTCCTTGTTGAGTTTCAACCCTGCCGACTCAACACGCTGCAGCACCTTCTCCAGTCGGGCATCATGTAGCTCCATTGAGGTCCCATAGATGAGGATGTCATCCATGAAGACTGCCACGCCTTCCAGTCCTTCTAAAGTCTCCAGCATCTTGCGCTGGAAGATCTCCGGTGCACTTGTTATGCCAAAAGGTAGTCTTTTGAAACAGTATCTGCCAAAAGGTGTTATAAATGTTGTCAGCTTGCAGCTGTCTGGATGCAGAGGGATCTGCCAGAATCCGCTGGCAGCATCAAGGGAAGAAAACACAGTTGCGCCGCTCAGCTTGGCTGTTATCTCGTCTGGAGTTGGTAGGATGTAGCGTTCTCTTTTGACTGACCTGTTTAGCTTTGTCAGGTCAACGCAGATTCGGGCTGTGCCTGTGTTCTTCTTCAGGACTGGTACCATGGGAGCGCACCATTCAGTAGGTTGTATCACTCGCTCGATGACACCATCCTTCTCCATCCTCTGTATTTCTTCTTTCACTTTCTCTAACATGGGAAAGGGCACACGACGTGCAGTGTGCACAGCATATGGTACAGCATCTTCTCTTAGCTGGATTTTGACTGGTTCAGTTTTTAGAGTAGCATGCTCACTGTGGGTTAGATGGCTGCTGATGCATTTTAACTCATCTACTCGCCTCACCAGGTTCATCCTCACTGACAGGGCCCGGCTGAGGAGATTGTTGACTCTACGTCCACGTACTACGTAGGCTGTGAATAGATAGTCTTTACCTTTGTGGCTGGCTGTTGCGTTGAAGCGGCCCAGACACAACAGCTCACCTCCAGGGCTGTCCAGAGGAATGTCAGGTGGGTCCAGTGCTCTCTCAGGGGTGAGTGTGTGAAATGTGTCCTCACTTATGACAGTGACATCAGCTCCCGTGTCAATCTTGAATTCTACTGGACAGGAATCCACTTGAAGTTGCACAGTCCACTGTTCACTTTTTTCATTAGCATCACACACTGAACCCAGGAAATAAGAGGTCTGCCCAGCTCTCTCAGTCTCTGTGACCTCATTCACTGACCTGCTGCGACATACTCTGGCCCAGTGTCCCATTCTGTGACAGTTGTGGCAGGTAGCTCTTTCTGCAGGACACTTCTCATCTCTATTATGCTGTGTTTTCCCACATTTGCCACATTTTTTCTCATTTCCCCCCATTTTCTGTCCTTTGACTTGCCTTGTTGACGCTGTTGTGGTTTCCAATTCGTGCTTTTGCGTTTAAACTGCACCTCCTGTACTGATCCCGCAGCGTCTCCTTGCAGACTCACTTGTGTCGCGACCTCCTCCGACTGTCTGACGGTCTGTATTGTGTGCGTCAGCGTCAGGTCCGACATCAGCTGCAGCCTGCGGGAGAGCTCTTTATCCATCATCCCGACAACGATGCGGTCGCGGATATTTTCCTCTCGAGTTACTCCAAACTCGCAGTGCTCTGACAGATCATACAGGGCTCTGATGAAACATTCTGCCTTCTCACCCGGCCGTTGGACCCGTTGGTAAAAACATGCCCGTTCGTGGATAACGTTCCTCCTCGGAAAAAAGTAGTCGTTAAACTTCCCCATGACGATGACAAAGTCATTACGGTCCTCCTCTTGAGCAAACGTGAATGACTTAAAAATGTTTTCTGCCTCGTTGCCCATGGCATAAATCAGGCAGCTCACTTGTACTTGTCCCTCGTCTTTGTGAAGCTTTGTTGCGACTCTGTATCGCTCGAACCGTTGCTTCCACTCGGGCCACTCCGTCGGCTTGTCAAACGTAAAGTTTTCCGGAGGGTTAAACTTCGCCATTTCTTTCTTCTTGCCGTCTGTCTTCTTACTTTATCTCTTAATCGTCCGTTGAATTACTTCTGACACCATGTAAAATGATCGAGGGTAGGCTTACTCCGTTGATATTTACTTTAATAACAGCGCAAACATCTAAACAAACCGGCATAAGAAGTGCGTCCTCGTAACCCCAGGCAACAACACATTAACTGCTCCGCGCTACAATGTTCCAGTTGCTGTGGCAACATTAGTTCCGTTATAACTATAATATGACAGATAGCAATACTAATAACTGACTGACACCACTAAACAATCTACAAAGGCAATAATGTCAGATATTTCCATGTCCTCCTTGTGTCCAGTATCTGCTGTGACCTCCTTGTGACTAAATGTTTCTGGTAACTGCTGATCAGTCGTCAACAGCAGCTTGGAGGAATTTTAGCCCATTCCTCAGAACAGAACCACTTCAGTTCTGAGATGTCGGTGGGTTTCTGTTATAGGGGTAGTGGTACCACCCACCCCCGCGGGTTCTTGCAAAATGTTATGCCCCGGGCAGCGGCACAAGCGCGGCCGGAAAAGTGTGTATGTTGTTGGAAGAATACAGCCACTTGAATGTACGCTACTGTCTCCTGTCTTACTACTACACGCACGTATCACAAACATGGTGTCAGAAGTCGCTAGAATCCAACACAGGAGAACGGTTAAGCACCTTGCTTCACCGTGACGAGCGAAGACTCGCGAAAAAAAAAAAAAAAAAAAAAAAAAGAAAGAAGGAAAACAGACGAGCGGAGCGACAGCAGAAGTTAGCAACGAGCTAAATAAACACCATGGCAGCGAACATTCCACCGCCGGAGGAAATGAGGATGGGCGGCGACCTTGCCAACAACTGGGACACCTTCCGAGCAGAATTCGAGGATTATTTACTGGCAACTGGACTGAAGGAAAAATCAAAAGAGGTACAGGCGGCAACCTTGCGAAGAGTAATGGGCAGTGGATGTCGACACATATATAAACACAATCTGGGACTCACAGACGAACAGAGGAAGGACCCCAAAGCTATCCTTGATAAACTTGAGGAGTATTTCAAACCAGCGAGGAACGTCATATTTGAGAGATATGTATTCGGCATCAGCAAGCAAGATGAAGGGGAGCCAGTTGACGCATTTGTAACAAAACTAAGGGAGAAGTCCGCATCCTGTGAGTATGGACAGCTCAGGGAGGAACTGATAAGAGACAGACTGGTGCTAGGCGTGAACGATGAGAGCGTCCGCCGTCGTTTGCTCAGAGAGAAAGATCTCACGCTGGCATCAGCTATAGACATTTGTCGGGCCGCAGAGATGACGGACATGAGGATAAAAGCAATCACAAAGGACAGGTCACCAGAGACAGTGCATGCAACGGATGGACGTCGTCCCCGACCTCCACCCAGACAGGAACGCTCTGATAAGAACAAGCTTCAGACCCCAAGCACAAGTGAGAACACCACATGCAAATTCTGTGGCAACGCACACAGGCGTGGGCGTGATCTTTGCCCAGCATTTGGAAAAAACTGTCGCCACTGCGGAACGGCAAATCATTTCGCCAAGGTGTGTATGAAGAGGGGCCAAGACGCACGACAACTCAATGCAGCAGACGGCGAGGCGCCTGAGGACATGAGCAGGTCTGACACTGAGGCACACATATACACAGCAGAGACCATAGGGGCTGTTCAGGGACGGGGGAAAAAGTGGTTCGCCAACATTAAAATGATTGGAGGATCTCAGAGGTGCCAGCTAGATTCAGGGGCAACATGTGACGTCATGAGCATAAAAGATATGAGGAGACTCGCTCCTGGGGCTAAGCTATTGCCAAGCCAGACCAGGTTGGTGCTGTATTCAGGCCAATCAATGTATTCAATAGGCATATTCCAAACAGAGTGCGTGGTGAGAGGAAAGACACACAAGTTGCGATTTGAGATAGTAAGGGGCGGCCAGAGACCACTGCTATCTGGGGAAACTAGTGAGCGCCTAGGTTTAATGCGCTTCACCATCCCAGAAGAGCTGATGATGCTAGGACATGGCAGCACAGAGCCACTAACCAGGCAGCACCTTTTACAGACATACCATGACGTTTTCAATGACCCTATCGAGTCACTCCCAGGGGAGGTCCATTTCGAGTTAAACACAGACGTTGCCCCAGTGCAGGCTTCTCCACGCAACGTCCCAGTAGCTCTCAGAGACGCAGTCAAGGCCCAGTTAGATAAATATGAGAAAGACGGCCACTTAACTTCAGTGTCAGAGCCTACTGAGTGGATTAGCAACATGGTAATTGTCCGCCAGTCGGAGAAACTGAGGATCTGCATAGACCCCAAGTCACTCAACCAGGCCTTAAAGAGGTCTCACTACATCATGCCAACACTCGAAGACGTGCTGCACACGCTGCCCGGGGCCCGCATGTTCACGCTTGTGGATGCACGAGACGCTTTCCTACAGTGCAAGCTGGACGAGGAGAGCAGCTACACTACCACCTTCTGGACACCGTGGGGCAGGAAGCGCTGGGTGAAGCTGCCGTTTGGGGTGTCCGTGGCCCCAGAAATATACCAAAGGAAGCAGCACGAGCTATTGGCAGGCCTGAGTGGGGTAGAACCGATAGCTGATGACATACTCATTGTGGGGTGTGGAGAGACTGAGGAGCAGGCCACACAGGACCACGACACCAAACTGCTAGCACTCATGCAGAGGTGCAGGGAGGTCAAACTGAGACTGAGCCTAAAGAAACTGCAATTCAGGCTCAGAGAGGTCAAGTTTCACGGGCACATTCTCTCAGCAGAAGGGCTCAGAGCAGACCCTGAGAAGATAAGGGCTGTTCGGGACATGCCACGCCCCGAAGACGCCAAAGCCGTGCAGCGATTTATCAGGTTCGTGACCTACCTGGCAAGGTTCATGCCACACCTCTCCGAGATATGCGAGCCACTACGGCGGCTGTTGGATAAAGATGTTCCGTGGCACTGGCTACCCAAGCACGACGCCGCAGTGGAGGAGGTCAAGCGGCTTGTCACAGATGCTCCGATTCTGAGGTACTACGACGTGACCAAGCCAGTTGTCATACAGAGTGACGCAAGCCAGAAAGGACTCGGCTGCTGCCTGATGCAAGAGGGTCAACCCGTGTGTTACGCATCGCGAGCACTGACCCCGACCGAGCAGAATTATGCACAAATCGAAAAGGAATGCCTGAGCATCGTGTTCTCATGTCAGCGGTTCCATTATTACTTGTATGGGCGCGCAGAGATAACCGCAGAGACCGACCACAAGCCGCTCATCACAATCTTCACAAAGCCCCTTCTCACAGCCCCCAAGCGACTCCAGAGCATGCTGCTCACCCTGCAGGCGTACAATCTCAAGGTGGTGTACAAGCCGGGCCCCGAGATGTACATTAGCGACACACTGAGCAGGGCCACAGCCCCACCACAGGGGCCCGACATGAAGTACACAAAACATACCATCTGCAGCCTACAGAGAGCACAAGAGGAAACCGAGCTGATACGCCAAGCTGACTACCTCAACGTCTCCAGCCAGCGACTTACGCAGATAAGAGCGCACACCGAGGGCGATGGCAGCCTTCAGTTGTTGAAAGAGGCGGTTCTCCGGGGATGGCCAGATTGCCGGGAGGACGTCCCGCAGGCAATCAGAGAGTACTGGTCAATCAGGGACGAGATCAGCGCACAGGATGGAGTGCTATTCAGAAGTCAGAGAGTCATAGTGCCGAAGTCACTGCGTGCGGAAATGTTGAAGCGCATCCATGCCAGCCATGTTGGCAGTGATGCCTGCTACAGGCAGGCCAGGGATACACTTTACTGGCCCAACATGCACGGCGAGATCAAAGACTACGTGGGCCAGTGCTCAGCGTGCAACGAATACTCACATGAGCAGCAGCGGGAGACGATGATGTCTCATACACTCCCCACACGACCATGGCAGATTCTCAGCATGGATCTGTTCACACAAGCAGGCAAAGACTTTCTGATCATCGTTGATCATTATTCGGACTTCTGGGAAATAGAGCTCCTCACAGACCTGTCAGCGGAGACCACAGTGCTGAGGTGCAAGGCCCAGTTTGCACGGCACGGACAGCCAGACCGGGTCATAACAGACTGTGACAGTCAATTTGACTGCGAGGCATTTAGAAGATTTGCAAGGGAGTGGAACTTTGATCACGTCAAGTCCTCCCCCCGACACCCAAAATCAAATGGAAAGGCGGAGTCAGCCGTGAAAATAGTCAAGAACATCTGCAAAAAGGCAGCCAGTGCGGGGGGTGACCCATGGCTGGCCATCTTACAGTGGAGGAACACACCCACAGAGGGAATGCTAAGCAGCCCTGCGCAGAGATTAATGTCTCGCAGGCTGAGAACCCCACTACCAGTCGCGGATACACTCTTGGAGCCAAGTGTGGTCACAGGGGTCCCAGAAAAACTGCGTGCAAAACACCAGACAGCCAAACTCTGGTATGATAAATCAGCCAGGGACCTGCCTGAGCTGTGTATCGGACAGGACATCAGGATGAAGCCCCTGCCTGGGGACAGGACAGGCAGGTGGCGAAGAGGAGTCTGCTTGCAGCAGGTGCCCCCAGATCTTACCTAGTGGATGTTGAGGGGACATTCTACCGCCGCAACCGCGTGGACCTGCGCCCAGCAGAGAGGGACAGTGCCGATCGCCCCTCTGACCGACACAACACGCAGCACAGCAACCCACAGGAGAGCAGCGGCCCACCTGAGGGGCGACTCGGCGATCCACCTGACAATGTGATGGACATCATCAACGATGCAGGCACCGGGGTCCGAGAGGCCGGGCCTCAAGCTGGCCCTCACAGGCGCAGCATCCCGCACCAGCCTAGGGCTGGCATATCTCCATCGTCACCATCATTACCAGCGGCGGGACACAGGACGGCCAGCGGCAGGCTGGTCAGAGTTCCCATTAGACTGGACCTTTAAGGGGGACTGAATTGTTAATTGCCTTACAACTGGCGGGTTGATCACCTCGGACTGGGATGTCACAATGTGTTCTTCTTGTGGTCACACACATTTAAAAAAAAAAAAAACGGGGGGTCAGGAGGATGGAAGGGACATGTTCGAAAGCTTTTATTTTGGTTAATTTGCACCAATGTTGTTCGAATACTTGAATACTTTTCCTGATTGCACCAAGGTTATGATGTTTGCGTTCAGCATTTAGGATTGTTGAAATGTCATCTATAAAGGGGGAGATGTTATAGGAGTAGTGGTACCACCCACCCCCGCGGGTTCTTGCAAAATGGTATGCCCCGGGCAGCGGCTCAAGCGCGGCCGGAAAAGTGTGTATGTTGTTGGAAGAATACAGCCACTTGAATGTATGCTACTGTCTCCTGTCTTACTACTACACGCACGTATCACAAACAGTTTCCTCACATCAACTGCTGCTTCAGGTCCAACAACAAATGTTAATGTCAATGTGATCCAGTTTGGGTGACCTGTCCCTGGCTAAAGCTGTTATCGAAAATGTCCCCAATTTAGCTTTTTATGAATGAGAAATAAAATTGCATGTAGACTAGAACAACATTCATTACGGTAGCCAGGTAGCAAGCACGAGTAAGCATGGTGGGCGCATACAGAACAACGGTTATTACGGTAGCAGGTCACGATCAGTTCCAGGTGGTTTCCAGGCCCGTTTTATTCCTCTGTTACTCAGAGATTGCGCTAGACTTTTTCATTGTCTGTCAAGGCTTCCGTCAGGTAGTATTTTAAAATAAAACTTGCCTTAGATCAGTCCTAGCAATGTGCTTTACTATATACAGTCAGGCCAGCTGACAGTCTTGCCTGGGCCCGGGACCAGTTCATCTTTTATACCTGTGCATCAGTGTAATCGGTGTACCAGGAAATCGTGCACTGACAAAAGTTCTGTGACGTTTGGAATGAAAAGTGCAAATAGAGACAAGAGCCAATTAATAAGGTCACTCGCCACCAAGTGGTCAGGGGTGTGAAGTGCAATCTGTCAAAATGACTGATGACCTTCAGATTTTTCTGTCACAGTTTTAAAGAAACGGTCAATGACGGAAAATCTTTGGTTAATGCAACCCCTGCTATTACTGCTACAACTATTACTTTATTCATTTTATTATAACATATATATATTTGAAATGTCCAAGGATTTCATTTGAGAAATCTGGTCACCTTAGGTTAAAGGAAATAATATAATAAAAGGATTTCAATATTCATATCATTTATTATCTTGTGTCTATGTTAGTTAACCATGTACTAAAATCTGCAACATCCTTTGTTCCAACTTCCAAAGTTGTTTTTTGTGCGGTTTGTGTCCAACGTTGCTGCTCAGTCTGTGTGAGCTTCAGCGGGGCAGATGAAGCCCTAATGAGCCGCACCACGGATTGTTGATTTAAAAACCAAGCGAGACCCGACCTGACCGTAGGCAATTACCGAGCGGGACAGTTCAACGGCCAGGACACCGGGAAATGTCCCGATGGACAGTCCGCCACTGGACACACCACACACACACGATACAGGAAACGTTTGTGTTGACTCCACCTTTCATTCTGTTTGATGGTTTCAGTTTAGTTTCTCTTTTTCCAGGATCGTGTCGCAGATATTTTTCTCTCCGTGTCAAACTCCGTCTGAAGGTAATGAAGCAGTTTTGAATGTTTTCTTGGTTAACATCAGATGTCAGCAGCTCAGCTCCAACAGAAGCAGCAGAAATCTGCAGCTCCATGAATTCACGTTAATCTGAGTCAGAGCTGAAAGTCCAGAGTCTGGAGGAGGACTAGTATGAAACTGATCCGCCATTTCTAGTCTCTGCGTGATCAACGCCAGACCTGGGACCTAAATATGATTTCAACTTGTTCATCTTCTAAGTTGTTCATCTATGTCTGATATCTAGAAGTTAAATCTATTAAAGACTCAAGTGGTGTTTCTTGTCACCTCCTCAGTCTATGAATCAAAACATATTAGTGTGAGATTGTGTTTCTCCTGGTCCCACTGTGCTACATATCTGCTGACAAGACACCACAACATGTTACAAGACAGAATAGAAAAGGAATAAATGAACAGAAGGTTTACTAGTATATGAAGAATGTGTCTAAAAATATATGCAAGATATTTAATGTCTGTATAAAATATAGAAAGTCTATGAACTGGAAGATAGTATAAAAATATATACGTTGATCATGATGGACCTGAGTTTGTCTCAGTGTCAGTGAACGCATCATGTGTGTCCTCCATGGCTCCATCTAGTGGACGGATAGTAGAAGTACAGCAGCTGATGAATAAGAGCCTATCAGTGGAGGATCAGCTGATCTGTTTACAACATGAATGATTAATGTTTCAGCAGCATGGACCAGAGAGAGGACAGACTGGAGGGACCTGAACCTGGACCTGGACCTGGACCTGGACCTGGACCTGGATCAGGACCTGGATCAGGACCTGAACCTGGACCTGGACCTGGACTTGGACCTGGATATGAATCTGTATTGGGAGCCAGCTGTGTGTCCTTTAATAGCGACCGGTCCAAGGAGATTTATACTAATTTTAAGCAGAGTCAAAGGTAACTTGTTCGTATTTCATCAGAATTAAAGGATTTTAATCAAAGAGAATATTTCTGAAGAATTTATCTAATTTAATCTGTGATGTTTTTCTATCAGACCAGAGTCTGATCACCATGAACCCAGCTGTGTGTCCTTGAAGAGCGACCGGTCCAAGGAGATTTATACTAATTTTAAAGGAGGACGTGGTTCTAGTGCAGAGAGGTAAAGTGTCAGTAAATCTGTCTGACTTGAGGAGCTGAGGATAAATAAACATTGACTTGCTCATGTCTGTTTCATCTCTGCTGCTTAGATGTTGTAGATGTTTCCTCAGAAGATAAACAGATGTTGATCTAAAACAACACAGACACACTGGAAGAAGTAGATAGACAACAAGGGACAACGTATTGTTGTCCTTCAGGTGTAGGTGGACAGCTGAGTCCTGACCTGAAGACCTTGTTTGAGTCGTAGAGAAGATAAACTAAGGATGAGTTGGGGGAAGGACAGGCTGTTTTGTGTAGACACTTTGCTTGTAAATGTTCAAAGTTAAAATAGTTGCAAGGATTATCATCTCTAACATGAGCAGTCTCTGTGTGGACAGACATGATGAGAGCTAACTGTTGATGATTGGTCCACAGAGTCCACCAGCAGAGCTCAGAGGTTCTCAGTGGTCAGTCTGCCCAGCAGCATCAGACACAGCTGGACTCCATCTTTGTGGTCTGTACATGTACAACAACTACTTTCCATCATTTCCATGTTGCACTTTGTAGACCAGTGGATTGTCAGTGTGTCCAACATGGATTTGATGTTTGTCTCCATAATTTCAGTCTGCTTGTGTCATTCATATGGTTTTCTGTTCCAGCTGCTGGAGGACAACATCATCACTTTTGTGAAGAACGAGCTGAAGAAGATCCAGAAGGTTCTGAGTCCAGATTACGCAGAATGCTCAGAGAGTCAGAGGGAGGATGACGAGGTGTTGGAGGGTGAGGATGAAGAGCAGAAGAGGAGCAGCAGAGATTTATTTGTGAAGATCACAGTGAACTTCCTGAGGAGAATGAAGCAGGAGGAGCTGGCTGACTGTCTGCAGAGCAGTAAGAGGATTTCTCTAAACATTGAAGCTGCTGGAGAAATGGGACATTTACTAATGTCTCCAGAGATGAACCAAGATATATTCACACACTCATTCTTTAGAGCAATGACATGTTGGAATATTTACTGGAGACTTTATTCATTCATCTTATTTCTTGTTTCTTCATTCAGGACTTGTTTCTCCAGTTTGTGGACGTAAAGTTAAATCAACTCTGAAGGAGAAGTTCCAGTGTGTGTTTGAGGGGATTGCTAAAGCAGGAAACTCAAGCCTTCTGAATGAGATCTACACAGAGCTCTACATCACAGAGGGAGGGACTGCAGAGGTCAATGATGAACATGAGGTCAGACAGATTGAAACAGCATCCAGGAAACCACACAGACCAGAAACAAGCATCAGACAAGAAGACATCTTTAAAGCCTCACCTGGAAGACATGGACCAATCAGAAGAGTGATGACAAAGGGAGTGGCTGGCATTGGGAAAACAGTCTTAACACAGAAGTTCACTCTGGACTGGGCTGAAGACAAAGCCAACCAGGACATCCTCTTCATATTTCCATTGACTTTCAGAGAGCTGAATGTGTTGAAAGAGAGAAAGTTCAGCTTGGTGGAACTTGTTCATCACTTCTTTCCTGAAACCAAAGAAGCAGGAATCTGCAGCTTTGAAGAGTTCCAGGTTGTGTTCATCTTTGACGGTCTGGATGAGTGTCGACTTCCTCTGGACTTCCACAAGACTGACATCCTGATTGATGTTACAGAGTCCACCTCAGTGGATGTGCTGCTGACAAACCTCATCAGGGGGAAACTGCTTCCCTCTGCTCGCCTCTGGATAACCACACGACCTGCAGCAGCCAATCAGATCCCTCCTGAGTGTGTTGACATGGTGACAGAGGTCAGAGGGTTCACTGACCCCCAGAAGGAGGAGTACTTCAGGAAGAGATTCAGAGATGAGGAGCAGGCCAGCAGGATCATCTCCCACATCAAGACATCACGAAGCCTCCACATCATGTGTCACATCCCAGTCTTCTGCTGGATCACTGCTACAGTTCTGGAGGATGTGTTGGAAACAAGAGAGGGAGGAGAGCTGCCCAAGACCCTGACTGAGATGTACATCCACTTCCTGGTGGTTCAGACCATAGTCAAGAAGGTCAAGTATGATGGAGGAGCTGAGACAGATCCACACTGGAGTCCAGAGACCAGGAAGATGATTGAGTCTCTGGGAAAACTGGCTTTTGATCAGCTGCTGAAAGGAAACCTGATCTTCTATGAATCAGACCTGACAGAGTGTGGCATCCATATCAGAGCAGCCTCAGTGTACTCAGGAGTGTTCACACAGATCTTTAAAGAGGAGAGAGGACTGTACCAGGACAAGGTGTTCTGCTTTGTCCATCTGAGCGTTCAGGAGTTTCTGGCTGCAGTCTACATGATCCACTGTTACACCAACAGGAAGACAGAGGTGCTGGAGGACTTCCTGAGAAGAAACTACAATAACTCACCTCTGGAGGAATTTCTGAACAGAGTCATGATTAAATCCCTGGAGAGTAAAAATGGTCACCTGGACCTGTTAGTTCGCTTCCTTCATGGCCTCTCTCTGGAGTCCAACCAGAGACTCTTAGGAGGTCTGCTGGGTCAGACAGAGAACAGTCCAGAAATCATCCAGAGAGCCATCAACAAGCTGAAGGAGATGAACACTTACAAAATGTCTCCTGACAGAAGCATCAACATCTTCCACTGTCTGATGGAGATGAATGACCTCTCAGTTCATCAGGAGATCCAAGAGTTCCTGAAGACAAAGAACAGATCAGAGAAACTCTCTGTGATCCACTGCTCAGCTCTGGCCTACATGCTGCAGATGTCAGAGGAGGTTCTGGATGAGTTGGACCTGAAGAAGTACAACACATCAGAGGAGGGACGGCAGAGACTGATCCCAGCTGTGAGGAACTGCAGAAAGGCTGAGTGAGTCCTGATCATTAACAGAATCAATCAGTGGAGATTAGTAGTTTAGTTCTTCAGACGTTCTCATTCTTCTTCAAACAGTGTTCCACTTGTTGACTGCAAACTTCACAGTCAGTTGTATTTAGTCCCAGATGTTCTCCAGCTGTTTAAAGCTGTTCTTCTAGTTATTGACTCTTTTCTATTTCTCTGTCTTATTATACTCTCTCAGTAAGTTAGTTTAGCTGAAGCAGCCTCTGAGGCCTCACGTTACAATGATGAGAGGATATTGAAGGCTGTTTCTAGAGTACAGAATAATCCTGAAGTCAGTGAAGTGGCTCCACATCAACATCTATCTAAAGCTTGTTAAGATCAACATGAGCCACCGTAAACTACTGATCATCTCACACAGAGACTGAGCCATCAATGGAGCATTTTATTGACTGAGTTCAATGTTTCATTTTAAGGAGAGAAGTCCAGTCACATGGTCTTGTTTTTACATCTTTCTTTCTATTTGTTTCCTGTCTTGTTGCTGTAGAGAAGAGTTGAAGCAGGAAATGCTCAGAGGTCTGAATATATAAGAGCAGAACGGTAAAAGTCTGACTTGTTAAAGAGATGTGAAACACACAAAGGTCAGAGTTTAGTTTGACAGATAAAACCCTGAGAACATCTTGATGACTTGATGGTGAAAAGAATTCAACCTGAGTGTTTGTACATTGTGTTTGTGCTGAACAACTAAAGTTGTGCCAGTCCTGTGTCCTCCACATGGAAATGTTTCACCGTGTTCATACTGAATGATGTCCAGGTCTGAGGTTGTCAAGTGATGGCTTTCATTTGTGTTGGACTAAAGACTAAATGTTCCACTTGTGGACTGAAGCTGACGGCAGCAGGTCCACAGCAGAGATCATCTTTCCAACTGGAACTGTTCACTGAGCTGAACTCAGTCAAAAGATCCAGAGTCCATTAAACAGTGAAGACAGTCCAGATGTTTGTCTCATCCAGATGTCCTCATGATGGGATCAGATTAGGGTTGACAACCGTCCCTTGAAAAACGGAATGATTCCGTTGTTGGGACATGAACCTGGTCGTGAGCTATGGAAGCTCACCATGCATAACCAAGTTAACCACAATTTTTTGTCTTTGTCTTGGAAACAAAAGGAGGCACTGGAAACCCCAAGTCCCACAATCCTCCAGGTGTGAAAACTGACTCAGCAGTTCACTGGCTGACAGTGGCATGTGACCTCTGAGGTCATCAGGTCATATAAAATGCGCTGTCTTGGCCTTTGTTCCCTCTCTTACCCTCTTACCCTCTGACTCTCTTCCCAACTTCAACTCCACGCCACCAGGTGGAGACCCCCAGCTGCTCGGCTGCTCGGGCCTGTTCTCCTTACAGCAGCGAAGCGAGATCCTGCTGAGGAATCTACACCCGCTCTTTAGCCAGCAAACAAAAGGTTTGCAGGCTAAACTCCCAAACAACAGGAGCCACACGCTTTGTTAGCACAGAGCTGCTAACAAACCACTTCAAAGGACTCAAGGAGCGGCCGGTTTCCCTCCAACGTCCCAACACCGTATTTAGAAACAAAAGTACAGGTATTGAGCTGAAACAGGATGCACTTTGTCCCGTATTACCGTGAGAATCCAAAATAGTGTAAAATGTCAATGGAATGAATGAATAACAGGACGCTTTACATGAACATTTACGGTATACTTATTCCGAGGCCGTCTCCTGCTCTGTGACTAATGAGCTGACAGCAGGAATCCCTCTCATCTCATTGGTCAAGGTACTGTTGCTTGTGAAGAATATACCAGAAGAAACAAAGCAACAACTTTTCCTCACACTTTCTGTCTGAACTTTTCTTATTGCACTATTACAAAAGGAATGTTCTGCTTTCTATTGTTTTAAATTAATTCATACAGTTTTAAGTTAAGCAGGAGAGTTTTTGTTTAAGAAATATATTTATTTTATTCTGTTTTAGTTATTTTGTATTAAATAATAATTAGTTTTCCATGCGTTCATATCACTCAGAAATATGCATCTAATTCAGTGGTTCAAAAACTTTTTCTGCTGGAACCCCCTTTGGTACATAAGAAAATCGTCCGTTTGTAATTAATACAAACCTCAACCTTTTTTAAACAAATAAAGGTAAACTTTACTGTGTAATATGTTCAGTGTAAAAGGTTTGTGTGGGAGCCCGTCAAAAACTTGTGCATCTTATTACTCCCATCACATCCTGAGCCCTCAAAAATACTCTTGTCATATCTTGATCACCAGATTGTATTTATTTGTCTCATGACAGACTTGATGACTGTGGACTGTCAGAGAGTCACTGTGAAGTCGTGGCCTCAGCTCTGAAGTCCAACCCCTCCCATCTGAAACATCTGGACCTGAGTGGAAACAAAGACCTGAAGGATTCAGGAGTGAAGCATCTGTCTGCTGGACTGGAGAGTCCAAACTGTAAACTGGAGACTCTGAGGTCAGTTTTCAACTGTATAATGTTGAGCTTCATTCCTGGTCAACACTCACAGTGATGAGGACACATAAAAAACCACAACACATCTGACTGATGTGTCTGATCATTTCATATTTTATTCTTTATTCAGATTGAGGTGGTGCAGTTTGTCAGAGATCAGCTGTGATTCTCTGGGACCAGCTCTGAAGTCCAACCCCTCCCATCTGAAACATCTGGACCTGAGTGGAAACAACCTGAATGATTCAGGAGTGAAGCAGCTGTGTGGTTTTCTGGAGAGTCCAGACTGTAGACTGGAGAAACTAGAGTAAGTTCACTGTCTGTTACTGTTATAGATCTGATATGTTTAATCAGCAACTGAATCTAATTTATTTTAAATAAAATGTTATTGTTCCTCTAAGTGAAGATGTAAATGTAAATGTACTTTATTTATATAGCCCCTTACAACGACCCACAGGTGAACCAAAGTGTTTTACAAAAGATTAAACAACGATTCAAAAAACACCAGAAAACAATTACATTAGTAAAAGAAAGCTAAAAAAAATAAAAACTATAAATGAGAGGATAAATATACAGTAGAATAACAATGAATACAATAAACATAAAAGTGTCATTTTAAACGGATACGTTTTAAGTTTTGATTTAAAAGGCCCAGGTCAGTAATGAGACACATCTCACTGGGGAGCTTATTCCAGAGCTTGGTTCCAGCAACTGAACAAGGCTCAGTCTCCCCAGTGTTTAAGGTTTGACCTGGGAACTTCCAACAAGAGTTGGTTTGACGACCTCAAAGCCCTGCCACACTCACCAACGGTCAACATCTCAGACAAATAAGATGGAGTGAGGCCGTTTAGAGCTTTAAAAACAAAGATTAAAAGTTTCAAATCAGTTCTGAAATGGACCGGGAGCCAATGGAGGGAATAGAGGATAGTAGTGATGTGCCCTCTTCTCTTAGTGCTAGTTAAAAGACGGGAAGCTGCATTTTGCACAAGTTGAAGGCGTCCAACAGAGGACTGGGAGACATCAGTATACAGGGCATTGCAGTAGTCCAGTCTGGAACTTATTAGAGTGTGAATAGCCTTTTGGAGGTCGTGACGGTATAAGATAGATTTACAGATCATCTGTGTAACAGTGAAAAGATAAGTTGTGCCTGGCTATAATTAACCCAAGTGGTAGCATGTATAATGAAAACACAATAGGGCAAAGAATGGAAACTTAACAAATACAAACTCATTTAAATAACTGTATAATGTTGAGCTTCATTCCTCGTCAACACACACATTGATGAGGACACATTAAAAACCTCAACACATCTGACTGATCATCAATCATTTCATCTTTCATTCTTTATTCAGATTGAGGTTCTGCAGTTTGTCAGAGATCAGCTGTGATTCTCTGGGACCAGCTCTGAAGTCCAACCCCTGCCATCTGAAACATCTGGACCTGAGTCACAACAACCTGAAGGATTCAGGAGTGAAGCAGCTGTGTGGTTTTCTGGAGAGTCCAGACTGTAGACTGGAGAAACTAGAGTAAGTTCACTGTCTGTTACTGTTGTAGATCTGATATGTTTAATCATCAAATTAATTTAATTTACTTTAAATAAAACGTTATTGTTCCTCTAAGTGAAGATGTAAATGTAAATGTTCTTTATTTATATAGCCCCTTACAACGACCCACATGTGAACCAAAGTGCTTTACAAAAGATTAAACAATGATTAAAAAAATATACCAGAAAACAATTACATTAGTAAAAGAAAGCAAAAAAAAAAACTAAAAACAATAAATGAGATGATAAAAAGTAGAATAAAAATAAATAAATTACATTTTAAGTTTTGATTTTAAAAGGAAACTTAACAAATACAAACTCATTTAAATAACTGTATAATGTTGAGCATCATTCCTGGTCAACACACACATTGATGAGGACACATTTAAAACCTCAACACATTTGACTGATCATCAATCATTTCATCTTTTATTCTTTATTCAGATTGCGGTACTGCAGTTTGTCAGAGATCAGCTGTGATTCTCTGGTCTCAGCTCTGAAGTCCAACCCCTGCCATCTGAAACATCTGGACCTGAGTGAAAACAACCTGAAGGATTCAGGAGTGAAGAAGCTTCTTGATCTTGTGGAGAGTCCAGACTATAAACTGGAGACTCTGGAGTGAGTAGAGGGTAGGGTTGGGTATCGTTTGAATTTGAACGATTCTGATTCCGATTCCGATTCCTTGTTTCGATTCCGATTCCTAACGATTCTCGATTCCGATTCTTTTAAGAGGCAGGGTCAAAAAAAGTTTAGGATATTTTAAATGATATAGCTAGCCAGCGGTCTTTCTGAAAGAAATAGTCTGACCTTCTCCATCAATTTTTATTCGATGAACTTTTTCCTTTTTATGAGCCTACTATGAATTTCTCACAGGGTTTTCAAATACAATATAAATATCAAATCTATGAACTGAAATATTATAATTTATGAAAATATTTTCACAGGGGCACACTTCCCTTGCAAGCTTTATTTTTGAAAATCTCATGAAAACACATTTGCACATGAGTGTATGATGCTGCAGGTACTTAAACATGTTACTGTGCTCCTGTACTGCATCTTCTTGCCGCTATGGTGAACGGAGTAGACGCAGCACATCGCGGAGTCGTGGAGTCATCAGCCTGGCTAACGTTCACAACCTCAGGTCGTAAATTGTCTATGAAAAAAAAATATGTGAGCTAATTTGTTAGCTGCCGCAAGATGTTAATGTTGGCGCAAGGCATATTATTTAATGTATATGTATTGTTTCGGACTGCAGTGTAGTCACTGCGGTGCCAGAATGGGGGTCGGAGCTAGAGCCGGAGGAAGAGGCATCGGAGGACGTCCGGCGCAGCGCATCAAAGACGGGGCACACATTTATTTGTACTCCGTGAACTCCGTGCACCCTCTTATGCACGAAACAATCTTATTGCAGATGTTGCATTTTGCCGAGACATTTTGTTTAGAAAAGTGACGCCACACTTTGGACCTCCGACGCCCGTTATCCATGTTCAAATAGACGTCCGGTTTAGCCAACACTTCCGGTGGACGCTTCTTCGTTGATGTTCAGCGGTTTCTTATTCCGGTCAGCGGACTGGGAATCGAAACTAGGAATCGAAAATTAAACTTTTAAACGATTCCGGGAAAATCGCAAAGCTAGTCCCGGTTCCAATCGATTCTCGATTCTCGATACCCAACCCTAGTAGAGGGTTCCAGTCAGTCCATGCTGCTTTCATCAGTATTGTCCTAAACACAGTTAGTATCAAAGATCCAGTGTTTCCTGTAAACCTGCAGCTTCTCAGTGAAGCTGTGAGAGGAGAATGGAGACAGGCTTCAGGATTGGACAGAAAGACAGAGAGAGAGACAACAGTCAGCCAATCAGATGAGCCAGAAGCTTGTTGTGATCATGTGTTTGAGTTGATGTGAAGACGACTGTTGTTGTGTTGATGTGTCCAGGAAATAAAGCTGGATTCCAGCTGACAGCCTTCCAAGATGTATAGAGACAGTGGTGGTCATTGATCAAATGTGATGAACAACTGATCACAGCTCTGAGATCAGTCTGACTGAAGCCTGCACATCACAGAAGCAGCATTACATTTAGTAACCATGAGCAGAGTCATCACATGTGTCATTAGTTTGATCAGATCTCTTCAATGACAGCCTCCATGTTTATTAGTCAGCTGATCTTTGTTTACATGGAGCAGCAGTAAATCCATCACTAAAGTGTTGGTGCAGTAATGAAGCGTTCAGGACTCTCAGCAGTTTATTAGTGAAATCTGCAGAGGAAACAGACTTGATGCTAAAAGTCTCTGCAGGTCTGTGTGTGTTCACTCCAACACGTTAACATGAAGCTGAAAGGAAGCTGGCTGAGCTCCACAGCTGCTCCACTGCTGCTCTGAACAGGACTGAAGTCCCTGCTGCTCTTTCTACTGGATGTGATGATGAAGGGAGACTCTGGAAACACTCCTTCACCTCCTCTCTTCTTTCTCCTTCAGGTCATCTTCATATAGCTGCTCTATCTGCTGAGAGAGGACGAGTTGTTTCCTGATGATCCAGAGGTTGAAGCAGACTCTGAGGAGAGCTTCATCCACATGGTCTCCATTTAAGACCATCAACAGATCTGCACTTCAGCTCTTCACAGAGCTCCAACAAAACAAGTCCAAGTCCTCACGAATGATTCAGACACATGTGACTTAGTGTAACTGACTTTAGCCTCTTATAGTGGCACCTTGAAGCCGGCAGTTGCTTGCAACAGCTCTTACTCAATCTCTCTTTTTTCGAATCTAATTCACTTTTCGCTTCTCTTTTGTGAAGATTACTTTTGTTTATAGTTTTTCAGACACCATTGCACTTTTTTTTTAGTTTTTTTTATTGAGTCTTTCCAGGCTCCCCTCTAATTCAACTCAGTGGCAATCTGTTTTAACATTTTGGCGTCATTAACCTGCACTTTGAGCACCTGAGTGATGGTGTCAGTGAAACATAATGTAATGTTTTTCTATGATTAGCAAAGTCGCGACATTAACAATAAAATCCAGCCTACAATAGTATTTATCACTTTAAGGTTGAGGCAACAGTGTTTTATTAGTTTATTTACTTCCTGAACCTTATGAGATTTTTTTTTTGTTTTTATAACTAATATAATAACTGACTGACACCACTAAACACTCTACAAAGGCAATACAGTCAGACATTTTCATATAAAATACTAACTTTTAGGGGTCCCTGTTGTGCACCTTTCTATTAAAGCTAATTAACAAGCTAACATATAAGCTAACTACTGTCAGACCTGAATTCTGAGGTTAAGATGAGTTGTAGCGTACTACTGGAAAGATAATAAGAAACGTATTTTAAATAAGCTCGTTATGTTTTATCGCCTAAATGTTTTAGGTTAAGAGTGTTTATCTGAGTGAACTCCATCCTCCATCCGCCTCCTCTCATCATTAGCTGAAGCTCTCTAAGGGGAAAGCGTAGCGCGCGTGCCACGGCGTGCGCGTACGTAGGCTACGTGTTTACGTGTGCGTCGGTTGGTGGGTGGAGGAAGGAGGGAGGGGGGTGGGGGAGAGTGTAGCGCACGCGAGGCGGAAAAGCCGCTTTCTGATTGGCTGCGAGACATTGGTACCCACATATGTCATATGCAACGGATTTATCGGAAACACGACCGGAAATCAAACCTTCAAAATAAAACAAAAATAAATTACAAATGCATTGTTTTTACGATAAAACTGTGTAAATGTATACGAAAACACCGCTTAAGGTAGACGCGTGTGATTAACATACATTTATATTATAAATATTGACTAAAAAGTTCAAGTATTCAGGTTTCATATTGGGCTCATTTTGGCTGTGACCGGAAGTGAACGTTGCATTCTGGGTAAATTGACTCTGGTCCAGAGAAAGGAGGAAAGGATGTGACTGGATCCTCTCGTCCCTGTTTTTATGTGTGTGTTCCTCCTCCTGCCCCTTTTTTTTGCCGTCGAAATGGGGCTCGGTGGAAATTAGCCAACGCATATGTCCTCGACTTCTCACCCTTACCTTTGGAGAATGATCCACCGGCAGGTTATTTTATCCCAGGTAGGTCGCCTCCATTGTTGCCGTGTAACGTTGATGTAGTAGCCCCAGCCTCCTCCTCCTCCTCCTCCTCTTCCTCCTCTCCTCCAGCAGCAGCAGCAGCAGCGGCCCAGCTACTTGGCTCTGTCACCCGCATTTTAATGTCATTCTCTCTCGTATCTCTGAATTATCTGTAAACACCGACTCATTTATTCATTAACATCACACAGTTAGCTAAGGGCGCGTGTTTGTGTGGCTGTTTTCCCTTTACCGCAGTATGCCAAGCAGCACTTGAACACAAATCGCCTTTTCCAGTGGGTAGCTCTGCTGTAAGCTTGAATTTTCTCCCGTTGATTAAATGAATCAATATCTATTGGTTGTTTCACGTGTGCCGAACTAAAGAGCAGGCACCAAAATGAAAATATATGTAGTAATCTTTATTTCTAAACATGTCAGTATTTGTCAGTGAGCTGTGCAACATTAAATTAATTGAATTCCTAAATGGATTTTGGTGTCACGCTAGTTTTTCTTGATTTGAGATGCAAAACGAGTATATATGGAGACCCCCAGCCCCCTCCACTCCCCCTTTCCCCTTCCCTTCCCTCTTTGTGTGGGGATTCCCATCCTCAAAATCCTCTTAAATGCTGGGGCAACAGTGTGTGTGTGTGTGTGTTTTCCTTTGTTTGCATTTGTGTTGGGATGCCATGCAAACCATCAATCCATAGGCGAAATGAATAAAGATGATGCATTTGTATTGATGTGACTCTGGGCTGCACGTCACCAGTTTGTCAAGATGGTGAGTAAATCATCACCTCCAGTTCCCTGCAGCATCATGTACAATGTTTTAGCGTACGTAGACTTCTTCCAGGAGTTTGATTGAACATATAATCCTAATTCTGCCAAACAACAAGTGTTTTGTTGTAGTTTCTTGTTTAACACACTCATACATATACAGATTTTCTTGTGTGATATTATAGGCCTGTGTATTGAGTAATATTTCTCTTGATAGATGCCTTAATTGAAGCTCGGCAGTAGCAGGCATGTGTCCGGTTTATTCTACAGGTGAACATAACATTGTTTAAGATTAATATTAGACTCATGGCAGCAACATGAACAGCCTTTGACCAGATATGTCACTGTGACCCGGTGCATGAGCAGAGTTTTGGTATTTTTTTCTCCCGAGGGGAAGTTTGAGCACATCTAAATCTCCTTCTAAATCCTCATCCCCTGATCCATGTTGATTAGATGTCGTTTTGTTGCTGGTGCAGTCTTTCTGTCTGTGTTGTGATAGTGAAAAGGAGCCTCAGTCTCAGTGACACTGATAAAAACTAGTGGAGGAGTTTGGGTTTAAGTAGACACAGACAAGTATGACAGAACATGGTGCTTCTTTCTGGAAATACATGCGTCCTAGTGGCATCCACCAAAACTGTACTTGTCCTATAAATATATTTATAGTTTAGTGACTCAAATTTAATTTTAATTTGGGAAACTGCTGGGAAACTTCTGGACCTGGCTTCATTCATTGGTGTGGATGTTACTTAGACATGTAGCACCCACCTAGACCAGACCAGGCACCCCCACCCCATAGCAATGACACTCCTTGATGGCAGCAGCCATCCCCAGCAGGATGCAGCCACAACAACACTTGCTTTTTGGTGTAAACACAGATGTTTTGCATCGTTTTGGCCGATCGTCCACATGAATCCTGTAAACGCATCTTCCTAAAGTCTGTCCTTGCCAGCCTTCCACCTCTTATATCCCGTCAACAACAATGGTGGACTACATGCTCGTGTTCCTGCTGGAGAAGATATTGAGCCTATTATGGTTACTAGGGCTAAATATAATTTCTCCTTGAGTTTGGTTTCTTCTAAAGACGATTTGTAAACAGCGCTCAAGCTTTATGCGCATGCTCCGCCTCGTCCTCTCTGAAACTGAAACAGCGCCACCTATAGGCCTGGAATATGAAGTAGAGTTTTGTTGATGACGGATCCGTATGGACGCGGAGATTCTTGAAACGATGGCAGGGAAAACGGAGGAGGAAAAGATCGTTTTGGTACGTGTGGACGAGGCCTGAGAGGTGCAAGGTGTTGACCTGGCCTCCAAATTCACTAGAAACTGATCAAGTATCTGTGGGATGATCCACCCACTAACAACAGGATACCCTCAGAAGGCGATATTAGGAAGGTGGTCATAATATTATGCCTGATTGATGAATAAGAATATGTATATCTTTATTTATTTTACCATGAGCACTTTCATTTTGTGTTTTTTTTGACACAGTTTCATTAAAACGTATTAGTTTCTTCTTAAAGATAAATAAGACATGTTTTAATAGTCAGCAGTGATAAGATCAGTTTCGCTTTTAGTTCAAAACTCCAACATTTGTTTGGACGTACGCAGAGAAATATAGAAGACCTTCAGTAGAGAATCTGAGAGCTTACTCTGTAGAATGCTGCGAATGCAAAATAAGTGCAGTGCCGAGCTCCAGAGTAAATGTTTTTACTGGAGTGTTTGGAGCACTCACAGTAAATGTTTGGTGTTGGTTTAGTAACTAGCTGGCTGCCTTTTTATTTTTCATTATTTATTTTTTATTTCTTTGCAGAGAAATGTTAGAAACCCTGCAGATACTTATTAAGGTTTGGGTAAACATCAAAGCTCCAGCACACAAAATCACTCAGCAGCAACCTTCAGCTGTTTTGCCTTTAAGGGCACAGGAAACCAAATAGTTGATCATAAAGTGATGGGAGTACACGATCAAAGCAGACCACAACTAGTCGATTAAACTGCTCTTTTAATTATTTACCCGTTGTTTGTTTAATTTGTGAAGCAATCCTGCACTGGGTCCGTGTTGTCAAAAGAGAAAATGTGACTTTTTACTGCGTTAAAGAACAAAAGCAGCAATTTGCATGATTCACGTTGGTCCCTGGCGTAGTGGTGGACATATTTTTTGCTATTTTTGGACACTGCATAAACCACACAGTTTGACCAAATTCATGTTCATTTCGGCGCTGCAGTGCACCACGCAGTCTACAGAAACACAACAGCAGAACAGAGCTCTCTAAACCTGTTCCTGGAAGGACATTACAGGGAGTCATATTGCAGGAAAAGAACACTTAAATACTTGGAGAAGCTGCTCATAATGTGCTGTTTATAGAGTTTGTATTGATTCACAGTATGTAGCCCTGGAGCTGAGAGAGACTCTGGCAGAAGTGGGACGTTCTCTGTGTGCTGTTAGCTCGTGTTTTATGGGAACGTACCTTTAATTTGTTGTCATTTGTTTCTGTTGCACTAATTGTAACGCTGGAATAAAAGAAGCTGGTGTGTTTTTACAGAACAGCTGTTTGAAGATTAGATGTGCTTAGCGGGCTAGTGTCAGTATATATCTATATGATGTAAGAGCTTCAGGATCTGAGTCCTGATCTGGTCTTAATGTCCTAGAGTTGGTCTCCTGTGTCTTCCTAAAGTCTGTCCTTGTCTTCCTTGTCTTCTCCTAGAGTTGGTCTCCTGTGTCTTCCTAAAGTCTGTCCTTGTCTTCTCCTAGAGTTGGTCTCCTGTGTCTTCCTAAAGTCTGTCCTTGTCTTCCTTGTCTTCTCCGAGAGTTGGTCTCCTGTGTCTTCCTAAAATCTGTCCTTTTCTTCTCCGAGAGTTGGTCTCCTGTGTCTTCCTAAAGTCTGTCCTTTTCTTCTCCGAGAGTTGGTCTCCTGTGTCGTCCTAAAGTCTGTCCTTGTCTTCCTTGTCTTCTCCGAGAGTTGGTCTCCTGTGTCTTCCTAAAGTCTGTCCTTGTCTTCCTTGTCTTCTCCTAGAGTTGGTCTCCTGTGTCTTCTTAAAGTCTGTCCTTTTCTTCTCCTAGAGTTGGTCTCCTGTGTCTTCCTAAAGTCTGTCCTTGTCTTCTCCTAGAGTTGGTCTCCTGTGTCTTCCTAAAGTCTGTCCTTGTCTTCTCCTAGAGTTGGTCTCCTGTGTCTTCCTAAAGTCTGTCCTTGTCTTCCTTGTCTTCTCCTAGAGTTGGTCTCCTGTGTCTTCCTAAAGTATGTCCTTGTCTTCCTTGTCTTCTCCTAGAGTTGGTCTCCTGTGTCTTCCTAAAGTCTGTCCTTGTCTTCCTAACCCTCTCTGGAAGATGTTTCTCCTTGACGTTGTCTCCAGGAAACTTTTCTCTTCTTCTAAACCTTCAGTGTTTGTTGTTGTTGTTTGGCTGCAGCCTTTGACTGAGTGGATGATGATCAACTACTACCACCTCACCTCAAACATCCACATTTCCAGAGTAAAGTTTTGCCACACAGTTGACATGTTTATGTGATTTTGGTTCCTCATCTTCTTCTTCTTCTCCATCCAATCATTTTAAATAAAGATCACGACGTCCCTACTTTTACAGCAGACTGCTGTAAATATGGCATTGTGGGTTATGGATGTCAGTGGCTCGGGGTCAGTTTTGGTTTTAGATAACAGCTACAACAGTTGGAGCCGAGGACTACACGTTTGGAAAGATTTAAAAAAAAAAAAGATCTATGTGGAGCTGGAAAGGAATTGAATTTAGCAGATCTGTGTTTGTGCTGCAGGGTAGAGGCCTCGCTGTGGTGTGGGTAACGACATGACCACCTCTCGTCTCCACCAGAGACTCATGATGCTTATTTTTGGCCCAATTCACGGCACAAAGCGGCAAAGTAGACCGAAATAAAACAGTCGGAGGCAACATTACGTTAACCTAATGGGTTTTGGTGGCGGCGGTGTAAGATTCCAGTTATCCATCACACACCTCAAAGTGCTGAATACCGGTTTCCCAAGGGAGTTTGTACGATGAATGAGAATTAGATTAGTTTGAGCTATAATCATATCAGTGATACCTGGATGTAAAACATTCCCTGTGGTATGGAGGCGACTCTTTCAGCCTCTACCAGGACTTCATCCGCTTTGTCCAGTTGGACCAGTTGATCGTAGGGAGTCAGGAGAGCGTCAGGCTTTAACGTGAACAGATAAATGTCCAGATCGTTTCATATTGATTCAGCCACAGTGTTTGCCGTCAGCAGCTGATCACCATAAGGCTCTTCTGCATTTACTTCACACTCTGGCGCTTGGCTGTAAACAGCGATGCCACCCAGCTCCCACATCGTCTACTGCGACTGATCTGAGTGTGTTTATTCATGAATGTGTCCGTCTTTGCTGTAACGTTTCATATCATGCTGGAGGCTGCATGCACAAACAAACCCCACCCTTACATGTGCTCAAATGAATCCATGGCATCTTTGGTCGTGGTTTTTGGGGGAAGGTGAACCAGGCGAGAAAAATGTGTTAACTGAGTTTATTTAGTTAATATGTGATCCCTGGGGATGAGGCAGGCAGGGCGTGATGGCTGAATTAAGTAGTGCAGGCGGGAAATACTGAGGGGATGTGGTGTGGCTGGAGATCCTGGAAAAGAGAGCTGAGGCGTCCAAGTAAAAGTAAGAAGACAGGACTGGAATACAAATGGAAGTTTATCAATTCACTGTGCCAACCGTAACACCGTAGCTTCAGCCCTTATACAGTAAATCCACTACTTAATGCTCCATGTACCTCAATGGACATGGACCTTCTGAGGGTGTCCTGTTGTTAGTGGGGGGGTCTTTGAGGGGAGGGGCCTCTGTGGATCAGTTTGGGATCTAGTGAATGTGGAGGCCAGGTCAACACCTTGTGCTGTTCTTCTTCCTAAAGTGTTTTTGTGTCTGCATCCTGCTGGGGATGGCTGCTGCCATCAAGGAGTGTCATTGCTATGGGGTGGGGGTGCCTGGTCTGGTCTAGGTGGGTGCTACATGTCTAAGTAACATCCACACCAATGAATGAAGCCAGGTCCAGAAGTTTCCCAGCAGAACACTGAACTGGAGCAAGATGGTTTAGATGTTATTCACTTCTCCGGTCATAATGTTGTGGCTGATCGGTGTGTATCAGAGTGAAGGGTTTATGTGGAGATAAATGATTAGACCTTACCTTTAATTACTTCTCTGTACAGTAGGTGAACTTTAACAGTTTTAGGGACACCTCAGCACTGGATCATCTGGCTCCAGCCTCGTCCACTCTGCTTTACAAAGTGCACTGAACTAATAATCACGTCCTCTTCAACGCGATCATACCAGCTAATTACGCGAGTGTTGGAACAAGAAGGAAGGACGAGTGGAGATATTTCCCTGGAGATTTCTGTGAGTGTAGCTAGCAATGGCACTGCACTAATAGTCGACTGTGTAACTAATGAGCACTGCAGGGATTTGAGCGCGGGTTTTTGTAGCATGCCTTACTTATTTGATGTGTGTGTCACATCGTGCCTACTGTAGTATTTGTACTCCAACCTCTGGAGTTATGGGGAGAAGCATGAGGCGGTTCCTCAGTCCTTCCTTCACACTTTCTTTAGCTGCAGTAAAAGCATTCCTGCAGGGCTTTTAATAGCAGCAGCAGCAGCAGGAACTATTCTTTTAGTGTATTAATAGCGGCTTTCCTGCAGCAGAGTGCAATGACTGCCTGGCAGATAAAACAGGAGCATAGGTGGAGGACAAGTCACCACCCAAACACAGGGAGGCTGTTAAAGAGAGGATGCAGGAAATGGCATGTATCCTTAAAAAACAATCAATGTTGGGATCTTTGCTTATGAAGATTGATTTTCCAGTACTTGGTTAGAAATAGGAAAGCACACTGGTCACACCCAGAAGGTTCTAGGTTCTAATCCATGGTTCTACTGGTTCCTCTCTGTGTGTAGTCTGCATGTTCTCCCTGTGTCTGCGTGGGTTCTCTCCAGGTTCTCCAGCTTCCTCCCACCGTCCAAAGACATGCTGCTTAGGTTCATTGGTGATTCTTAGGACACATCTGCGTTTAAACCAAAAAGCGTCTCCATGTGGACGGAGCCTAATTGACGTCCCCTCTCCAGACCCCCCATGACCCTCCAGAGGACAAGCAGTTACAGAAGATGAATGAATGAATGAATGCTATATATTTATTTGGGGTGCACTGAAAATTCAAAAAACAAAAATGCAGTTTTGGGCCATTTTCTGACTAAAATTGCCGGGGTTGTTGCTTGCACATGTTGTTTCGGCAATAAAACCCTTTTTTGGCAATTTAACTCCAAAACAACACGGCTGAAATGGGATGTTGTGATGATGCTAGCAACAACCCTAATACTTATTAAGGTCTTACTTTGTCTGTGACTTTGCAATTTTTGTTTTATCGTGCATATAATAACATTAGAGGCTCCCTCAGCTGCATCCACGCTGCAAGAATCAACACTACCACAGGCCCTTCATCCTAAATGCCATCAGGCTTTACAACACCAGCCTGAGTCAACAATAACCCACACATTAGACTTGGCCTTGTTTTTGTTTTTTACAGTCGTTTTTTGAACAAATAAATCTCATTTTTTTCCTTATGTCTTTATATTTTTTATTTTTCTCCATAGTGTTGTTACTTTTTGCGTATATTTTAAATTTTCCTGTTGAATTTGTTGTTGTTCTTTGGTGATTTCCCACACGTGGGCTCAATAAACAGCATCTCATGTCTTTTCTATTTCTGTTTCTATTCTGGAGAGCGTTTTCAGTGAGCCATTAAATCCATAGATGGTATATGTAGTAGGGATGCTCCGATCAGGGTTTTTTGCCCCCGATCCGAGTCCGAGTCCTTTGACTTTTGAGTATCTGCCGATACCGAGTCCCGATCCGATACTCTGTGTTTGTTTTTTAAGTGCCGAATTAAGTTTGTGGTATTAAACGACGCTTTGTCCTTACCACCCCTCGATATTCCAACTTTGCAAATTTGACAGTTTGCGACTGCATCGTTCTCCTCACATACTTTAAAATACTTCCACACAGCAGACATGGTGCGCCACAACTCGCCACTCCGCTTCAAAACAAACTAGCATGCTGGTCTTCTGCACATGCGCATGCCGTAAACGGTGGTAGTAAATACTCATTTTATTTTTTATTTTTTTGAATCACCAATAGCCCATATATCAACAATCTAATACAAATAATGACTAAATAAATATATATAAAACCGATCTCTGATCGGGTCGTAACGTCCGAGTCCCGATCGAGTCTTCAGTTGCGTGATCGGCCCCGATTTCCGAGTCACGTGATCGGATCGGTACAACCCTAATATGTAGCTCCACTAAGGGACGTCCTCTGATAAGCACTGGGTGTAGTATTGATGGACACTCTTGGGACCACGTCTCTTTGCTAATATCTGTTTTTCCTTTGCAGGCTTGTCTCTCCACCGCAGCAACACAAACCATGTGACCATCCATAGACGATGCACATGACGTCGTTTCTGTTGCTGCTTTGTGAATATGTTCCACGTTCTGTCTGTTTACTCGCTGTATATCAGTGTCCTCCATGTGTCTCTGTGTCCGTCTCTGCTTCTGCTCCGTCTCAGTTGTTCATATTTTTCTCTGGAAACAAAGATCAAGTATGAAACGTTGATGATGATGTCTGTCCCTAAATGCCATACTTGATTTGTCACCTGCTGCATTCACTGCCTCTGCTTTTTATTTCCTTTCTGTCGTTTGTAACACGCCACCCTTCTCCTCCCACTTCCCTCAGGTTTTGGTCTGCTTTGGGTTGACTGGTCATTATGCTGATGCAGCTCTGTAGTTTCAAGGTCAGTGCCCCCCTCCCTCCACCCCTCCCAGCCATCGCAGTCACCCACCACCTTCCCCATGTGTCTGCTTGCCACCTCCCAGGTTGCTGGTAGCATCGTGGAATATTCAACTACATTTATGTGCACAATATTTTATTTTAACCATGCTAAGACACAGCCTGATGTTCACACCACACGATGGGACAACAAGCACATAAAACAAACAGAGCTATGCGTGCTGATAACCATGCTTTAGCACCGACTGCATGCAAAAGAAATACGAGGCTGACTTGAGTCGTGCCCCGGAGCTGCTTTCTAACTGGAGCATTCTCTGATCTGATCCGAGCTCTCGGGACGGTAAAGTCTCTCCCTCGCATTCGGACTTGCTGGTGATGATACTGCATCTTGCATTGATCACGCTGATATCGCATCGTGACGCACCTTTAAAACACGTCCACACGTTCAGAAAGATTGAAATTTCACTTTGTAGAAATGGTCATTGAAGTCATTTCTAAACAGGACTACAATCTACAGTTTTTTTCTACTTTTTAAAATCATACATCGCTCGATGACAGCTGGGATAGGCTCCAGCAGACCCCCGCGACCCTTAACAGGAATAACCGGGTATGAGAATGAATGAATGAATGAATAAAATCATACACTGTCCATTGATAAAAGTTTTAACTGCCAGTGGATCAAAATAACACCAATAACAAACTTCTGCAAAATCTGCAACCAGTAAAATAACAATTAGTGCTCCCTGTCGTTATACTAATAATAATTCTATATAATGGTATTTGTAGTTTGTTCACCCACAATTAAAACATTGTGTGCAAAGGTTTTCAGCTTATTTTGTTGATTTTTAAGGTGGAAAACCTCCTGCACCTCAGCCTTTGCTCTTTAAATGTTATTTCACTCACACTTTTGATATTTACTGGTGGCTAACTTTTGCATCTAACTGTAGTAATTTTCTTTATGAAAGAAGTTAAGTTGATGAGAAAATAAACAAATCTTTCTTTTATTTGGTCGACAAATAGCCGAACAAAACATGCAGTAATTAAAAATGGCAGTAGAAATGAGTGCGATGTAAATTATTTTAACACAAACTGTAGTGTTAAAGTCTGTGAATGAAGCCTGGGGGGTAATATGTTAACTTTATAATGGTAATATGTGATTTAGTCATATAAATTTATAATATGTTGATATTCTCAAAGGTCTCATCTTTTCTTTATGCATTTGCATTAGCTGCATTAAGTTTTAGCTTGCTAAACTGTTAGCATCCAAGGCTTCTCATGGCTAATTTTACCGATTAAACACCAACATGGCTTTTTAAACAGCCTCAAGGTGAAACAGGTGCAGGTACCAAACATTTGAGTTCTACTTAGTCGACTGTGCAGATTTAAAACAGATGGATAGATAATCATAATCTGTTTTAAATGCAGCTTGATATTATTCAGTGCATATCTAAGACCAGATTAATAAAGAGAAACAGACACATACTCCACCTTAAGAACAGAGGAACCTCAGACATGCCAACTAACGTATCTGTAAACTCTCTTGTAGGATCATCTTAGCATCTTAATCAGTTTATTTTCCAATTCTGAACCCCTGAACTTTTCTAATTCGATCTATGATTTCATTTTTTACCATGTGGAAAGCCACTGATACAGACACAGATAGGAGGCCAACAGCAGTAGCAGGAATAAGAGCAAGAGTTTGAAACGCTAAAACTGCTTTATTGCTCTATTAATTCATAATTTGTCAGACCTTTTGTTGTGTTTTGATGTAAAATAATGCCAGGGTTCAACAAACCATTAGAAAACTGACCCATTATTATGCTCTGCTGCCTTCTACTGTATCTCAGCTATCCACACACATTAACGTATCTCCACACATTCCTGTATTAACATGGTTTATTTAGATATTCAAAGCTAAAAATACAAAAATGATTCAGATACGTGATTAAATCCTCGTCTCCTCCCGTAATATGAGCGGCCTTTTCAGTGTCGCTCTCATTAAACCGCCTTAATGGTTCGTTTTCTGCCTATTTTAATAGGTTTTGTGTGCACTGGTCCTAAAAATGTTTTGATGCATGCGCGCCTGTGTTTGCACAGTCAGTGTTTTGTGTGTCTGAATGATTGTCTTAATTACGTCTCTGCCTGCTGGTGTGAGCCATTTTCTTCATGTTAACATTAATCTGATCTAATCTAAGCTCTCAGACGAGCTTTTAGCGCTGCATCTAAAATCACTGTAATGGTCATTCTTTGCCCCGATCTGTCAGCGTCTTTATTTGACGTCGCTATTATGCTTTTCATAAGTGTAACCCACAGAGGAGCAGCCAGTGTCTTTGTGAATGACTGGGAGTGATACAGCACTCTGTTATTATATGTTTCCATCAGAAAACCTAATGTCAATGATTTCCCGCCGTGTCAGCGCAGGGTATCGGCTTAATGGAAGTACAAAAACATCCCGTTAATGTCCTTTCAGCTTATAGCTTTTCACATATCTGAGCAAACGCACGAGACAAGGAACAAGCTGCCCAGTTCTAATAGTTGTAAAGAGAGAGAAAGGAACTGAATTGGCTGGAAAGATATCTGCTGACAAACACCTCAGGACTGAGCTGAGAATGAGGAAATATGTTCTACTCTCTAATTTCATTAAGTGGTTTTATTCACTAAGTCTGTATTAAAAGATAAAAGACAGAAAAAGAGGGAGCAGTGAGCGCACCACAGAACTGCATGGGTAGAAATAAAGAAGAAATTAGAGGATATGAGGTCAGTGCCAGAGAAAAGACATTAGAGGATAGGAGCTCAGTGCGAGAGACAAGAAATTAGAGGATAGGAGCTCGGTGACAAAGAAGAGACATTAGAGGACAGGAGCTCGGTGCCAGAGAAGAGACATTAGAGGATAGGAGCTCGGTGCCAGAGAAGAGACATTAGAGGATAGGAGCTCAGTGCGAGAGACAAGAAATTAGAGGATAGGAGCTCGATGCCAAAGAAGAGACATTAGAGGACAGGAGCTCGGTGCCAGAGAAGAGAAATTAGAGGACAGGAGCTCGATGCCAGAGACAAGAAATTAGAGGATAGGAGCTTTTTGCCAGAGACAAGAAATTTAGCTCAGATCTTAGCAGAAACAGCAATTAACATGCTATAAAGTAGTACCACAGCATTGTGTGGGTAATGATAGAGGACAAATTAGATATTAGAGGACAGGAGCTCGGTGTGAGAGAGAGAAGCGAGTAGAGGACATGTGCTCAGTGCTTTGTCAGCCAGCAGCCTAAGCCTACTGCAGCGCAACTAAGGGATGACATGATGGTATGTGTTGGTGAATTTTTACGAAGGCAACATGATTATTGGTTGTTGGAGTAGATTTAAGGTTTGTAAGAGATGTGCATCTCTGAATTAGCTGGATGAAGGCAAGCTAGCCGTTCAGCCGCTCATCTAATTTAAAAGCAAGTCACCAAAGCATTTAGACTCTCACACATTCCATCTATTGGCCAACACAGTCTGGCTAGCTCATGTCTCTCAATGAAACTTTGGGAATACGTCCAAAGTTAAAAGAACTTGTCCAATATGTCCTTTTTATTTCTGTGTATTTTGCTACAGAATTTGTACCAGAACCGGTTCCTGGGCTTGGCGGCCATGGCCTCTCCGACCCGCAGCGGCCAGACGCGGCAGCGCTGTAAGGACGCGGCTCGTCATAGCTGTGGCCCCGAGACCTACGCCGTCAACGGCCTGAACCAGGAGGCCTTCATGCTGGGGCTGCCGCGCTCCACCAGCGACACCGACCTGGTCTCCCCGGACGCCCGCTCCACCCTCGCCATCAGCTCCTCCCACTACACCGTCGGCCAGTCCGAAGACCTGGTCATCACATGGGACATCAAGGAGGAAGTGGACGCTGGAGACTGGATTGGAATGTATCTTATTGGTAAATGAGTCATAGCGTTGAAGAACAAAAATATTCCAGAGGGATCGGGGAGTAGTTTAGTTCCATTGCTTTCTTTCTTGTGTCTTTCCAGATGAGCCCCTGTCTGAGAACTTTCTGGACTACAAGAACCGAGGCATCAATGGATCTCACAAGGGACAGATCGTTTGGAAGATTGAGTCCAGCTGTCACTTAAGAGACGGTATGTAAAAGTTTTGTTTTCTCCATACAAAATAAGTTTCTCATTAAAAATCTGCTCAAGTAAAAGTCCTCCCCATAAACAGCCTGTGTTAAATCAATTGTTCCGCTTTATTCAGCTTATGTAAGATGTTCTCTAACACATCTGCAGTCTGCTTTGTTGGTGAGTAACATTATAGCAGCTCTGTATTATCTCTAAATGAAACATGTACGCATTCAGTTAAAGCTTAAAGATTTGAAACATAAGTTGTAAGAAAAGTGGACGTCATGACAGCTCCTCAAAAGTGAAGATGTAGCGTGTGATTTTTATTTTATTGTTGTGTCATGCATTAGCATGCCCAGCCCACAAGGGCTTACAAGATACCATTATAAAACACAGACAGACCAAAAACCAGAGGTAGATGCTAAACAATACCAACATTAACGATATAAACTGTCCTGACGTTTCATCCAGGCTTTCGTAACAAAAGAGGCTAACTTATGAACATTGAGAGTAAACATTCCATCCTGGCATCATCATTACTCCAAAATATTTCCGGGTTTTGAGCAAACAGTTCACTTATAACAGGTGCTCTTAGTTCATCATAGAAGGGACAGTATAAAAGAAAATGTGATTCATTCTCCACTTCTCGTAAATCACAAAGTTCACAGAGTCTCTGTTCCTCTGGGATATTTTTAAATCTGTCGACCTCAAGTACCAGGGGAAGAATTCCCGTTCCTAATTTTAGTATTTGTAAATAACTCCAGATTAAATAACATCTAATGAACTATCGTTTTGCAAAACATTTTGTGAACAACCTAAAACTTCTTTACAAAAAAATTTGCAGTTTTAGCACATTGCTGAGTGTCTGTGTTGTGTTATTTACGCAACTCTTGCTAAAATAGTCTGTCCCCTAGTGGACACATCTTGGATAGCAGTTACTTTCATTGAAATTTTTCAGTTAGTGTCTTCAGCCTAATTTTAGCACTTTGTAAGTTCATGCAGTTCATTCATTGGACAGCGATGGCGTTGTCTTGCAGTATCACCAGCAATACATGTGACCTCTCCCACAGCCACATGTCGTACGTTGTGACAAACTAGTCCCGACACTTGGTTCTGACGTCACTCTGTCTGTTAGATGTGTAATAATAAGTGTTTGCTAACATAAGTATCTCCTAAGATAATAATAAGTCTGATATAAAACACATAAACGTCATTATTTTTATTATTATTTCTCCAGTTTCGTGCCAAGTAGACTTTGCTGTCTTGTTTTTATTTATTCTCTTTCAAAAGAACAAAGCGCACTGAGCCTGTGAGTCCATTTAGAGCTGCAGCGTGATGGAGGCACATCATCCGAGGGAGGGAGGGAGGGGAAGTGTAGAGAGAGACAGTCTCAAATGGAGCGCAATCGCTGCATTTAGGGACACTGGGAATTGTGTGGATGAAACAGGACAAACAGGTGTTTTCACTTAGTAACACCAGCCTCTTTATCACAGGTGGAGGAGCCTTTCTCTCGTATGAGTGATGGTGTTTTGTTAAACTGTGTCGAGCATTCGGCTGCTCCCAAACTGTTCCTTCTCGTTAGCAGGGTGAAGCCCTCAAAGACTGTGTTTAAACCTCACAGTATAAAAACAGTAACACCACGACTCCAATACTACGGCCACCAATGCTAAGACATAGCAGGTTTTTTTAAGAAAAGATGTCAGAGACTCTGTGTTGGAGGACGTTTTAAAGATGTGGAGGAACTGAACGACTGAAAGCTCTAAAACCCACGGTAGACAGTCAGGTAGGAGGAGGCTGAGGAGGATCTGAGAGAACAGGAGGGTTCGTATTGTTGGAGAAGTAGCAGGATTTCGTAATGAGTTCAGGATTTTATTGGAAGCCTGTGGAGCTGCTGAAGAACTGCTGATGTGGATCATATAGGGAGCTCTGGTGATGATACGAGCTGCAGTGTTTGGAAAAAAATCACATTCTCACATTTGAAAAGATCTGGAAAGCTTCTAATGTCAACCAGTCTTGGGAACATGTCTTTTATTGTATTATTTGAGAAGACAGATCATATTATAAATGCATGCAAGTGACATCCAACCAAGCTTTAGTGTTTTCTAACTGAGGACGACGAATGATCTTTGAGGCACATTCATGCAATCAGAGTTTGATTTGAGATTGACTAAATTGTTGAGGTTTCTGCATCTGCTCACACTGTTAAATTATTCAGGTTTTTTGTTCCAAGGTCTTTTAAAGTAGATGTAATGTATCACTGTGAGAATATTTAGCCAGTTAGAAGCTGCTTAATCCTCAGACAACAGAAAAATAACAACGTCTAAAGCTAAAACATTATTAGCTCACATTCATTATAACCGGTAAAGACTAAAAAGCAGCTTTACAACGGTTCTTACCAACAGATAATCTGTTTATTTTATTATAACCGTCCAGTTGGATCCTTAAACCTGTGTTCTTAATGCATTAAACACTCATTTTACTGTTATTAGACTATTCAGGGCTGAAGAAACCAGACTGCTGGCATGTTTAACATTCATCTGGCTCTCATTCAGTCTAACTGTGTTTCCTCTCCTCTTGTCAAATCATCTGAGTGTTTCTGGTCAAACAAGCAGAAAAACATGGAGCTTCACTTTGACCTTAATCTGCTCATGTCCTCAAGCCTTTCTACTTTTTGTTTTTGTTTTGCTTTCACCAATTAGTCCACAAATACATTTAAATAGATTATAAAACGTGTGAACCTGTGATGTAATCTTGTTAAAACATCTTGTTTTATGGCATCATTAATGAATGACCACACAGAGTTTAAAATGTTCATGTCGTCCCGTGAATCATTCAGGAGCCACTAAGGATGTCAGAACATGGCAGACTGGGGTTAAAAATTCATCAGCACCAATCTTCACTAATCATCTTCAACATTTTCTGTCTTGTAAAAGATGCATTTTGAATCCGAGGAAATCCAGGGAGTTGGTGTTGGTGAAAGGAAACTAATTTAACTTTCTTTTTTGCCACAGGTGAGACGCAGGTCTGCTTCAGGTACTACCACGGTGTCACCGGGGCTCTGAGGGCAACCACGCCGAGCGTAACCATCAAGAAGGCCCCCGCCCCTGTGAGTCTCACCATGCTTTGTACCTTTGTTTTTTATTTATTTAAGCCGTCTTTGTTTCTCAGGATGTTGGAGGTCCATGCCTTTGTGGGGGTATTTCAAGTTGGTTGGAAGGAAGAAAACTGGGAAAACAACCATATTTTGTTTATTTTTAAATCCAAAAAAAAATCTACTTTCTACTATTTAATAAAGTAATAAAAAACAGCTGTATTGTCCTTGACTCTGGTCCAGGAAGTAGTCTCCATGGTGATCACTGGTCCAGGTCTCTCTGATCCAGGAAGTAGTCTCCATGGTGACCACTGGTCCAGGTCTCTCTGATCCAGGAAGTAGTCTCCATGGTGACCATTGGTCCAAGTCTCTCTGCTCCAGGAAGTAGTCTCCATGGTGACCATTGGTCCAGGTCTCTCTGGTCCAGGTCTCTGGTCCAGGTCTCTGTAGTCCAGGAAGTAGTCTCCATGGTGACCATTGGTCCAGGTCTCTCTGGTCCAGGTCTCTGGTCCAGGTCTCTCTAGTCCAGGAAGTAGTCTCCATGGTGATCACTGATCCAGGTCTCTCTGGTCCAGGTCTCTGTAGTCCAGGAAGTAGTCTCCAAGGTGACCATTGGTCCAGGTCTCTCTGGTCCACGTCTCTGGTCCAGGTCTCTCTAGTCCAGGAAGTAGTCTCCATGGTGACCACTAGTAAAGGGGTCTCTCTGGTCCAGGAAGTAGTCTCCATGGTGACCATTGGTCCAGGTCTCTCTAGTCCACGTCTCTGGTCCAGGTCTCTCTAGTCCAGGAAGTAGTCTCCATGGTGACCACTAGTAAAGGGGTCTCTCTGGTCCAGGAAGTAGTCTCCATGGTGACTGCTGGTCCAGATCTCTCTGGTCCAGGTCTCTCTGCTCCATGGATCATTGTGTTCAGCTCCAGATTCAGAGATAAATCCAGATGATCAGATACCTTGAGTCAGAAAGTGAATATTGATCCAGAGTCATGTCTATGCTCAGAAAAGATTTAAAATCACTGACTGCTGGAAACTACTACTTATTGTTGTTGTTCTTCTTCTTCTTCTTCTTCTTCTTCTTCTTGAGTGAGGAGGTGTGTGAGAGGAGAGAGGAAGAGTGATTGTGAACTTTTTTTGGTTCTGTTTTCTTTATTTACTATTCTTTTCACTTGGTGTTTTGTTTAATATTGTGTTTGTTAGTTTATTATTAGTTTAGGGTGTTTGGGGTTAGTTTTAGGTGGGTTTTTTGCGGCTAAACGCCGTTTAGCCAGCTGATGAGGCCAGGTGGGCCCATCATGGCGGCCTCCAGCTTCTCTTCCCTGTCCAGGAAGCATGGGATCAGGTTGGCTGCTGGTTCGCCCTGCACGGTGGAGGACGTAGCCCTGGCTGTAGGGGAGAGGATCGGCCACGGCTCGGTGAAATCGGCTGCCCGAATGAACCGGGCCGTGGTCCTATTCCTCGAGAAAGTGGAGCAGGTGAGGTTGCTGGTGGAGGAGGGGCTGACGGTGAACGGGCTGTTTGAAGCGGTGCAGCCGCTCACACAACCTGCAGCCCGGATCATCCTGTCCAACGTGCCTCCCTTCATCAGCGACGAATTCCTCATCAGGGAGTTGTCCCGACACGGCAAAGTAGTGTCCCCCCTTAGAAAACTGCCGTCTGGATGTAAGTCTCCGCTGCTTCGCCATGTGGTGTCGCACCGGAGACAAGTGTACATGATATTAAACAACAAGGCAGAAGAGTTTAATTATCGGTTCATCGTCAAAGTGGATGATTACGATTACACTCTGTTTGCTACATCGGGGGAACAAAAATGCTTTGTCTGTGGCGAAGAGGGACACCTAGCCAGGGCTTGTCCGAGTCGGGCCGAGTCGGCTCAGCCGGGGCCGTCCGGAGCTGCGGCGCCGGCGGCAGTGGCGCCGGGAGCGGCTCCGGCGGCTGCGGCAGCGGCGGGGGTGGCGCCGACCTCGGAAGGGAGACCGGTACCGGCTCCGAGACGGAAGAGCTCCGGGGATATGGGGCGAACCAGCGGACCGGATAGGGAAGAGTTGCCTGAAAAACAAGGAGACGGGGCTGCGGAGATGGAACCAGGTGAGGTGAGGGAGACTGGGGAGGTGCAGGGGACAGGTGAGGTGCAGGAGAGTGGTGAGGTGCAGGAGAGTGGTGAGGTGAGGGGGACAGGTGAGGTGAGGGGGACAGGTGAGGTGCAGGAGAGTGGTGAGGTGCAGGAGAGTGGGGAGGTGCAGGGGACAGGTGAGGTGCAGGAGAGTGGTGAGACTGGTGAGGTGAGGGAGACTGGTGAGGTGCAGGAGAGTGGTGAGGTGCAGGAGACAGGGGAGGTGAGGGAGACTGGTGAGGTGAAGGAGGCTGGTGAGGTGAGGGAGACTGGGGATGTGAGAGAGACAGGTGAGGTGCAGGGGACAGTTGAGGTAAAAGAAAAGGAAAATGTAACTATTGAGATGGTGGAGGATGGAGCACAGGGTGGTGTGACTGTGCTGGCTGGTGAGGGGTGTGTGAGTGTAGATGAGGCAGCAGGCTGGATACCTGTTGCCTCACAAAGGAGAACGAAACGCAAATGCACAGTGCAGGTGGAGGGAGGGAGGAAGGCTGGCCGACTGGAGGTAGAAGTCGCTGCTGGAGAAAGCAGTGACGTCGAAGCCATGTCGGACAGCAGCGAAATCTCCCTCCCTCTCACACAAAATGAGCTATGTAAAATAGAAAGCATTCAAGACAAAGACCTGTACCCGGCAGAAAGGATAAAAACTTTTCTCCAAAAAACAAAAGGTGTTAAAAAACTTAACTTTGATCTGCATTTTCCTGACAAGCTAATCTTTTACCTGTCCGCAAAAAACATCATAAAGCACAGAGCTTCATCCGATCTAACCGACCAAGAGATATTTAGACTCAAGAAACATGTAGGGAACGTTAGAAAACAAATTAACTTGTAAATATGATGAAGCCTGTGCTTTTATTTATTAACGTTTGTGTTTTTATTGTTTTTATTTCTTTTAATTTTAACATGGATGGTTTTAAAATAGGAACGCTAAATGTCAACGGAGCCAGAGACGTTAGGAAAAGGGCACTGGTGTTGGACACAGCAAGAACAAAAAGGATTGATGTTTTATTTTTGCAAGAGGTTCACAGCGACCAGAGAAATGAAGGGGATTGGGAAAAAGAGTGGGAGGGACAAGTTTTTTTAAGCCACAATACCACACTGAGTGGGGGGGTAGGCATCCTCCTCTCCAGGAGGTTCACTCCATCCTCTCTGGAGGTGGAGCATGTGGTGGAGGGGAGGTGCCTACTCGTGAAGGCAAAATTTGACCTCGTTACTCTGGTTTTTATTAATATTTACGCGCCAAATAATGGAGCAGAGAGGAGGAGCTTTTTAGAACGAATAAATACAAGATTGAACTGCTGCAGCACGGAGGACTATGTCATTTTGGGCGGGGATTTTAATTGTACTCAAAATGAGTTTTTAGATAGAAATCATGCAGAGCCACATCCAGTTTCCCAGCACGCTCTGAAGCGACTGGTCTACTCCCACGGCCTGGTGGATGTGTGGAGGAGGATGCATGCAGACTGTCGGCAGTACACCTGGTCCCACCTTTTAGAAGGTAGGATTTCATTTGCCAGGCTAGACAGGTTTTATTGTTATAAGCATCATTTTAATGTTTTTAAGGATTGCCGTATTGCACCCTCTGGTTTTAGTGATCACGCCTTAGTTTTATGTGATGTATACTTAAAAAATGTTGTACCGAGGAGTGCGTACTGGCATTTTAACTCTGTTTTAGTTTTAGATAAAGGTTTTAAAGAGGCTTTTAGCCATTTTTGGCGTATTTTTAGAGAGAGAAGGAAAGATTTTACTAGCCTTAGGCAGTGGTGGGACCATGGCAAAGTACAAATAAAACTTCTTTGTCAGCAGTACACTCTCAATGTCACTCAGTACACGCAGGGATCAATTAAAGACCTGGAGAGAGAAATAGTGGAGTTAGAAGCACTTGGCTACTCCACAGGAAATCGAGACCATATTGAGGTCCTCAGCTCCAAAAAGATGGCCCTTGCCACCCTGCTAGATACCAGGGTACAGGGGGCGCTGGTCCGATCCCGGGTTCAGAACATCAATGAGATGGATGCTCCCTCTGGCTTCTTCTTCGGCCTGGAGAAGAAACGTGGCCAGAGCAGACAGATCCACGCACTAATGTCAGAGACGGGCCAGGAGCTTACGGACCCAGCCCACATTAGGAGGAGAGCCGTGGGCTTCTACTCTGCCCTCTACTCTGCGGAGTACGAGGAGGACAAGGAGCTGGAGGAGGAGTTCTGTAAAGAACTTCCTCAGGTGTCGGCAGATACCAACACCCAGCTGAGCCGACCACTCCAGCTAGAGGAGCTCACGGCCGCCCTGCAGGGCATGCAGGGACGGAAATCTCCCGGCATCGACGGCCTAACTGTGGAATTCTTCAAGGAGTACTGGGACATTCTGGGTCCGGACCTGCTCCTGGTCCTAAACGAGAGCTTGGCCGTTGGTTCCCTCCCTCTCTCCTGCCGCAGAGCCGTCCTGGCTCTGCTACCGAAAAAAGGAAACTTGCAGGAGATCAAGAACTGGCGGCCTGTGTCTCTGCTGTGCGTGGACTACAAGATCCTGTCTAAGACTTTGGCCTCCAGGCTGAGAGGGGCCATGGAGCAGGTCATCCACCGGGATCAGACCTACTGCGTGCCTGGCAGGTCCATGGTGGACAATGTCCACCTGATTCGTGATGTTTTGGAGCTCTCCAGCTCATTGGACAGTGGTACTGGTCTGATTTCACTGGACCAGGAAAAGGCTTTTGACCGGGTTGAACACAGCTTCCTCTGGAACGTGATGAGGAGGTTTGGGTTCAGCTCCGGTTTCATCGCCATGATCCGGGTGTTGTACAGTGACATTGAGAGTCTACTGAAGTTTAACGGCAGTCTGTGTGCTCCCTTCAGGGTGCAGAGGGGCGTCCGGCAGGGTTGTGCCTTGTCCGGGATGCTCTATGCACTCTCCCTAGAACCTCTCCTCTCTAGGATACGTTTTAATATTAACGGACTGATTCTACCCACTTTTAACAGCAACATTGTTTTATCTGCTTATGCAGACGATGTTATCGTTTTAGTTAAAAATCAAAATGATGTTGATGTTTTAAATAGTTTGACAAAAAAATATAAAACCTTGTCCTCAGCAAAGGTAAACTGGAGCAAAAGCGAGGCCTTTGCTTTTGGGAATTGGCCCAGTGGCCTCCCAGCCCTCCCCCAGAACCTGGCCTGGAAGACTCAGGGCTTAAAGTACCTTGGAGTCTTCCTGGGAAGTAAGGCCATGGAAAGGAAAAACTGGGAAGGGATTGAGGACAAGGTTGTGGGTAGAATCAAAAGATGGAAGTGGCTACTGCCTCACATGTCATACAGAGGCAGAGCCCTGGTTTTAAATAACTTAGTAGCATCTCTCCTGTGGCACAAATTATCTTGTCTAGATCCTCCCACAGATTTACTAACAGGAATTCAAGAAAGAATAGTCAACTTCTTTTGGGATGGACGACACTGGGTGCCACAGGGAGTGTTGTTTTTACCAAGAGAGGAGGGGGGGCAGGGCCTCATCCACCTGGCCAGCAGGACTGCAGCGTTTAGGCTGCAGTTCCTCCAGAAGTTTTTAGCTGGTCCAGCAGACCTGGTGTGGAGAGGTGTGGCCAGTCATATCTTCAGAAAGGTGAGTCATCTGGGACTGGATACTGCTCTGTTTTTAACTGATTTTAATTCTTTAAATTTAAGTGGGGTGCCTCCTTTTTATAAAAGTATTTTTAAAGTATTGTCTTTTTTTAAAAGCAGCAGTGAAAAAAGCTCCAACTCTCTGTTCTGGCTTTTAAAAGAACCTCTGGTCCATGGAGGGAGGCTGGATGTATCCAGCGGAGCCACGCCCGGGCTCACAACTGCTCTGCTTCGGGCCGGAGTCCTGGACCTGGAGCGCCTGGTCCACTTAGTCGGACCACACTTTTCGAACATTCAAGCTGTGAGGTGTGTCCTGGGTCTCCGGTCCAGCAGAGTGGTACAACGACTGATAAAACTCTGGAGCGATAAACTGACGGTGAGAGAGAAGATGCTCCTCACCCGGTTTGGATCGGGAGCAGAGCCAGACCCCACAGACCCCTTCCCGGGGGTATGGATAAGCTCCCAGTCTGACCAAGCTCCACTGAAGAGAGGGAACATGGTAAACCTGAACAGTGTGAACAAGAAAGTCCTGTACAGCATGTGCGTCAAAGCCCTGAACGGGAGAACTCTGAGCTCCAGGCCAATCTGTGCCTGGACAAACAGATTTAAAGGTGCTGTGCCAAGCTGGAGGACACTGTACAGCAAACCCCTAAAAAAGAAAACTGGAGACTTACAGTGGAGAATCCTCCATGGAGCCATTGCATCAAATGCTTTTATTTCCATCATCAATCCCTCTGTGTCCAGCCAGTGCCCTTTCTGTGGTTTTAGGGAAACAACGTTTCACATTTTTAATGACTGTCCGAGGCTCACAGCGTTTTTTACTCTTTTAATGGAGGTTTTTGTTTTATTTAATGTTGTTTTTACTTCCACCTTATTTATTTATGGAACAAGCCAAAAGAAGAAAGACAAGAAAATGTGGCAGCTTTTAAACTTTATCATTGGTGAAGCAAAGATGGCCATTTATATATCAAGGAAAAACAAAATAGAAGGCCTCTCAAACAGTGATGCAGCCTCAGTCTGGCGCTGTAACTTGCGCTGCAGACTGAGGCTGGAGTTTAGTTTTTATAGCTCAACAAATGATTTAGAAAGTTTCAGAGATGTGTGGTGCCACAAGAACATTTTGTGTACTTGTTCAAATGACAAATTATTTTTCAGAAATGTACTGAGGGATTAAATGCTTTTTTTTCCTTTTCTTTCTTTATTTTGTTGGTTGTTGATTTATTTATTTATTCATACATACTAAATATGTATGAAACAACATAAATAAGAATCACCTGAGTTTGTAAAAAATTTTGTCAAATATTTGAATAAACGGTGGTTGTAAAAATCAAAAAAATCTTCTTCTTCTTCTTCTTCTTCTTCTTCTTCTTCTTCTTCTTCTTCTTCACCTACAACAACTTATTTTCCTGGTTTCTGTTTTCATAGATTAAAATGACCAAAGTTGTTTTCGTTCTGAAACCAAACTTGAAACATGATAAAAGTAAGTGCACAGATCTCACTGTCAATGTCCGGGCAGTTTCTTTTTTAAGAATAACTTCAGTCGGTCTTGTCAGTCAAGCTTGTCAGGCCCGTGAGCTTACTCCTGAAATAGCTAAGCTGCTGCAAGTACGATGAAAGTCCAGCGATAGCCAGCATGATGGCCCCGAGTCAGACATGTCAAAGAACTGACCACTGATTGCAGAGAATTTATTTGTCAGTTAGATTTGAGTTCAAGCAGGATTTTACTTAGAGCTAATCCCTCAGAGACTTGACAGGGATGAGTATCACTGCTGAGTCCCAGTTTGATTCCTTTTAATGTTTAGTCATTTAAAGACATTTTGACTTTGAAACCGTTTGAGTTGGTTATGAAAGAGAGTTTCACGATACGTGATATTTTACCTGTAGCTCGTACATCTTTGCATATAGCATTGGTTTTGTGAACTTTTTAAATCCAATCAACTTTATGGCCTAAAAGTGGGTAGCTATGGACTGAAGACAAGGAAGACAAGGACAGACTTTAGGAAGACACAGGAGACCAACTCTAGGAGAAGACAAGGACAGACTTTAGGAAGACACAGGAGACCAACTCTAGGAGAAGACAAGTAAGACAAGGACGGACTTTAGGAAGACACAGGAGACCAACTCTAGGAGAAGACAAGGACGGACTTTAGGAAGACACAGGAGACCAACTCTAGGAGAAGACAAGGAAGACAAGGACAGACTTTAGGAGGACACAGGAGACCGACTCTAGGAGAAGACAAGGACAGACTTTAGGAAGACACAGGAGACCAACTCTAGGAGAAGACAAGACAAGGAAGACAAGGACAGACTTTAGGAAGACACAGGAGACCAACTCTAGGAGAAGACAAGACAAGGAAGACAAGGACCAGATCAGATCAGTACTGAATATTAAAAGATCGGTATCGAATCCGGTGGCAAAAAAACTTGATTGGGACGTCCCTAATCATAGACATTCAATTTAAAGACATTTCCAAGAAAGACATCTTGGCATTTGAGCCCAACACTAAAAAAACAGCGTCTCAGGGCGTCTTTGTTTGGTCCTCTAGAATTCATGGACCCCTGTGACACTAACAAGAGAAAGAAACCAACAAATCAACGTTAGCCATGTGAAATAGCAGGGAATGAGATCATTTCCCAGAGCTAGCCCACAGCTGGTTCCACATCTGCAACAACAGCATGTCTCGGTTCTTTTTGACAACTTGACATGCTCTTAAAAAACAAAAAAACCTAGCACAGTGACGTGGCAGCGTGATAAATTACACAGCAGTCTATCACCAGTGTCCCTGTCCTTTGAAAAACCTTTATCAGTCACTCGCTGATACCAGGAGGATGTCCAGCCAAGAGATTGGATTTCCGTGCTTACCTTCCATCCTGCCGCTGCTGCGCGCCCGTGGAAATGCTGATGGGCCCAGAACTTGATCTGTACTTGTTTCCTGAGGACAAAGGAATAAAAATAACCGCCATAGAAAGACAGACAGGGAGGGAGGGAGTAGAGAGAATAGACATCAGTCCAGTCCAGGTGAGACATTCAGGTTTTTGAAGGCTGGAGGTGGACGGCACTGGATCAAACCGGCAGATCTTATACAACAAAGGAAGAAGACAGAGGAGGACGAGGAGGAGGACGAGGAGGAGGACAGGCGTTGTTGTACAGTAGCTGCTGGGAAGCTGTGAGATGCTGCAGACGGAGGAGACACGGTGTTTGTTTGTGCATGTGTGTGATGGACGGCATGTGTCTCCAGCTGGGACGGCTGTCTCCCGGTCGCCCTGAGAGGAGGCGCAGGAGGAGGACCAGGCTCAGCTGGATAGCCTGGGTAACCGTAAATATTCACTCTGTCCGCGTCTCTCCCTTTTTCATTCTGTCGTCTGTTTGTGTTTTCCTGCAGCAGCTTCACAGACACACGTGTCAGATTGCTCGGGTTAGAAACCAGAAATGTTCAGTGTCAGAAGCTACGACGTCTGAGATTCTGAAGTGTTATACGACACATGATGGACACAGGGCTGATGTTTGCTTGGATAATGTGACGCTGTGCAGCTGATTCTGTTGAGCTTCATGTTGCAAGAGCAGATGAAACCTTTAAAGCAGTAGATCAACATCTTTGCAAAATAGTCTTTTTAAAGTTTGCTCCTGCTTTTAGTCTTAATGCTAAGCTAAACCAATACTCAGCATACTTCATACTTCACAAACTGACATATAATGCACCTTTATTTTTTGTAATTCTTTATTTTAATTAAATAGTTAATATAGTTAATACAATGCTGCTTAAAAGTATTTGCAACCCTCAGAATTTTCTGCAATTCTGCATGAAAATTCCTGAAAAAGTCCTGAAAAGTAGACCAAGAGGACCCAATATTAAGTGTCTCCATCAGTGTAATGAGACTCAGGTGTGGTTCAGTTCCTGGTTCAGGTCCTGGTTTAGTTTCATTGTCTCAGTCTGATGTTTGTGGACAAAGGAGCTTTGTCTCAGAGCTCAGAGAAAGAGTTGTTGTTGCTCATCAGGCTGGAAAAGGTTCCAGAAGCATCTCTAAAGAGTTTGGAAGCCACAAATAATCCACAGTCAGACAGATTGAAGACGACAGGAGTGGTCCACCAACAAAGATCACTCCATGATAGTCTGAGAGGAACCAGAGGAACCCAGGGGAACTTCTAAGCAGCTAAAGGCCTCTCTCTCATTGGCTGATGGTAATGTTGATGAATCCACTGAACAACCATGGTGTGATGGACAAAGACACTGCTCTCCAAGAAGAACATTTCTAAACATCATGTGGACAAGACAGAAGACTACTGGGACAATGTTTAGTGGACAGATGAGACCAAAGTACATCGTCAGGGATGTAAATACATTTAAGCAGCCGTGTTTATTTCTTCCATTTCTTCCAGATTTCATCAAATTTAGTTTCCTGCAAGTTTACAAAGAAGATTTGTTCCTTTATGAAAATGTCTTGGATCATTTTATACCAATCAGCTAAAGTGGGCAGTTGCGGTTTTGTTAGTGATTGGCTTTTCTAGCTTCGCTCAGTTTACCAAATAGGTTTTTCAACTTATCTCAGTTCACATTTGGATAGTCATCCAACCAATCAGAAGCCATGAAGCCTGATCAAACGATATGATTGGCCTGAGAGATTTTGCTGGAGCATAATTAGAATTTTCCACCGCAAAAAAATCTGTTGGCGGTGATGTTTGTCCGGCTTCCAGGCTAGTGTGTCTAAAGATGTTTTACCTAAACGTCTGGTTAAATAAAACCCCAATGTTTACACAGGAGTCCCTGCATGACACCACTGTCTGCTCTGTAGTTAGAGGCTTTAATTGTCACTCTTTCGTTGTCCCTGTCCACATAAGAAGGGCTTAAATGCTTAAATACTCCAGTTACAAGAGAATGTCTACTTCTATGACTTTTATACCAACTGATTTTAAGGTTTTGTTGGAAGTATTTGATTGTGAATAGATCAAATATAGATGTACAATGACCTTAAACATTACCTTGGGGAACGTGAGTAAGTTCCTGTCCATCTCCTCTAAAGAGCATAAAACACCAGAACCATAAACTGCTGCTTGAGTGATCGACGTGACAGGATGGTTTTCCACAGACGGACCGTCCTCTACCACGTCTATCTGTGCAGCCACACTAACTGAGTTAGATCACTCAGCCTGTCTGTCTTAAAAGGCACCGGGATGTATTAAAACATCTCACCCAGTCTCTATGTGTCTGACCTGTAATCAGACGGGGATTGACTTTGTAAGCTGCCTCCTTCAGCCTCATCATCTCTTACATCATTTACGATTCCTGCAACGTAGCGAGCGTGCTCATAAATTCTAGATACTGTTCCTTTTATATATATTTTAAGGGTCCTGGATCTTTGTTCTTCCTCCGCGGAGCAGAGTGGTAGATTATATAAAGGGTGCTGCGAGTGGACGGAGTTGTCGTTGGGTTTATCTGTGAGATTAGGATCATTTGAGGAGACCCGCTCTGGCATCTCTTTTCCGTGACTTTGCTCGGCAGGGCAGATTAGCGTCTCATTAAAATGAATTGGTCCAAACATCTGTCATTTTTCCTCATCCCTTTATCTCTTGTTGTTTTTCCACTGCTAGTTTGCTTGTTAGTTTGTTTGCTGTTGTTTCCAGGCAGTTGCGTAAGCGCCCAGACTCCCTGAGAGGGAGTGCTGCTGTACACGGGAACTGTCTCTAAGTTTAGATGAAATAAAATACACATTCACATGGATATGCTACGTCAGTGTCAAATGGTGCCACACCAAGGGAGCTGTACTGTCACAATTTATCCTCTAGGCTCCATTTAAGGACAATCCATTTAATAGTAGTTGAGACAAACTGCAAAACACCTGCCTTATGTTTGTATGTTTGTTTGACTATAACTTACGCTGCATGGCTGATAATGAGGCCCCGTTCAGACCTCACGTTAACATCCAATCACAAGTGTCCATCTTAAAGGACAGGGGTGAACACATCCAAGACACATTGAGGACACATTGAGGACACATCTGATGCTTCAATGATGCGTCAATTTGATGCTGTAGTTACGGAGACACCCTGGCGTCCACAACATAGACGAAGAGCTGTGATTGGTCCACCGGGTAGTACATCCGTTGACAATTTTCAAATTGATTATTCTGGATCAATCAAGATCACAGAGGAGACATGCCACCATGTCCAAGATCACCTACAAAACTACTTTTTGTGTAACATCAGGTTTAAAATCGACTCCGTGGACAAAAATGTCCCATTGACTCTCATCATAACCACATTTTTTTTTAAATCTCAATTCCGCAATTTAAAGATTTACACAAACCTTGAGTTGGGAGCATTTCTGCACACTGGGGAAAGGTTAACTGAGGAGATTCATAGATTTGTGAACACTTGTATGACTCGACTTTGGTGGAATATCGGCAAATGTTGAAAGTGACGCAGGATGTAGAAACAAAAACGAACCCGACACAGTGACGACGAGTGTTTGAGCTGTATGTGTCCCAGTCCACCTCCAAGTGGTCTTTTAGCTGCAGCCATTTTAATAAATATCTTGATTTTACACAGGTTTGCAGACATTTTATAAATCGGACATTGACTTTTTGTTCTCACTGACCTTGTGATATTATGGATTGGACCTTAAGTTGGATATATTGCATCTTCACTAATATTTATAACCTTACAGGGCTACAGTATACTTCACATCTTAATAGCTGGTTGAATTCAGAGGTTCAGAAAAGTCCTGAATTTGAGACTTTTTTAAATATTTCAGTATGCGACAATTCATGGATTTAAGCGACGCCTGGCTAGACATTTTTGCGCTGAATGGCAAAGCTGACGCAACCCACCAATGTTTACACTCTTCTTCACTTCCTCCCATCTCCCCTCCCCCATGCTCTTCCTCTTCCTGGCTCAGGAATCAATTGTCAGGATAATGAAGACGAAGTATTGATCACAGGACGCTGTCAGCCTGACAGAAAACGGGGTTTTAAATAAAACATGTTTCTGTACCGCTAGTTATTTATTTATTTTATTTTTTTGTTTTGACTGCAGTGGCCCACTTTCTTCATCATTAAAGTTTCATATTACAGGAATGAAGGAAGAAGGATGCAGGTGTAGAAGAAGAACTGCAGGGATGAAAGTGTTTTCATGTTCTCTCTGATTCATGTCTCTTCATGTCTGGTTGTGTCTTCAGGTGTTGAAGCCTGTGGTTAGTCCTGAAGTCAACCATGGACTGGGCAACAGGAGACTCATTAACTTCTCCCTGTCAGGTAGGAGAAAAGTACTTAAACGCTTCCTTCTAATGCTTACTTCATAGTCCTTAGATTCATGCTCCTCGCATTGGTCAAACTGAGGCTAACATATCAATATCTCAGACCTCCAGGCCGTTGGACTGAAGAAGGGGATGTTCTTCAATCCCGACCCGTACCTGAAGCTCTCCATCCAGCCGGGGAAGCACAGCATCTTCCCCTCGCTGCCCCATCACGGCCAGGAGAAACGCTCTGGAGTGGTCTGCAACACCATCAACCCTCAGTGGAGCACGGAGGTGGGCGCGTCGCTCTCTACTCGCACACAGTTTCACAATCCCTCTGGCACACACTCTGTTTGTTGATGGACTTCCGTGCTTCATTTAGACATGTAAATGGGTTAAATGTCATTATCAGTATTCTCGTCGGTTCCTGTGTTATCTGTCGTCTGTGGAGCTGCTGTGGCCTGATGCTGCTGAGTGAGTCGTCAGCAGTGATTCGTGCACCGTTAGTCGTAGGCTGTAGGTAAAATGTAAAATAGTATGTAACAGCCGTTAGTAAATGCTAACTGTTGCTGACTTTTCACCCACAGAGCTTACTTTTTCATAATGTCTAATCTAGGGTGGATTAAGAGTAGTGCAAAGCAAGTGTGCACACAAAACAAACAAAAACTATGTATGTATAAGCAAAACCACACATTTTTATATATATATATATATATATATGTTGAAGCTGATGCTAAATTAAGTGGAGGTTGTTCATTTGTCTGTTGTACATTCTGGTATAGCTATATATTAGTTATGATGGCAGGCATAAAAGGTAAAAATGTTGACACATTTACTGAAATTACAAAATCCATATGTACAAATAGATTAAAATCAAACTATACACTATAACGCCAACTATTATAATCCAGTTTGAAACAGAGCTCAAGTGTTTCACTTAGGATTTCTAAACTTTAAAACGTTAATTTACAAATGAGCTTCCTGTTCGTTAGCTTCTATAAACCGGATGTAGTTCCCACTCCGACTGGTCCTACAAGAAACTAGTGCTTGCAAAACGTTCCTAGGTAGAGACTGAATGTGCACAAACCGACATTGGAGGATTACATATGTTAACTTGGCTGCAGTCTGAGTGGAAGCGGTGTGTCGCAAACTGGCGACATTCAGTGTCAACGTGTTAATTGTTCCTACAGTGTTAAATCCATCTTTAGTTTTATTTTTATTAAGAAGAATTTATGCACTGTCCCTTTAAGAAAGAGGTTTCACTTGCTGTTTGTTTTGGAGGTACAACAAATAAATTATATACTAGCATCTAAAACATGTGATCTATCCGCACTACCTTCATCTACTGATCGATCTCAGTCGAGAGCATGTCATTATATGTGCAGCATAGATTCTCTTATTGTTGGATAGTTAAAAGGGAAAACGTCCACGTGCCTCTAATACAAACCCAGCAGCAGGAGACTGGCCTGCACAGAAAGGAGAGGATTGGGTTCTTCTTTGGTTTCAGCAGCAGAGTAAGAGGATCAATTTAATCCTTGATAATCATGTTTGCTTTGTGGAAAACAAGATCAGCCAATTGATTTTCTTATCTGGGGCGTTTTCTTAGAAAAAAAAAATAAAAGACACGGTTTTCTAGAAAGACAATGCTACTGTGGTCACTGGGCAATAATATAAAATAAGAAAGAGCAGAACGTCCATCTGTTTAGTGAATATCCCTAATGTTCAAGACAGATTTTATTTCCTTATGGAGCAAAATACTTTGTGTTTCATTCTACAAGACGCATAATTTAAATTTACGAAAAGATTTGAACAAACTGAAGTGTCACCATCACAAAACAAGAAATAATGAGGCACAAATAAATAAATCAATAAAAATAGGCTGCAGGAAGGAAGATATTCAAATTTAGTCATTTCACCTTCAAAGTTTCATTTGGCTTGAATGTTAAAAGTTAATATCTCTTATTACTTTGCTTAACTTCTATTATACTGCTTATTATTTATCGACTCAGCTGCTTTCACATCTTACTTCCAAGCTGCACACATGTGAGCAGACTTAGAGTGAGGCTTTTTTTATTAATCATGTCCCGCCCTCCTCCGTCAGCGTCACTTTATCTCCATCATCTTGACTCATTTCCACCGTCACTTTATTATCTTTCGGCTTAAGACTAATGGTTCATAGTTTCCTGCTCGGTGTCATGAGTGGGGACATTTAAGGTGAGTAATATCACTAATTTCAGCTCCTGTTATGTAACCTAATAAAATGTTCCTTTCCAGTACGTTATAATCAGAGCCATAGAGTGCTGCTGTCGTTTAGCACTCTTGGAAAAATAACCCCCAGCCCCTCTTAATTATCTTGATTTTGTCAGCTTTAATTCATACTTTAATTAACTAATTTGTTAATGAACAACAATTATCAGCAGCCGTCCTGATAACTGATTTATGTTTTCTCAAATGTTCAGAGTGAAATGTGTAAAACCATCTGGCTGTTGATTTTTTCATACATTTTTTTATATGACTCTAGTTTGGGCAGATTTTTGGATGCATGAATGATGATAAAAACATCAACTTTCAGTGGCTATAATAGACCAAACAATGACTTTATTACTCAAGAAAAGAAATCAAATACATTATAAATAGAAGTCACTACAGAGACAGAACTATCTCTTACGTCTAAATCAATGGCGCCCGATCGACTGGTAGATCGCCATGGCTACGCATGTCGAATCATCAACAAAAATAAAAACTAAAAAACTGCTATAAAAACGTCACTGATTAATATTTCTGTTTATTTCTGCATAAAGCTCTTAAACCACATCAGTGCTTCACAAAACAACCAAACATTCAATCATTTCGAGGATTTTAACCTTTTAAATGTCATGTTCGTAAAGTTTTATACGAAAAAAAACACAAAAATTGTTGTTTTTCATAAAACTAATGTTGGGGCATGTTTTTCAAATCAGTCTTGAACATGACCAAGATCATCGACAACACTGACTTGGATGCATTATTAGTTTTTGTGTAACATCAGGTTTAAAGTGCACTTTTCATCTTGAGTCATTAGCAGAGAAAAATGTCCCATTGACTCCCATTATAATTACATTTGTTTTAAATCTCAATTCCATATTTTAAAGCTTTACCCAAACATTGAGTTGAGAGCATTTCTGCAGATGATCCAGATTTATGAACAGCCCGTGACTTAACAGGATGCTCCAGGTTTTGTCAGAGTCTGCAGACTTTAAATTGATCTGAGTCGGTCGGAGCTGATGAAATGGACGTATTGGACGGTAACATCACCAGAAGTGAGTCAGTGTTTTGTGTAAGATCAGGATCTGGATCTGGATCTGGATCACGAGTGTCTGACAGAACAGAGTCTCCAGGTTTCAGAAAGCTCCTCTACCTTTTATTTATTTAATTTTTTATCATGTCCCTCTGGAGACTCTGTGCTCTGATTTAATGCAGTGTCCCTCCTGGCGTCATCCACTCAGCTCTAAGCCACTTTCCTTTTGCAGACTACTCCCATGTTGAGTGAGGCTCAGGCTGCCTGGCAGTGATGCTGAGCTGTAATGGTATCCACTCAGTCAGCACACTGAACATACTGATATGGACCCTTATACAATGAAATAAATAGAGTGATGCAGTTTATTATAAAACTGTATTCAAATTTTAGATGGATGGATGGACGGATGAATGGATGGATGGATGGATGGATGGACGGATGAATGGATGGATGGATGGATGGATGGATGGATGGATGGATGGATGATAGACAATGGATGG